>MU226259.1:353011-402520 GCA_018584345.1 Thuja plicata | reverse complement strand
CAGAAAGAAATGAAGCTGAAAGTACACAAGAACCTGAAAGCTACAAATCATTCATATATCTGGATGAGGAATATTCTAATTCACTAATTGAGACTACTGCTGAGCAACAACATGCACCTACCGAGTCACAGAGTGGAGTTGCCAAGCAACTGGAAGTGAATGCCAAGCTATCTGATGCAGATGTCGAGTCATAGAATCGACCAGAACTGAATACTGACAATGAACCTAAAGCAAGGGTTGAGCCTACTCTAGCAAAATATGTGAGAAGAAATCACAATTCTTATCAAATCATTGCATCAAAGGATGTTGTTTTTATGACAAGAAGTAAGTTAAAAAATGACACATGTCTATTATGTGAATTTGAGCCCAAAACAATGAAAGATGCTTTAGATAATGAAGATTGGATACAAGCAATGAATGAAGAAATTGAACAAATTGAGAAGAACAAAACTTGGACACTTGTACCTAGGCCGAAGGACAAAAATGTAATTGGCACAAAGTGGGTATTCAGGAACAAGCTGAATGAACATGGAGATGTGATAAGAAACAAAGCTAGATTGGTATGCAAGGGTTATGCACATGAGGAAGGAATTGACTATGGTGAAACCTTTGCCCCAGTTGCAGGATTGGAAGGTGTCAGAACCTTACTTGCATATGCAACCTATAAAGGATTCAAAATTTATCAGATGGATGTGAAATATGCATTTCTCAATGGTATCTTGGAAGAAGTGTATATCGAGCAAGCTGATGGTTTTATAGATCCAAAAAAAAGGGATATGGTTTGTAGATTGCACAAAGCACTATATGGATTGAAGCAAGCGCCAAGAGCATGGTATGAGAGATTGCACAATTATCTGATCAAGCTTAGATTTGCAAGAACCAATGACAACAGGAACCTGTACTTAAAGATAGAGCAAAGCAAAGGTACATTATTGGCTAAAATTTTTGTAGATGACATCATATTTAGTGGACAAGATGTGTTATGTCAAAAATTTGCAACAGAGATGCAAACTGAGTTTGAAATGTCTATGTTTGGTGAAATAAAATTCATTGTTGTTTTACAAATTTATCAAATGAAGAATGGTATCTATACTACTCAATCTAAATATATCAAAGAGATACTGAAAACTTTTGGAATGGAAGAGTCCAAACCAGTGAGTACACCCATGGCTACTAGATAGAAGTTGACAAAAGATGATGACACAAAAGAAGTGAACCAAACACTCTATAGATCAATGATTGGAAAACTACAGTATGTTGTACACAGTAGACCTGATATTGCCCTAGTTGTTGGAATTGTTGCCAGATTTTTTGCTAATCCCAAAGAAACTCACATGATGGCAGTAAAAAGGATTCTGAGATATTTAAAAGGAACTGATGACTATGGTCTATACTACAAAAAGAATGACAAGTTTGAACTCAGAGTTTACACTGATTTTGATTGGGCTGGAAATGTTGATGATAGGAAAAGCACTACTAGTGGAGCATTTCTTTAAGGAAAGAGATTGATCTCCTGGACAAGCAAGAAATAGAACTGTACCTCACAATCTATAGCTGAAGCCTAGTATGTGGCAGCAACAGTTAACTATTCTAACATTGTGTGGTTGAAGATACTATTGAAAGGTATGAAGGAAGAAATCACTGAGCTAGTTGTCATATATAGTGATAACACCAGTGCTATTAATATTTCTAAAATTCCTGTAATGCACTCAAAGACAAAGCATATAGCTTTCAAGTATCATTACTTGAGGGAGCTAGTTCAGATCAAAGAAGTGAGACTGGATTATGTGAACACTAAAGAACAATTAGCAGACATATTCACAAAAGCACTACCCAAGGATGCTCATGAGTATCTATGAGGTAAATTGGGGGTGATTCCCCCAGTTGAGGCTAATTAATTTCTATATGGGACCGTTGCATCAAATGTTACATTCAGAACATCTGACACATTGATGCATAGTAAGTCACACTTTTGGATGCTGGCTAAAGTTGTGAAGATGAACAAGGACATAAAAGAAAATCAGTCATAATCAAGATGACAGGATCAGCATGATACTGAGGATCTAAATGATAGAGTTTTGACATCTTTGGCATTGTTGTCAAAGAGGGAGAGATTACCTACAAAGTTGAAGAGATTACCAAGAAAGAGAGATTTCAAAGAAGGAAAGATTACATAGAGGCAGAAGTTACTGTTGAAAATATTGAAGTAATTACCTACTCAGAGGGAGTCTATAGAAGATTAGACACAGATGATTACAGTGTGATTACAGACACAGAGGGAGAAATGTTTTATAG
This sequence comes from Thuja plicata, assembly GCA_018584345.1. Taxonomy (NCBI): domain Eukaryota; kingdom Viridiplantae; phylum Streptophyta; class Pinopsida; order Cupressales; family Cupressaceae; genus Thuja; species Thuja plicata. Next base: position 400,225 of record MU226259.1, on the reverse strand, counting down.
ATAAGAATCAGAATGAAGCTAAAGACATTAATGAAGATTCGTTCATATCAAGGAACATAGGTGAATTTTTGGATTGGTTGGTAACTATGCTTGTTAAATCATTATTTTAATATTTTGTGTTGCCATCAATGCCAAAGAGGGAGATTGTTGGAAAGTGAAAATGCAAGCAATTGTTATTTTATCATTTCTATCAAACCTTTACTGGTGAGACTATTGTTATCTGTTTGAGTACCATATCTATTTTTGATGGAGAAGATTTAACAAGAAGACCAAGTGAATGGTTGAGTTAAGGTAAATAAAAGGGTACTTGACCAGTTAGCACTTTGGCAAAGCAATTAGTTTCTTATCTTTCAAAGATAGTTTTTCTAGTTGTTCAGTGCCGAGAAAAGTTGCTTGTGTTGAGTGAAGTTGTTCATGACGAGCAAAGTTGTTCAATGCTTAGCACTATTGAAATTGTCGAGTGAAAACAGTGATGTTGGCTGACTTACAGTAATTGGATTAATGATGAGATTTGAGATCTCTGGCTGACTTAGTTAATTTTATTAGGTTATGTAATTTTAATTAAAGATTGATCCACGTCATTTAATGTATGGGTAACCATAATTAATGCATGGTTTCAAGATTTAATTAGAGACTACTTTGGAGAAGTAAATGTAATGTAAAGATGGGATGATCCATTGGATCTAACCTAACCTAAGATCTATGATCTTGTTTAAGTGGCAAAAGATTTATCTGACCTAAACAAAGAGGTATATGATAACCTAAGGGGTTATTCATTTGGTATGCTGAAGTGTGCTGCTGAATGTGAAGTGGATATGTATGCAAAAAGAGTTGCATAGTTGATTTACTGTTTGGCATGATCTAGCAGAAGAAGGCTGAATGCAAAAGCATAGAGTTGTATGTGTGATTTCTTTACAGATTTCCAAGTAGATCAGAAGGTTGAAATGACAATGCGGGCTATCCAGTAAGTTAACATCAGAGCTGTAATTGGATCTGAATTTGCAAAGTAAGTTGTATGTATCAGATCACAACTGTTGATTACTTTTTAACCATTGTATGAGTTAAATCCTTTAACAAGGTTGACCTAACAGTCATTTGTATAAATCCTCTAACAAGGTGACATTCAGGTGGAATATTCTAAGTCCTCTAACAAGGCCACTCTTGACAGGGTGATTAAATCCTTTAACCAAGTCACACCTAGCAGTGTGTTATTGTAACCTTTAATAGGGTTGGCTCCTCACAGGGCATCACTTCAGAAGAGTGAATACTTGGTAGCATGTTGCTGGTGGTTTTTCCCATATTGGGTTTCCACGTTAAATACTTGTGTCAACTTGTGTGAATGCTTATGGTTTGCTTTACTATTATGTTTCTACAAGTTAATTTCAACTGACAGTAAACTGCATGATTAAAGTTGTTGACTTATGCTACTCCTACCGAGTAGATCTAAAATATAGAAAGTTTTTATTTAGTACATCTAGACCTAAGGATAAATGATTCGCCCCTCCCTCTCAGTTATTCTAAATTCATTATAACAGTCATGGACTCTCATGACTATGAATGGGATCGGCTATCTATTGCCTTTGAAGATATTGGAATAGATACAATTCACATGTTTGCAACTCTCTCAGCTCCTAGTAAACAATCTAACACTCCTCTCAATGATACTGATCCTCCTGAAGCAGAAGAAGAGTTCATTCCCCTGATCATTGATGAAAACACTGGTCTAGAAGAATTTCATAGGCTACAAGCAAGAAGCCTTCTTTTACAGAGACATGATGAGGAGACTTCTACTGACAAGTCACAAGAGTTTGGTCCACATATGACTAACAATGACCCTTTTTATGATTATCTCACTCTTATTGATCTAAATATCGAAGGTAACTCAACAGACCGTGTCATGTTGGTTAATGGTCTTGGTGCTAACACGATGTTGTCCTTCCCAGAATCTGACTCCCTAACATTGATACATCTAGACCTCATTGATTGGACTGAAATAGATCCTACTCCTATCCTGGACTTCTCCAATGACCACACCCTCACTTTTTATCTCAATGCTTGTGAACCTTACCCTTCTTCCACCAATACAAGCAGAAAGAACATGTCATAGGAGGATATCAAGTTTCTTAGTCACAAACTAAAAAATAAAAATAAAAAGAGGACTGGTGATGAAAACCACTTTGTGGCAGTATCAGATCCCAAAATAGTAAAGAAAAAAGACATATCTAATGGTGAAAACCTCTCAAAGGTGCCAAAGGATGAGACTCTTGATATCCTCCCTGAGCACTTTCAGGAAATATCTTCGGTATTGATTGAACCGACATAGCCAGTAAACTTGGGCACTATTGAAAATCCTCAAATAGTTCATCTGGCACAATCTTTATCAGAAGAAGAGAAGGTACAATTCACAGAGTTCTTGAAGGAGAAAAAGATAAACTTTTCATGGTCTTACACTGATATGCTAGGACTAGATCCTAATCTCGTCATGCACCACTTATCTATAGCTCCTGGGATCAAGCCCGTAAAACAAAAACTTAGAAAGATTCATCCTTATGTTGCATTATTAGTCAAAGCAGAGCTAGAAAAGTTGTTGAAGGCTGGATTTATTCAAGTTATTGCTTATGTAGGGTGGATCTCCAATGTGGTCCCTATTTCTAAATTAGATAAATCTATCAAGATCTGTACGGACTTCAGAGACCTAAAAAAAGCATGTCTGAAGGATGACTTCTCTCTACCAAACATTAACATGATCATCAATCTTATAAAAGGCTTTCAAATGTATTCATTAATGAATGGATTCTTGGGATATAATCAAATCAAGATCACCCTTGAGGATCAAGAGAAAACTACATTCACATGTGCATGGGGCACCTTTTGTTGGAATGTCATGCCTTTCGGGTTAAAGAATGTTGGTGCAACATATCAAAGAGCCATGACAACAATATTCCATGACATGATGCACAAGAACATGGAGGACTATGTCGATGACACATTGGCTAAATCTAAGGAGAGAGATACTCAAATTGCTGACCTAAGAAAAATATTAGATCGAATGGAATAGTTCCAACTCAGACTCAACCCAAAGAAATGTGCCTTTGGGGTCCAATCAGGGAAGCTCCTAGGATTCATTGTATCAGCAAAGGGAATCGAGGTAGATCTTGCAAAAGTAAAAGCTATTCTAGAGATGGTTCCTCCATGTAACATCAGTCAAATAAGGATGCTACAAGGGAGACTCCAGTCCATCAGGAGATTCATGTCCCAACTTGCAGATGGGGCACAACCGTTTACTAAGCTACTACATAAAGGAGTTACCTTCAAATGGGATGAACACTGTGAAGAAAAATTTAGAGAATTGAAGGGGTACCTGGCTGCTCCACCTATTCTTATGGCGCCTATTCATGGAAAACACTTACTCCTATACATTTCAGCTACGACTACATCTATAGGGGTATTATTGGTGCAAGAAGATGAAACAAAGAAAGAACGAGCTATCTACTACATTAGTAGAACACTAGTCACTTATGAGCTCAATTATAGCATTATCAAAAAATCATGCTTAGCAGTCATCTTTGCATCACAAAAATTGAGACATTACATGCTCTCTCTTACAGTGAAGCTCATTTCTAAGATTGATCCTCTGAAGTATCTTTTGAACATAACATCATTAACAGGAAGTTTGGCAAAATGGGTCCTGATTCTAACTGAATTTGACATTGAATATGTAGAACGGAGAGCTATCAAAGGATAGGTACTTGCAAATCAATTGGCTGACTCACCACTCCAAGATGATGAACCTCTACTAATTGAATTCTCTGATGAAACAATCATGCATCTCACTGAACATCCATGGAAGATGTACTTTGACGGTTCATTCACTCAATAAGGATCTGGAGTAGGGGTCCTCTTTATAACTCCACAAGGATAGAAGATTCCTAAATCTTATAAATTGATGTTTCCATGTACCAACAATATCTCAAAATATGAAGCATTGGTCAACGGTCTCAAGCTAGCTATGGAATGGAAGATCATAGAGTTACACGTTTATGGTGACTCCCAACTAATTATCAATCAAATCAATGGGGAGTATTAAATAAAAGATGAAAATTTGATGCCCTAAAAGCAACTAGTTGATGATCTAAAGAAGTATTTTGTCTTCGTCACCTTCCAGCAAATACCAAGATTAGAGAACAAAGCTGCAGATGCTATGGCTACCTTGGCATCCATGTTACAACTCGAGGAACATTGATTCTGGTATGACTTCTTGGTGGAATAAATATCCTATCCTACCTTTGCTAACCCTAAATACCAGGTAATATGTACCTTGAATAGCCCAGATCAATCTTGGTATGCCAATATCATTGCTTACCTTTTCGACCAAACCATTCCCACCAATCTATCTAGAAATGAGAAAATATCCCTGATTAGGATAGCATCACGTTATGTTCTCATAACTAACAACCTATATCGACGTGGTCTCAATGGTACACTTCTTTGGTGTTAAGAACTCAAAGAATCCAATCTAACATTAAAAGATGTCCACGAAGGTATATGTGGATCACACTCAAATGGCTTCTCATTAGCCAAGAAACTGCTTAGAGTAGGTTATTATTGGCCTACCATGGAGAAAGATGCTTTTGAATTTTCAAAAGCATGCTTTAAATGTTAGACACATGGAAACCTTATCCATGCTCCTGCCAGAGAACTTATACCTTTCATAACACATTGGCCATTTCAGCAATGGGCCTTTAACATGGTTGGAAAAATATATCCCAAATCTTCAAATGGACACAAGTTTATCATTATGGCCACTGAGTATTTCATGAAGTGGGTCAAAGCCGTGCCACTAATCAAAGCCACTGGCAACCAGGTGGCTATGTTCATTCTGAACTATATTATTTGTAGATATGGGATACCCTCTTCAATTGTAACAGACAATGGGGGCCAATTTAAAAATCATTACATTGATGACCTTTGTGAACAGTTCCATATTACTCAATATTGATCCTCAATCTATTATCCTCAAGGTAATGGAAAGGCTGAGGCATCAAACAAGAATATACTCAAGATTCTACATAGAAATGTGAGCAAGTCTGGCAGAGACTGGCATCTACAGCTGAATCTGGCACTTAGGGCCTACAAAAAAAGCATTAGAACACCAACTGGGGCCATGCCATTTACTTTAGTCTATGGCGCTGAAGCAGTACTACCTATTGAGGTTGAAATCCCATCTTTGCAGATATCCTTACAAGGGCTGGTTATTGATGAGCAGTACCACATAGATAGGGTGAATTCTTTAGACCTACTAGATGAGCGCAGGCAACAAGCATTCGATCACCTCAAAGTGTATCAAGCACGTATGTCCAAAGGTTACAACAAAAATGTGAAACCACACAAATTTGAAGTAGGAGATCTCGTACTCAAAGAGAATCCTAAAAACCAGCCTAACAGGGAGAATAAAAGAAAGTTTGAACCTAACTAGCTGGGACCTTATGTTATCACTGCTACCTTTCGTACTGGAGCCTATCAATTAGCTACACCTGAGGGAGATGTTCTTCTAGATCCTATCAACACTCTACATTTGAAGCGGTTCTACGCTTGATGTTTGGCTAGCTGAGCCTGTACAACAAAAAGTTCTTGCAAAATACCAAAAACATTCAGAAAATTGATCCTGAAGAAATCGAAAAACAATGGAAAAGATCCTACAAAAAGGGCATCCTTGGTGAAAACTTGGTAAACAGGCGCCTTGATACTACAAAAACATTCAAAAAAGAAAAAATAGCAAAAAAATTGAAAAAGAGAAAAGTGCCTTGATGAGCACTTGGTAAAATAGGCATCTTGGTAGCAAAAAGAAAGAAAAAGATCTTGCCAAGTGGTGGAAACCTGGAAATCAGGCGTCACTTGTGTTCTGCGCTCCATCTATCAATGCACTACTAATACTAGGCCTTCATAATTTTGTCTGTGCTCATACGTTGACTTCATCATCCTACGTGACTATCTTATCCTCGCTTGGGATTTGTCTATCTTTACGTCTTAGGAATAATTCATTTTTCCTTGGGGGAATCTTTGCTGGCATAGTCCATTGCGGTCACTAGGTTGCTCTAGAATGGTTTGCCTCATGGACACGATGTTTCTTGATATATGCAAAACAATGTCACTTTTCAAAACAAGGGTGTCACTTTTCAAACATCACATATCCAGACATGGTATTTACATTAACGGAGTTCCTACGAGGCTCTATTAGAATGCAAACATGAATGAATTATCCTATCTCTGCACAGACATGGAACACCATATTGCTTGTCTTACAATTTTCTGATTGATGAATCTTTACTATGTTTTGAATGAAAAAGTACTACTTAAACATGCAGTTTGATAATGGTTTGATTATGATTCTTTTATGTCCTGATGATGTTTTCAACTAGGGCCATCTAAGTAATTATAAATTTTATTTTCTTGGTTCTCAATTATTGATTTATTATGTCTTCTTAGTTACTCAATGATGTTTGTGTAAAGACAAAGAGTCGCGAGGATTGGGGGCATAATATTTTATTAAATTTCTGCGTATGGTGATTGTTCCAAATGATCCTATAAATTTCACCTAACTTGGATGTTTATGGTAAGAGCTGCTACTATGGGTAGATAGCCGCATATATCTCGATCTTCATTATGTGTAAACTACAGTGAGTTTGAAACAATTTCCTTGTCTATTTTTTGATCCATATTCTCACTAAGGTATACGAATCATAATGTACCCAAGGATATGAATTTTCAAGGTCATTGCAGGTCCAATATCTTGTCTTAATCAGAATCTGGTATATTAAAAGGACGGTGACTATTTTGTTATCCTGGCTTCTATGCCTTGATGCCTAAGTCTATTTTTGACATTTCAATACAACATAGCATTCATATTATCATAATATCAGTGGGTATTAGCGATGGTTGTACTATTAGATGGTATCCATTCCAAAAAGTTCCCAATGATGATAAAAATGTTACAATATTTGCTAATCAGTGACAAGTCCTAAGAGTCTGCATATAGCTGCATTTAGAGATTGCATGGTGCATTTGTAAAAGAAATAAACAACATAAGGAATTTTGTGCTCAAAAATGATTTTCATCTTCTTCTAACATCAAGTTAATTACATCACCCATATTACTGATATTAAATATCATTGCACATCCATAGCATACATTTTGCATTCATTGAAAAGTAGAAACATAAAAATACAAAAATAAAGCATCCATGTATTGCACTTTTACTTTCACATCCTAAGTGCATCCATACATCTATTTTGCATAATTGGAAAATCAAAAGAAACATACATTTGCATTTTCACTTAGGTATCATTTTAAACATGTTTATATCAGTAATAACTCATCACATCCAATCATAAAATGATGTTATCATCTAAAAATCTACCTCATCAAGAGACCAAGATATCATCACATGTGCAAAAGATACATTTACCGCATCTATGAAAGAAAAAAGAACTCATGAAACATGTCAGAATCTAGATGCTGCATCAGATATATATCATTGTAACATGGTACAGATCACATATGGAACAGTGTGCATAAATAATATTTGTGTATCAATGTGCATAAAGAGTATCAGTGTATCAGTGAGCATAAAGAGTATCAGTGTATCAGTGTATCAGTGAGCATAAAGAGTATCAAAGTATCAATGCACCAAAATGAATCAGATATACATGTATGAATGTCATCTACAAAAACAGATCTCAGAAAGATCCAGATATACAAAAAAGGGGATCTCAGCAGGATCCAGATATACAAATATGATCTCAAAGATATACATGTCATAAAAAGATGATACAAAAATCAACTCTGTCCCGCCCCCTCTCCTTGGTCAGGAGGAGGAGGAGGAGGAGGTGCAAGAGGAGCTATTGGAGGAGGCATGGCCCCCTCTAACTACAGGGCCACTCAAGAAAATGAAGGTGCTCTCTGATCCTCTGGAACTACCGCATGATATAGGGCATAATAGTATGTGGCCCTCTATCCCTGATGTGTGGCAGTGTGGACCTGTATGTCTCTCTCTGCTCGGAGTCTCTCCATCTTCCTGTCCCTATCTATAAGAAAGGCATCTGATATATCCAGCCTAGATTCTATTTTTGTGGCTCTGGCCTCCAATGTAGTGATCTGAGCTTAGAGATGCTCCCTCTCTTGCTCACATCTAGATAATGGGTCTACATCTCAGCCTGTATCCTGATCCTGTGGCCTATTCGGTGGTCCCTGCTATCGCTGTCTCTGTTGGTCCCTAGTAAGAAGCGGACTGGGATCTCACCGAGGAGCTATAAACCTGAATTGGGTACATTGACCCTCTCCACTACCACTAGCTCCACCTGTATCAACGGCCTCTCCACCACCACCCCTATCATCTCCATCATTCCCATCATTAAGAGGAGGATGCCTTCCATCTCTACCATTATCCCTGCCACCATCACGGCCTCCATGTCTACCAGGAGCCCTATATCTACCTCCTCTTCCCCTAATGGGTTGATCATCAGGATCATAATCTAGAGGCTCCTCTATGCGAGGAATGATCTCCTCTAGAACAGTGAATCAAGGAAAGGGGTATTGGAGTCTCTCAGCAGCATAACCATCTGATACACCTGTGTCCTCTACATTCAACCAAAGGTCCCAGTCTAATGCAACCATGTCTCAGATCTCCTAGTGTGCAGTCTCATAAGTCAACTGTGCACCCCATAGAGGTGTCTCATCTCAGGTACAGGAATATACTGCAATATCCTCTATACGGCCCTATCATCGACCATACTACCTCAGAACTCTGGTGATGACAAACTGCTCTATCACATACTTGGTCCAACCAATGAGATATCAGCTCTGGCACAGGTAAGGTACCTGTCGGGTGTCTAAATTCCACACCTTGCAGTCTAAGTACGGTCGCCACACGACCTCTGTCATATCATCAAATAATCAGCACCAATACTCAATCTTTCCCAGATGGGGCTACTACAAAAGGCCTACATACATATATACATAGGGTTGCTCAGGTTCCCTCTGCCTATCTACAATCATACTGCGGGTATAATGGTACACAATCTCATGTAAGAATAACCACATTCATACTGCGGGTATAATGGTACACAATCTCATGTAACTCTTTGTACATGTGAGCTAAAATACAGTTCCCCCAAGCAAATCACCGATGGTGGATGACCATATGCTCGATCATACTCACCCAGCCCACCATGAATCCATACTGGCCCCTATCTAGGATGAGGATGCCACCTACCAGACCTGCTAAATACACAGATAATCGATCGTAGTGATCGACCATGTAATCCCATGACAGGTATCTTTGGTCTATAGTATCATTCTGGAAAAATCAATGTGCCGCACCAATGGCCACGCTAGCTCAGGAATCAAAGAAAACCTCATGTCCAACCATCGATACCCGCAGAATCCTCCAGACATCCTCTGGGGTCACAGTGATCTCTCCAGTAGGTAAATGGAAGGTGTTGTGCTCTGAGTGCCATCTCTCGGCAAGAGCAGTCAACAACCCACGGTTTACCCTAATCTCGGGTAAACCTATCAAAGATCGTAATCCACATCATACCACATTCATCTGCTCATCATCTGATAAACATCATGACAATTGAAGGACGCACGCAGGGTAAGTGTCGTGAAATGCGACTACCTCAAACTAGGCCTATTTTGGACAAAATGACAATACATCAAAATCCTATCTACAACACAGGGACAGACTCCTAATCAACTAAGTCATTCCAATTTTACAGGATGCAAATAGATCAAAACACATTAAACTTCTAAGTTTTCTACCAGATGTGATCCTGGAGATACAGGATGCGATTGCATTTACCGGATGTGATCCTAAACACGGGGTGCAATCCTAAGCACCCCAGATGTGACACACTGATGGATTGAACTTCAAAACATGACAAAAATAAAAGAACTAGATGCGATCTGGGAAATACCGGATGCGACATAGGAATCTGGAAAAACTAGATGCGATCCAAAAAAAATTGGTTGCGACTCGGGATTAGCAGGATGCGATCCAAAATCCTGGATGTGACCTAAATTGAACAAGCTCTAACTACTACAAAAATGCTTCAAATTCAAATTTGTTAAATCCCCAGGGTAGTTTATCGAGAACTTATCGGCGGTGGGTAGTCGGCTGGCCACTGATGTCGATGGCTCATCTCAAAATGCTGCTTCGTCACAGGCACTACCATCTTCTCTATAGAGCTTTCTGATTTACTATGAAGGAAAGTGAAAATGAATAGTGAAATGGTAATTTTGGAGGCTTATATGGGTCTTTTGAGACATTTGGGAGTTCTGAAACTCTTCCCAGGCAACTACAACTTCACTTTTGTTCTCTTTCTGATCAATCGGGAACCAAATCGAAGGTGCCTAAGATTTTTTTAGCAGCACAACGCCATTCTTGCGACAATTTCAAAAAATTGCTAATTTGCTTCATTTGTTCCAAACATCGGACACTACTGCACATTTCATCATATATTTTGGTCTAACATCATTTTCTCAGTCTTATCGCTCGCATTTTCACGTAATTAACTTGATAATCATGTGTTTATTTTTTAAACACACCTTTTCCCACTTCTTCTACTGCATTCTTTCTTGACCTAACTGCTTCCTGCAAGTGATACATTCTTTCAAACTGAGGGATTTTATTATTTTCCTTTAATTTTATTCCCGAGGGGGCATGATCACACTATCATCAATTAAATTTTTGCTCAAAACAACATCAAAATGACTTCGTTATCAAACAAACTAGGGGCATAACAGTTTCCTTGGCTAAAGTCAGAACTGTTGGATAGAAAGCTTTGGTTCTCATGAGCTGATATCTTATGTTTCCTCATTTTAAGATATTTTTATTAAAGCTCCTAGTAGCTTCATATTGGCTTTTTGGACGACAACCAAGTTCAGAATCAGTATTATCAATTTTTGGATGACAACCAAGTTCAGAATTGGTATCTTTAAAATCTTTTATTGATCTTTGGACGACAACCAAGTTCAAAATCAATTCTATCAGTTTGGTTTGATCAAGTGCGATACTAATCTAATCAACATTTTTTTTGACAACCAAGAACGAAATTCTCAATCTTTCTAAAGTCAAAATTGAAAACTTTCTTTGAATCAATGTGTTTCTCTCACATTGATTCAAAGAGGGGAAAATGTAACCACCTGAATTTGGTCTATTCCAAATATGGACCCTATTTTCCCTAAGTGTGATCATACCCTCGATTATGTCCAAATGACCCTGTTACTGCTTGGCATAATTCTTTGAATCAATTTAATGTTTTAGGAGATTTTTTATCACTGAAATATATTAACTATTATAGCCATATGATAGAAATCAATTCAGACCAATTAAATCAAATCAAATTCAAACATGGCTATAGTATTTAATTATAAATAAATTAAATAAAACCCTAAATCAATTATCCACTTGAAAAATAACCCATTCCCCTAGCCTATTTAATTTAATTAAAATGGCTATAGTCCCCTAATTATTAAAAAACAATTAAATTATTTAAATAATTAGATTCCTATTTTTGAATGAATTAAATAAGTTTAGTTCATTTATTAATATTCTCCTAAACCCCCAACCTAACCTATCTCAACCACTTCTACCTTGGGTTCTAACCCATTTCAACTCATTCACCCTTGCTAATCTAATCCTAATCTTAATTCTACCCTAACCCACCTCCTAATGTTGTCACATTCTATTAAGGAATGCTTAGCAACTCCACCCACTTGAGAAAGTCATGGAATCTCAAGATTCCATCCTCAAAGTCCACCTTCTCAAGTTATCCTCTTACATCCTCTCCTTGCCTCTTTAAGGCTTTCATTAATACCTTATTAATGAAAATGCCTTAAGCCTATGTCTCCTCCATACTTCCTTAATGCCCAAGGCATTAATGGTTCTTACATCTCCATTAATGAGTCCCTGAACTCATAAATGAACCTTGTCTCCCCTCTCTCTCTCCCATTCTTATATAAATAGAAGCCATTTTTGAGAGCAAATACGCCTTCACCTTAGATTGAAAATGCATTGTTATATTGTTAGATTAATCTTAGAATCACATTCCACTTTATATTTCATGCTTTTGCATTGTTCTCATTTCCACTTTTAGAGCTAGGATGCATGTTTTCTCATCATTTTAGCTTGTTTTTAAACTAAAATCCTTCATGCTAGGTCATATATGTCATTGATTGTAGCATAATTTGAGGGCTGTTATGTTACTAATTACACTCTTCCTAGTTAGAAGGCAATAGGTCGATATTAGTGGGTTTTGTATGTTTATCTAACCTTTTTACACTAATGCAATGACTTATTGATGTGTTGTGTCCCTCTTAACAGGTACCAAATATTCACCACACAAATGCTAATAGGATGGGCCAGCTCAATCAGCAACCTAATGAGGTTTGCATTTTTCTCCTTTTCTGCCTTGAACTTTTGAGCCTCTTTTTCGTAGCCAGCCTCCACCACCTTGGCTGCTTCTTTCAACAGGTCCAATTCACCCTATTTTCCTCTCTTCCCCAGTGACACCTCTGTGACATTGTAATCTTCGGCCTCAATTTTTGCCTCGTCTACATTTGGGGAAGGTGTCACAATTACTATGACTGTTTCTCTGCCTGGCTTGGTCCAAAGCGTGTGGACTGTCTGGGATTTCTTAACCTTTGGCGGGTTCTACGCCTGAGCCATCATCTCTACCAAAGAAAGATGGGCTTTGGGTGTTGTTGGGGCCTTTCTCTTTTGAGATTCCACCAACCACTATGGCGGTAGGGGTGGCTTTGTAGCCAAAATCTTCTCCTGTGACTTCTCCTTGATATCCTGTTGTGCCCCTCCAATAGTATGAGCCTCGTCTGGCTCCTTCCCTGTATCTTCTGATTCATCAGCGACATTGGCTCTACTATCCATATCCTTGGTAATATTTAGGCCCTCATTGTTCGCCTTGGGATTCTCTTCTTTGTCCTATTGTTGTTCTTGTTGAGCCTCTGTTGCTAGGGTGTCTTCTTCTATTGGTAAATATTTTGGTAGTGGGGGAGGCAACGAGCCAAGATTCAATGTTTGGGCCGCAGTGATTACCTCCCAAAATATTACCTTTAGGAGTGGCATTTGGAACACAGCGGTTGGGGTCACGGTTGTTCTTGTGGGTCCAGTTTCCCCAACCGATGCCATTTGTTCATTTTTTGTTTGCTGGCCTAAAACTCCCATATCCTATATTTTTGAGACTACGGAGGTATCCACCTGTTCTATCCCCTTTTCCTCTTCTATTTGTACCTCCTGCTCCTGCGTAGGTTCCTGTTCTAGAGTTTCCTTCTACGCATCAATTTCCTCCTCCGGATATACGATGTCTCCCTACAAATTCCCAAACTCGTCAGCCCTGAATACATCATTGAATTCTTCTTGAGGGGGAGGATTTGCGAGGACATGAGCATGCTCTGGTTCTTTCTCTGGCTCCGGAGAGTCGGAAGAAATGATTTCTACTTGTGGGATTTGCAGCATCCCAAGCTCCGATTCTTTCGTTGGCTTTGGATTAAGCCTTTTCTTATGCTTGGTAATCAAGGGAGGCCCTACATCTCTTAGCACCACTTGCTCCTCTTCTGCATCTATCCCTGTTTCCCTGACCATTAATGCTGCTAGTGAAGGGGAAGAGGGAGGGCAGACAGGTCCGTAATGAGCACTGGGGTGGCCAGCCGTGTGATTATTCTATCCTTCATCTACTGCGAGGCCACCAATGATTGCTTCAGTTTCTCCTTTATGGGGTCTTCTACAGGGTTGGAGTTCCCATTATTCTCTTTCCTTTATCCTCTCCCTGTGAAGAGGTTTTGGCCTCGGAAGTCAACTTTTGTACCATCGGGCCAACTCTGTGGGTACTCCCGGGACATACCCTCTTGAAATATTTGTGGCTATACTCAACCATGTTGCGAGCGATTTCCTCAATGGTAGGCCCCTCCTGGGCATTCCAGTCTACTGCTAGGAGGGCCATCTTATCAATCCCCTTTGCCTTGTATTGGGGGTCTATTATGGGCCCGACGTCTGAGAACTCATCTGGAAATTTACAGAGTTTCAATCTTTCCATCATACCCATGGTCATCCGAATGTAATGCCAGCTCCAAACTTCAACATCATCCTGGCAATCTTCCCAGAAGTCCTTCATGTGATATTGGTGGGGCTCTGATGCCCGGGGAAGCACCTTTGCAATTTTACCAAGCGGATCAAAGTTCTTTCGCATTAAATAAAATTATGCCAAGTTCAAGCTCTTGAGTTCACTGTCTGCCTCCTTGGCTGCAGCCAAACTACACAAGTAATTCTCACAAGTGATTGGGAATGGAATGTTCACCACCTTCTTCAAAGCGTATAAGGCGTGCAACTCCATCATTTGTTTGCAATATTCTAAGAGGGTTATTTTGTTCCCACAATGTTTGGGCAGCAAGTAAGGCTTCCCGAAGAAGCCAGTTATCTGTATGTAGGTATGTTGCTGGAATTGGATGTAGTAATGGCCATAACTTCTAACCAGATCCATCGCCTCCTTGGAGAGGCAGTACCCTGCATCCCGGGTAGGTGTGAGTAGGTTGTAGTAGACGAAGGCATCATTCACCCAGAAAAAACTGGGGAAACTAGCCTCCCATTGAATTTGTGGGAAATAATCCTGGGGAGCCTTCTGACCTGCGTCGATCCCAAGTACACCTTATGTGAGCAGCCCGTTGGTGACGGGTCATTGTTGCGCTAAGGCCCAGAGAACATAAGAGGTCATATAGAATTTGTGGGTCCAGGTCACCTGAAGGAACTGAGAGTCTACATGATTAGAAATGATGGCGGCCCAATCAAAGTATTGCTCACCGGTGGAGATGCCGAGCAAGAAGTAGTACATCCACCCTGAGAACTCTCGGGCATGGGGTTGCCCGAAGATCCGGCATAGTGGTATAATCTCCATCTGGATACTTTCTTTAAACTTAGATCGGGGGATCTCTAATTTCATTTTCTTGGGGTCCCTCTTCGGGGTCTTGAGCCAATGGTTGTTCATATATTGCTGGGCCATGACCTCCAGTTGTTGAAATTGTCCTAAGGCATCAGATCTGGTAATGACAGCTGGGTCATCAAACTGCGGAATCCCCAAACCTACCCAAAAAGTAGCGGCGTCGAGAGACACCATAAGGGTGGGATATCCAGTCGGGACTGGGGGTGTCAGCATAACGGCCCAGACAGAGGAGTTGTAATGTGCTGCAAGGGTGAGAATAAGTTCTGGGGCCTACACTGAGTAGGGGAAAGAAGTGGCCTTTAGAATCCTGGAATCCCCAATGCTGATTGCCAATGGATCCCCAGACTGTCATTGAATAAACATCATCTTAACCAGGGCCTGCATCTTGGCCCACATTCCGATGCTGGTGTTGGTAATTAATTAAACTTGGGACTCAGTCTTTGAACCCATAGCAACATTTTCCCTTGGGTACTTCATGCTGAGAGGCAATTTTTCTAAGGCCCTCTCAATTTTGGATCTGACAGCTGCCCTGGTGACCGTCATGGAGGCAAGCTCCAGACTCCTAGGTGGTGAAGATGCGAAAGCCTCAGACATAGTTAAGGTACGTTGTTTTCAAAACCTGCAAGGCAAGGTGACCGTTAGAGTTCATAGATAAATAATATTCCAGGATCCAGAGATCTTACCACCAAGGCACGTCCTTAGCCTAAAAAGTTAGTTTGGGTCCAAAATCTCGAAAGATATATATATATAATGCAAACTTAGAAAATTAACCCCTATCCGGGCCTGAGGGTTTCAACATACTTAATAAAGGTAAGATGTGGGTTGGTTAAGACAAAAAACCCAAGGTCCAAAAAACTAACCGTTGGGAAGATGTGAGCAAAAAGTGAGCTGTCGAGCCCACGTGGGCGTCGCGTGGCTATGCAATATATGGGGAGTTATGGCGACGGTGACGCCAACTGTCTCAACACATAAAAAATTAGAGGCCACTTGGACAAGCTTGAATGCATGCATGGGACATAAATGAAACATAAAGGCTGGTCTATAGAGGAGAGAGAAAACCACCTGTTGAAACCAGCCGAGAGTTGAGTTTCAACCAGGTGGTATTCTGTCTAGAATGAACTTGCAAACTTTGGACAAAAAGTAGATGAGGCACGGTGAGCTCGACGTGAGACTAGATGAATACACACAAAATATACACCCAAGTACAGTAGGGTCAAAGGGTATATACATGGAAAATAGAAGGATATACATCATATACACCAAATTTACAGAAGACAAAAATGCAGAACAACTACTCCAACCAATAATGCACAAAATGTACAACATATACAATATTTTACACCACACAGAGGGTGGACAACCCTCTGGCAGAGCCAACCCACCAACGGGCGGTGAACCAGACGACGAGGATGCAGAGCAACACAGAAACAAAACAAAGCACAAACGCAGACAAAGCACAACGAAAAGTAGAAAAATGAAAGAAAAAACTAGGAGCACGAACCTAGAATCCAAATAAGGGAAAGGAAGGAAAGGCACTTTGGTCACTCTGCAACAGTTTCCACCTTTGAATGATCACCAACCAGCACCAAAAACCAATTCTTAATCTCCCACTAAGCTCAGAGTAACTCACACTTAATTCTCGCTCAAATCACCTATGAACCACTCTGAAATCGCCTAAGTATTTTTGAATCACGGTAACTGTGAAAGTGACATGTAATTTCTATTTATACCCAAGGTGAAAAGCAAGTTACCTTTCTTTCTACAAACTCCAGAATAGGAAGACTTCCAGACTCTGAGCCTGGGGATTCCGTGCGACCATACCCTCTTACGAAAAGAAAACATCATGGCAGAGAATCCCAGAATCTGGGGTCCGGCTCCTGGAAAAGAAATGACCAACTCCGGGACCGGGTCCCGGAGACACAAGGGAAAAAAACACAAAGCAAAACCAACACCGCAGGAAAGAAAACCCAGAGAAGAAAAACAAAGAAATAAAGGCAAAAAGACAAGGCAAGAGCCAAAAGCAGAAAACAAAAAGGGGGACCCAACATTTTGTACACAAAATATAGGGACGGGGATGTAGGGCATAACACATAGTACATGTCTCCTTAAGAAGTATTATGTTTTTATGTTTAAATTATTTATGTTTTTTTATGTTTAAATTATTTTCTAGTTCTTTGATGTAGTATTGATGTCATCCTTAACTTGTACGTGGTGAACACCCATGGAATGTTTAAGGTTTAAGTTTAAACATGTGTGTTAGAAAATTGAATTGATTGGAGAAAAAAAATTTCAAGTTAATGGCTTGTGTAAGTTCACCTTCCTCTCTCAAAAGATGATTGCATCTTCTCATGTCTATACTCTCAAAGTTACCCATGCTATTTGTAATAAATAAGAAGCTTTGTTGGCTTTAATTATCTATATATTTCTAGGTTTCCCTTGTAGATGTTAATAGATATGAAGTATACATGTACTGTGAAGCATTATTTTTGGAGATAGGTAAGGGATTTGGTGTAAAATCTTAATATAGATGGTTTCCATGAGAGTTCATGAGACTATGATTTGGAATTATGCCCTCACAAGGGTTAAGAGACAACTTAGACAGTGGTAGTCCAATAATACGGTGCCAATGATACCAGATTTTTTGTAGTGGATAACTCAAGAATTCAACTTAGAGATACAACTTTACAAAGGTTTCAAGAAAGTTAGGGGAGTTCCACTTGATTCAATATTTGTTTCTTCAAAGAAATGTTTACTCAAATATATATTTATTTGACGTAATCAACAATTTTTGTTGTGTAAACCTTAAGGAGGGTCCCTGGGGCAAGGTAAATTTTGATGTTTTTAGATTCAAAATAATAAGGGGGTAAGGTGAGCATAATAATTATTTTGATAGCTACACAATTATCTAGTTATATTAATTGTATCTCCGATGTGTAATTCCTCCATTGCTTCTAAAGGTTTAAAGTTGAAGGTTTGAGTTTTAAACTTTTTAAGGTTTAAGGTTTACGTTTTAAGGTTAAGGTTTTAGTTTTTAGAATATAATATTAAAAATAACCATTTTATACATATAATTATAAAATAACATGAAAAATTAAACATTTAATATTAAAATAACATTTGTTAACCATATAATTACAAAAAACACTTAAAAAAAAAATGGGGCCCCTACCTTGCACTTGGCCGAGTCTTCTCTAGCCCACTTCTCTGCTCCACTAGCCCCTCACGGTGCAATTGAGAGGCTTAAACTGCTTTCCATGGATTTTATTATGCGAGAGGTACTTTTCTGAGTATGCGAGAGGTACTCGGCCGAGTGGGTCCCAGTTGAGTACCTCTAGCCATGTAGGCGCCATTAGGCGCTACACGATGAGTATGTGGACTAGGCTGAGCAACACTTAGCTGAGTCATCTTAGTTATCCCAAAATATGACATGACTTCATGTTTTTACCCTTTATTTTTCTATTGTGTTTTGTTTACTGATTATGTAATTGATGATTGCGAAGGTCGTCAAGGCATTACTGACCACCTTCTAAAAGGACTGTAAAGTTATCCTAGACAATTTAGTAGGTTTCCCTACTATGAGAAGGTATAAATTATGCATTTGTTTGTTATTATGCATATTGGAAATAATATAACAGAGACATTATGACAAATATTGGATGGAAGGTGTGACAAAGATAAAATTGTCAACATTTATAGTGACATTCATGAATCCAATCGTGCAATAAAAAATTTCATTTAATTAAATATTAATGGAGACCAGATTAATATAAGTGCCCTTCCTTAGTTATTAACGGATCAGCCAAGCAATGCTATAAAAGAAGTCACACGAAAAATTTGATTTCCCACAGGATTTACTGCAAACATAAACAATCTCATATCAAAGAAAAGTGAATTTGGGCAAGGGATGAAAATGCATGATTGACATGCCTTCATCAAGGTATTTCATGTTCTTCTATATTTATAATATATTTGCAAATTTCATGTACTTTTCATTGTATTATGTTAGAAAACAATGAAATGATCAGTTTATAATTGTTGCAGTACGTGTTACCTCTATCTCTCCCAAAGAACTTTGACAATAACGTCAAACAAGTGATACATGATCTTGGAAAATACATGAGGTAAGCAGTGATATTTATTCAATTTGTTGTATATATTTATTATATTCACGATTTGTTTTTCTTGTTATGTAATATATTGTATATTATTTTGTAAAGTCTCATATTTATATATTTTTGCGTCTTGAATCTCTTGTAGGTGGTTTTCATCTAAATAAATCCATAAAGAATATATAAAATATTAGAAGAGAAAAAATTTTCATCTAATGTGTGAAATGAAAAAGTATCTACCTTCAACTTTTTTTAATGCATAGGAACACTACCTCATACACCAAGTTGAGGAGATTGAATTGTGTGGACCTGTACACACTAGGTCAATGTGGATGGTTGAGAGGCACTTGAAATATTTGAAGGCTTTGGTTTGACAAAGAGCGCATCATGAGGGTTCTACGGTGGAGGGATATATGGTATACTAGACTATGGTGTACATTATTGAATATCTTCCTAAGTTTGTAGCAAATATCCATGTAGATCGCATTTGGGATCCCGACCCCATTAACAAATTTGAAGGGGAGTACTTGATGGGAAAAGGTAGATTAAGGAAAGTGAGAGATAATTAATTATAAGAGGTTATTGTAGTTAATTAACTCTTAATATTCAAAATAAATTAGTTGTAAGTCGTCTATTTTTTTTACAGTTGGTCGAGAGTGGGATGCACCACATTTATATATTACAAACAATCTTGATTACATGACAATATGGATTGAACGATGTCAACATTTTGGTCACACATTAACATGGGAAGGTGTGTCTTCATTGGTTAAAGAAGCTCATCATAATAGAGATTCCAATGTTACGCAAAGGGAAATAGATTTAGCATATGGTTTAAGAGATAAATACGTACGTATAAATTTGTTAATCACCCGTATGTTTATCAACTCACGATGCAATAATTTTTACATTTTTGACATATTATTGTAGGTCAAATACCACAAGGTTATGTTCTGCAACGGTCATAAATTTTGTATCAAAAATTTGGATGACACAAAGAAAAATTATGATTCTGGGATAACTGCAGTCTTTCGGGTGACTAATATTTTATCTAGAAATGACTTACATCCTTGAGAATCTCAAAGTCGATACTATGACATTTTGGATAATATACTTGAGTGTGACTTTAATTCCTTCAAATTAGTTATCTTCGTCATCAAATGGTACAGGCTACGACTTAATTAAAATGCTTCTAATTAAACTGTTATTGAACATGATAATGGAACTACAATAGTTAATACAAGGTCATTTGAGCCAGTTAGGGATGAGACCTATGTTCTTCCAAGCCAATGTGAGCTGGTATTTTACTCAGAGGTTCCACATTAACTGGGTTGGTCATTTGTTATTAGACATGATCCAAGAGGAAGGTCGATAAAGTATAATGTGATGAAAGAAGAATATACTGAAGAAGTAGATGATGATCATGATCGATAGTTAGTCGATGATGTTCCCGACACAAATTTTCATGAAGAAGAAGAAGAAGATGATGATGATGATGATGATGATGATGATGATGATGATGATGTTGACGATGATGACAATGACAGCGACGATGGTGGTGGTGGTGAGGACGACGATGATCATGATGATGAGTTGGATGAAGAAGAAGATCAATGACATGAATGAAATGTAGAGTTATGTGATCAATCCTTAATCTATTAAATATTAATTTCTTAATATAAATATATTTGAGTTATATGGTTACATAGTTTATTCATTATGTATAGAATTCCAATGCCATTACATAATTAATTTGTGATGTACCTTTTAATGCTTTTAATTCATATGTGATGCTTATGATGGATGTGATACATATGTATTTATTGTTGGTGTTGATTTCATGTATATATTTTGTGTGATGCTTTCACCCTGGGTGGAAACAGGTAATTGACTACAGACATATTCAACCCATCTTATGTTGAGTGTCCTTTATAGACAACATAAAGTAAAGGTAAGGAATACAAAAAATATACAATGATTATGATGACTGCAATTTGTTCATGTTGTCTACTATGTAATTTTGAGTATACATATCATAAAATTTTTAGCTAACATAAGATAAATGAATTACATATGCAGGAACTCGAACACCTTTCACAAGCTGCCCGCACAGTCTCATGGATCGACAGGTATAAGTCAATACACCCTATGCAAATAGTTAATTTAATATAGTTATCAATAGTAAGATTAATTTCGTGTAAGATATCTCTCCCATTTTCAAAATATCGAGCTCTCATTACTAGCTATCTATCTCATTTGATGGAGTGTGGGTAACAAAAAATAGGTATTTGTCAGATGTGTCTTCCTCGAGTGAGGGAAATATTAGAATAGAAGACGAAAGTGATAAATGTAGTAGGTCTAAAATAGGGAGATTAACTAGGGGTCAAAAGACTAGAAGGAAATTGAATAAACACTTGAAATATTCATGAAATTTTTCCTTACTCAAGGGGGGTCATGTTCTTATGATGATGAGACTAAAGGCGACATGGAGGTGCCCTTGAGGTACCAACATCTACAGAAACAATGGGTACCCAATGAACTTCCTCCAATAAACACTGATTTTTGTGTTAACAAGAGGATATATTGCATAGAACCATCGTCAGTACATGGTTTGGGCCTAAATTTCATGGATGACATAAATGTCTCTTACAACAAAGTTGTTGAATTGATGGAGTTTTTCAAACCTTGTTATGATTACAAAATTTGGATGCATATTGTTAAATATAAAAAAAGTATGCGTAGGTATGCACTCTCAAAAAATTATATACAATAGAAAGATAATAATCAATGTAAAAGAGCAGCTATATACATTGACGGAAGGCCAAAAGCAATAAGGAATATTGCAAGTTTTATAAATAGTACGCAAGCTAGGTCAACTATTAAGCAATCCAATTGCATATTTGAGGCATGCAAGGGAAATCATGTATTTGTATGTGTGATAAAATCAATACGTGTAGGGGAAGAGTTGCTTATCGATTATAATTTGAATTGCATAGATACAAACAAAACTACTATTATGGGGGTGTAGGTACGTACTATGCACCATTTAAACCAACCTCCAATCAATGACTCTAACACATCATTTTATTATTAATTTTTTTTGCTAACATTTTTATATTTAATATTTGTCACATGGCCACATGGAGCAGTCACATAGAAGGGACAATGATGATACTCCCGATTCTTCTACCCAGCAAGTAAACTTCATTGTAATTGTACAAATTAGATAGAAGCAAAATGTTATTTTATTATGTTCTTTTCTTGACTGTTTTGGAGTAATTTTGATAGTGCTAATAATATTGTTGTCATAGACAGATGCTCGGAGAAAGGGAAAGGAACATGAAGTCCCTCATGAGGACACCTTTGATGACGACCCACTGTTTGTTGATTTTGCACAATCCGATGACCCGATCAGTGCGATAAAAAAGTGTCTGTGGAAAATTACAAATGACAATTTTCTTTTGTCATCCATATACCCTCAAAATCCTGAGTCACAAGAGAGGATGAACGAATTGATGCACTGAGAAGAAAATTTAAGAGTAAGTATTAATAAAAAATTTAATTATAACAAAAGTTTAATAATAGTTTTTATTTTATACTCTTTTATGTCATTAACTAAAATACGGACATGTTGTTTTTACAGATTTTATGCATAATTTTGAACCTCCTGGCCATGATGAGGGTATTGCAGGTGGTTCAGGTAGATCACATGTTCTATCCTCACTTGTGTTTTCCACTGAATATATAGGAATGATCATAATCAATGACAATATGCTCTAACAATATTACTTTTTTATGCCCTAACAATCTCGTCCATGCTAGTCCATGCTTTTTTTATGCTATAAAAATCTTATTGTTTAGCTCATGTTAATGATCTTGTGGCAAAGCCACCTCAGACGAGGAAAATCATGGATGTATTGTCAACTATAATGTCGGCAACATGCAGCATGCAAACACCCAGTATTGCACCACCTATTGGTACGTATATCCCTCTTTTGCTCTCTCTTTTGTTGTGTGTTTATTTCCCTTGAAGTATTCTTTCTTGGGGGAAATTCATTATGGATTCATTTTATGAAGTAGGTGATGCAACACATGACGATGCAATGTCATTTCCTAGATGTACCTATATTGCTAGTACAGGAATGGTGAAGGACTGCATATTGCTTGTGAGCAATGAAGAAATGGTTCCCTTAAAAGTAGCAGCTTGGTTTCAGGTACTTTAAAGTTATTATTATATATAGTGTAAATGTAATTTACTTATTGATCACTCTTTTTTGACTAATGATCCCATGATTTTTTTGCAGGGAATGATGTTTTTTCATAGAAAACTTAATGACGAGTGTTTGCAAATCTTCGGGCCCACCCTACGTAAATGGTGGAACATTATATCTAAAATAAAACCCCTATCCACTATTTTGATTTCATATCATTGCTAGAATAGTTTTCCTTTGATCCATTTCTTGAACTATATTAAAGATAGCTTCACTTCAATTATGAATCTAACAGGTTTTTTTTCTTAAAGGTGGGATAACCAAGATAAAAATTTAAAGAATGATCTCATAGAGAATATGACCAAGTTGTTTGGAGCTTGCGCATTCGAGCAAAAAAAGCTCCTTGTGAAAGCTAGGTTATGTATGAAGTACTTGAGGGACCAGTACAAGACAACATTAGAGAATAAATTGAAGTACGAGCGTCCCCCCTGTATTCTTGAGGATGAGTGGCAGAATCTGATTTTGGATGTGAAGGAGATAATTGAAAGGAAAAAAGGAAATACACCACCAGACGCCTGAAGAAGGTATGTGATACTATTAAGAATGTAATTATGTACTAATTACTCTTTATATTTATATGATCTAACATATTTCAAACTTTTCATAGACTGAGTAACACATCAAAGACAACCAAGGAAAGACTAGAAAAGCACAGGAAACACAAGCTCGGCTCTAGTGGTTAATCGAAACTTGCCGCACGAGTTGTAAGTATTAGTAAATGAAAAATTATAGATCAAAATATTTATAAATTGAAAACAATTTTGTTTTGATGAAATAATGCAAGAAAATTTTATGATACCAAGCAAAAATGCAGGGCTCTGAGTTCAATAGATCGCTCACAGAAGATGACAGGAGAATTGGCTTCTAATAAGGCTATAGAGTCGTGGCTGAATGACTACGAGAATTGAGTGCACAAGGTTCTAGTGATGGATCCATCTCACAGGTAAATAAGATAAATGAAAATTATTTCAAATTGAATACTTTACCAATTAGTCTCTTTGATGTTAAGTTCCAACATAAAGTGACTATATTTGTTTTAAATAGGAAAGAAAAGATAACAATGTGCATGACATTGGGATGCAGTCTACCAATCGTGGTACACAACCTGCACATGTTGAAGGTTCAAATGTGCATCCTAGTTGTGGAGGTATACATTTTCTATTCAAAATTTTATATGTAATTATAAATACAAGTAAAAATCTTAAATTGAAATTGGTGTAGTAATACAAATTTAATTGCAATTGGTGTTTGGATTAATGTAACATTTCGTATTGCAACTCCAAAGGATCTAGAGGTCGGTGTTCATGAGCACGGTGAGGTTGAGGCCAGACAAAATGATCTGGAAGATGATGTGACTAGATCAGGTAAAGAGCGCCATGATTATGTTTTTTAAATTAATGAAATACTTGTAACAATAATAATAAAGTGTTTTGAATTTAACTCATTTATTTGTTATTGCAGAGGACCCACATTTTCATCAGCATAGGACTAGGCATACATTGAGATCACGAGCAGAGGGAAGAACAACTGATGATGGGGTAAATGATGATGGCAATGATGCTTCTCTTAGACTTTACTTAGATGCTCAAAAAAAAGAAAAAAGAAAAAAAGAAATGATTGTAATCTACCTAAATTGATAATGACTGAATTTTATGTTTTATGAATTTATTTATGTGCTAATGAATGTTCATGAATTATATATATACTAATAGATCTTTATTGCAGTTTAACAAGGATAACTTAAAAATTATACATCTATGTCTTTTGGTATTCTTTCAACTTCTTTTAGATGTATTATTTAGTATGGATTTTGTATGCTTCAAAAATTATCCAAATTTGAACTTGTTGAGTTAGGTGTGTCATTTCTTGAAAATTTCCATAGACATCCCCAAATTATACATCTAAGTTTCTTTACAATTAGAAAACTAAGTTGGCTTAGTTTGTCTAGTACATTTTTATTTCTTGTCGATGTGTATGAGTTTAGAGCACAATGATGGAACATTAATTTATGGTTTTATAAACATTTAGAAATTTGAGTTTGCTCAGTTTGTGTAGTACATTTTTATTTCTTGTCAATGTGTATGAGTTTAGAGCACAGTGATGGAACATTAATTTTTGATTGGATAAACATTTAGACCAGTAGGTTGGAAGGATTATAGGTAGAATTGATCATTTTTAATCCTTTTCTAGACAAAATTTGTATTTTTCATATTTATTGATCTCGTTGTCATTCTCTTATGCATTTTACTCATCTGAGAAATGCACTTTAAAATGAAACTGCAAAACCACTTAATTAATTATCTTTGAATGCCAGACAATAGCAACGCTTTGTGTGTTTCTTGTTGGAAAGGTCAAGGATAGCGGCTAGAAACAAGTTTATAGCTCTGCAAGGGAGGAACAATAAAATCCAGGCAAGGGTTTCTAAAATTGTTCTCAGGAAACAAGAGGTGCATTAGCAAAAACCCTTATTCTTTTCATGAAAAATAAAATGCATTATGTTTTAGTTCTTTTATCTTAATACTCTTGTTCTTTTGAAGTTCTATCTATTAAAAATTAAAATTGTTTTGTCACTACAAACAAGCTTTTGTCTGATAAAAAATTAAATTGTGGATTTAGAGTGGAAAAGATATGACAGCAACAATAGTGCTTTATCCTGATATAATAAGTTTCATTCTGCGTGGGTTATGAAATAATTTTTTGTGATATACCATAATGTCTTTCTCTACAAATTTTGGAAATTGGGGCAATATAGTTGTGGCTGTTATTTCTAGACCTATTGTTAATGCAACCCTCAAGTGTAAAAGAATTATTCTCCCAGCCATTATATTTAAATATTGCCTTCGATAACTCTACTTAAAATCCTCAGGATAAGGTTATTATTATTTTAATGAGAGACTAGATTAATCACCTAATCAATACTATAAGTGGTGACCGGCTAATACTTGGCAAAGAATGACACCTCATGAGATAGAATTGACTTTGTCATAATGTTTTAATGAACTTGAACAAAAAAACTAATTATTGGTGTAAGGAGTGATTTTACAATATGACTATGTATGTATGTGAAAACATATCAATGGAATGATGAAGTTTCATACCTTGATATTCTCATTTCATTGAAATAACTATTATTATCAGCAATTATGAAATTTACCATTTTGGTTAGCTAGGTCAAGGTTAACCATTCTAATGTCTTAGAGAGACCTTTTAAACCTTGCCTTGATGGAGTGGAAGTAGACATCAAACAGCTTGGACTTATTCTTACATCTTATACCTTCCACTATGCTCTCCATTTAAAAGATCATGTTTGAAATTGCCCTCTTTCATCGTGAAGCCCTATCTTTACTGTTGTTATCAGTATGGTTGTCATATATTTATCATTTTATGTTTTCATATCTTGCAAGTCGGTCATTTCCTCATGATGGTTAGATCATTTCCATGTGCTTGATCTATTAGGTACACTATGTTACAGTTGTTTGGGCTATCTTAAATGGTATTTATGCATTATTGTCTTCCGAGATGACCCTTTTCGTTGGAATGCATATGACTACGATTATCTTTGTCTAGCATAGTCATGGTTCTGTTGATGTTGGCTAATTGATCTTCACAAGGTAATCACAAAATTTATGATTCAATCCTTACATGATGTTTTGAATATAACATAACAGCTGCATTAATACTAGACACTCTTCCCTGTTAATGGTAGATTGTAGAACATAATAAGTAAGTATCTGTTAAGAAGTTTTTATTATATTATTTTTCCCGAATGATTTGATCCTACTATGATGTTCTTAAATTAATGTGTATTCATATTGTTATTTTCAGACTTGGAATAAGGATTGTCCTTATATTATTTCTCTAAAATTTAAATGTTCATTCTTATAAGCTGTCTAAGAGCTGGATTAGTCATTCTTATGTAAATCTAGGTAATTTGTTCTTATAACATTGTTCAAAATACTGCATAGTTTCATTTGGACATTGTTTTCCAAAAAAAATAGGGTCTTTCATTAAAGTAGAGAAACGATCAAGAGGAAAATTGGAACAACAATAGTAAGAGGAGAGGAAAATATGACTGATACACATAGGAAAACTCCAAACATATATTTTAATTTTAACCATATGACAAGCACTTCAAGTGTTGTGTTAGATGATATAGGATCTATTGGATGCGCTCGAGTGGGTGTCAACCACTGAAGATTTGTTTGGGATCGATTAAATACCCTAAGAGGGTGCATTCCCATTACAGGTTCATAAACATAGTTCAAATAGAACCACATATCATTAGAGAGTGTGATTTTCGAGGGCCTTGATCCCATAGATACAGATATGTAGGCAGCCTGGAAGGTGTAGGATACCTCCAATGCACATGTGCCCTGGACATAGATTATGTGGTAGTTCAATTATCATCATATCATAAATTCTAAAATTGACATAATTTGTAAAAGAGATCATTTCTAATGATGATTGGGTCATTTTGTATTTCATACTGTAACGCTCCCTTAAGTTAAAAGAGATCATTTCTAATGAAAGATTTCAAACCTACCAAAATGTCAAAAGGATTGGTTAATATGCATGGGGATCATGAATCTCAAATTTAAAATGATGAAGTGGAATTTTTTGATGATGTGGTTTTATTAGGCGAGGTGACTTCCTGAGCAATCGCTTGTCTTTTTTGACTCAACCCAACTTATCTTCCTTTATTACAAATCATTGTCCTAATATTTCTTATCTAGGACTTTCCACCCTTGTCTAGCCATTCACCAACTAGTAAGAACCCTTCCTCACTCTCCTACACACTTCAAGCTAACCTTGGGATTTGTTCACACTTCCTTTTATCCACATACAATCCCTTAAACCAAAATATAATAAGTTACCTTATACTATCCTATCATGACAGTCATACCTTACCTCTGTAATACATACATGACCAGACCTTATTCTGGGCATTCCATCTCTTCCATGACCTCTAGCATCTTGTATATCCTCCTTTCCATCTTGGACATGGCCAACACATCCTCCTCTCACAATTTCTTGGTGGACAAACCCCTTTCAACAAAAATTGTCGTTGTTCTGCTCCTACTGTGATAGTTCACAGTCACCTTCTACAGTGCTCAAGCATGTGCCCCATCTTGCATGGTTCCTTGCAACCCTTGGAGTAGGTAGTATACATCATCCTCCATCTCGCATCCAAACATGGGGACTTATCACAAATGGAACAGAGAAAGAACTACATTTTCTTACTATCGGGATACCCTAAACAAGGGTTTTGATAGTCAGAATAAAATACCAATATCTTACTCAAAATAAGAAGGAATTGAATGAAACAAAAACTAGATTTTATGGAATTAAACCCCTCATCCAAACCAAAGAAATTTGATTCAAAATATCAAGCCCCTACTATGAATAAATGGTTGTAATCAGACTGTTATGACTAACAAAACATGAAAAATGCAGAAAACTCAACTTCATTAATAGTAAAAATGCTCCAATGCTCCCATTTGGGCACAAGAAGGGAGGATTCTCACAAAGGTTATGGAAGTTGGATTTATACGTACCACTTGTATTTTCTTGAAGGTTTCTAATTCCTTTCCAACAAACCCATTTCAGTTTATGTCTAATGATTATTGCAGTCCATAAGACCACATTTATTTGAGGCACTCTTTCAAATAGTTCACATGCCTTGTCTATGCTTCCAAACTTTGCATACATGTCTACCAGGGCAATTGCAACTTAAACATCCAACAAAATTCCTCTAGCCATTATTATTTGAATGATGTCCATGGATGCATGCACATAGAACACAAGAAAAGCTTAAAATATTACGATATGTTCAAGATCACTTCATTAATTCAAAATATTTTTGGGCATCTTTTCAAAGTCCATTATGTGCATATCCTACAATCATGGTTTTCCATGATATGGCATCTCTTTTAGGAATTTTTTCAAACAATTCACATGCCTTGTCTATGCTTCTACATTTTCATACATGTCTACAAGAGCATTTCCAAGTATAATGTCTAACAAAAATCCACCTTCTACTATACTTTCATGGATATCCATACCTTGTTCTAGTGGCCCACAAGCATATTTTATCACAATCATATCCATAAAGGAGCCACTACTTCTGATAGTTATAAAAATTACTACCTAATTTAGTGTTATTATTTTTGTTTACCTTACTTATGTAGACTTTTATAAAGAGTTCTGGATGCCAAAAATTAAAATATTAAAACATGAGAACCTCCCCACTTTATACAATGCTCGACCTAAAAATGGGAAGAACATCCTAATTAAAAAGATTCCCCACTGCCCACTTTTGTGTACTCGCCATGGTGGCATCTATTAAGACCATCCACTAGTTTGTTATTTTCATCATTTAATCAACATGCACTAGCCAACACTACCTATAAAAACCACCTCCTTCTGCATATGACATACAAATGTGAGCTACATTTTCCTTTAGTCTGAAAATTAAGAGAAAAGGCATGTGGCACCCACATAGGCACCGTAAACTCTTGAATGTGCAAGAGCCACCTGGTTTAAATTGCAAATCAATTCCCCCTGAGATCACATAGAATAAATATCCTAAAAACTATTGAACAAATAATACATGTCAGGTGAGTGCAAGAGAGGAGACCCCACTAAAAGTAAGAAACTCACAGAAAGCACTGAAGAGACAAGTGGTAACCAGAGGAAAGCCTTTGGATGAATGAAAGAAAGGACTACCATGCCTTAGCACCACACACTATGAAGGGCTAAACCACCCAAAGGTCGCAGTGCCTAAGCCTAGAATGTGAAGATTGATGCGCGCATAGCAAGGAACTCTGAAGGAGTGAATGCTGCTCAAGAGACTTGAAGCCTTAAAAGAAATGGTCGAGTACCAATTCAACCCGAGATTGCAGATTTCACCTACAACCACATAATATAACTTAAAAAAAAAACAACTAATTATCATCATTAACATGGTTAGTTTTTCTCATGGAAAAAAGGGTTTCTCCTTGATTTTTTTAAATAATAGATATCTTTTCATTGAAGCATTAACAATACTATGTATCATATTTGTTATTAAGCACATAGATATACTAAGAAGGGTGGGTGTGAATCAATATATGCCAATTTCAAACTTATTTAACACTAATTTCCATTAATAACTTCTCTAAGTGCCACAACTAATCTCAAATCAAAATCATAATAAATTGCATTTACTAGTCTTTCCTTAATTATGGACATACTAATCAAATAGCATATGTCCACATACGTGAACATTAGATTTACGTCGAAACAAAAAAAGGAATAATCATGATGAGAATAACTAGTTGGATCTATTGCAAAAATCCATCCTTAAAGATATAATGAAAAACCTGACACAAAGACTAATCCCCACTTATATTTGTAGGCAGTAACCTATAGGAGAAACTAATCTCATAGTCCAAGATCAAAGTACCAACTCAACATGTGAGACGCCAACCTCATCAGAATACAAGAGATAAGAAATGTGGACCATCAAGGTTGAATACATATCTTCTTCCTAATCTAATCAATGACAACACATAACATATGATCTTCAAGCAAACCACACATAATTATTGAGATGTTACTCACACAATATCACCCACATACTCACACATCAACCACACCTTTCAAATGTGCACATCAACAAACACACCAAGAATGTACCTAGATCAATTATATATGTATTACAATTATAATTACATTCATATTTTGGCCCAGATTTGATTAGCAAAGTTTGTAGGCTCAACCTACTAGAGGCACCAACCCCTCATTCTTTTAGAGGCACAAACCCTTCAATTGTTTAGAAATACTAACCCCTTATTCAACTTTCCACCTTATAAATGTTTCTCCTACAATGGGTAATGAATAACCTTTTTCTTTAAAAACTCTCTTCTTCAATTTTCTATTATGGAGACAATGAATCTGCCACAAAACTGGTTACGATCTCCTTGTACAACTTTTATAAATTTGTCATAGTATTTCTTATCACCTTTCTTCAATATATTTCATGGTCCTTTGCTTTATCTTCGCATAAGATCCTCCTCGCAAGTCTCATAAAGTCTTCACAGTTTTGATGAAATTATTCTCATATCTTTTTCTTCTCAATCTTCATTATATTGAGGAACACATCCTTCACCATTCTCTTCTCGTATCCTTCTCAAATTCACAATTACATTCTCATATATGACTGTCCTTGGTCTATTTTCTTGATGTTTGTATAACTCATCACCACACTCTCTCACACTCATTATAATCTGTATTTATATCACCCTCTCTCGCACTCATTTTAATCGTTGTTTATATCTTCAAATCTCCAAAGAGTCATATTATTTTGAGTGGATACTTCATTTCAAGAAACATGCCTTTTATTTATTAATTGTTGCTTTTAGTTAACAATAATTATATTTCTTCATTTTATAATCGTATCTTTTCTCTTAGCAACTTACCACCCCTTTCCAAATAATGACTAACCAAATTGTACATCTATTCATTATAGAATCATTGACTTTCTTCTAAATTAATCATTGCTCTTTTGAAGTAATTAATTTCTTCAATCTTAATCATTAGTCTGGGTGATTCTATACATAGTATAATCTTTTTTCTTTTGTGAAGTTGCACGTTTCTCATGATCATTTCCTTGTTGCTAACCTCCGCCTTTTGTTTTCTAAACAAATCAATTTTTTTCCTTTGTACTAATTACCATTATTAATTATTCTCCGTTTACTATTTCTATCCACAAAATACTTTGTTTCTTATAATACATAGTCTTTGGTAATCATTGTGCATTTATTCATGATTAATTAATTCATAGTAGTTTGTTAACTAATATTTATGAATCATGCTTATGCTTCT
Organism: Thuja plicata; assembly: GCA_018584345.1. NCBI lineage: Eukaryota > Viridiplantae > Streptophyta > Pinopsida > Cupressales > Cupressaceae > Thuja > Thuja plicata. The sequence continues at coordinate 367,972 of MU226259.1, read as the reverse complement.
TACATTTGAATGTCATTACTTCGTATCACCACCTTTGCCTTGTAATAGAACACCCTTATAATTAGCATCAATCTTAGTTCTAGAAAATACATCGGTCTTTTGCCTTAATCACCACATTAATTTTGCTTTCTAATTCTCTTTTATTGTTCTTATAAAGTTGCTCTTTATATAGAATCATTGCATCTTTGACAAGTCTATGCTTCTATTGTAAGAAAATTATTTCATAATGCATACCATTTATAGTCAATTCTTTCTTTATTCTCCTTCTCATTTTTTGTTCTAGTCAAATTCACTTTGGGCTTATTGTCCTTCACATGGTGCAAAGATAGATATTATTTTTTACGTTACAATAGCATTGCTCCATGATTTTGTCCAATTACAACCAAACTCCCACAAAATTTAAATTTTGTCCTTAAAGATTCTTACTGCAACAATGGTAATGCAATTTCCTTCTTCTAACCTTGACGCTATAGGAATGTGCAATCAATTGATTTGGTGACACAACATAAACTTGTCATCATTTATATCCCTTTAGGATCTTTGGCATTTCCTTTGACATTGATGACATTTTTATCTAACAATCATGTCCATAGTTGTCTGACATTAGGGACAAGAACAAATCTCTTTGACATCAATGACTATTTCCAACAAGAACAAGATTGTTGCACATGCAAGTCAACCACAACAATAATCCTTAACTAAACATATAATAGACTTGATCCAAAAGCTCACACATTACTCCAAGAGAGGGACATGTCATACATTACCCAACATTCATTGTACTAGCTCCAATGAGCATCCACATGCTACCTCTGACTAGAATACATGTGACAAAACCCCCCTTCCTTTAAGCTTTGGTGGATCTCCATACCTTGTTCCAAAGGTCCCATTTTGGCATAGTGAGGGAGGATGTTGGAAAAAGTTGTGGATTGGAAAATCGGTTTTTTTTTTTAAATTATTGATAACCATCGCAGTTTTGACGGCAAATTAGGTTTAGCAATGGTATTTTCTGGCAGGGATGTTGTACTCACGACGACATCCTCGTCAACAATTGCAATAGGGGCTGGGTTTGACCAACGACATTTTATGACGGGGATGTTGTACTCTCGATGGCATCCCCGTTGAAAATTACGATGGGGGCTGGGTTTGACCAACGACTTTTTGTGACATGGATGTTGTACTCGCGACGACATCCCTGTCGAAAATGTTTACACATCACATGTCGCAATTGTGACGGCAGGTCAGTGCTCTCGACGAAATGTGATGTCGAAAATGAGTACTCATCGAACGACAAATGAGTGACCAGTTATGACGTCTTGACCATCGGAATTAAGATGGAATCCTTGGTCGTTGCACTTAACGATGCATAATCTCCAATGGGTTTTTGTTGATTTTCCGACAGTAGCCATCGGAATTAGGCACCAAATGTATTAATGTGTGATGATGCATTTCATTGATTAACGCTTATGCAATGTATACAACAAGTTGTAGAATGTAGAGATAAGGTGTTGTACACCTTCCATAATGTTTATAATGAATTAGTTATCATTGTGTGTGGTATACCTAGGGGAACCTAGATGGGCATGCATCACTAGGAGTTGACATTCTTGGGGCCGCTTTATGTGATGTATTATAACACTGGGAAATATATTTACACCGAGAGGCATAACCCTATAGTGGAATCAATTCCTATAGGAAGTCATCAAAAGTAACAGTGTAAACAAAAAGAAACACTTCATATTCCATGCACTGCAATATGCTAAATGACAGGTGTCTTCATTTTACATGCAAAACAACCAAATTCCTTTGGCCAATTTGCAGGTATCGCTCAAAGTAATTTAAAAATCTCTAACGAAAGCCCTCTTACATTTGACAAAGAGTTAAATTAGTAACTGACAAGATTGGAAGATCAAACGGTTCCAATGTTGCTATTACATATTGCAACATTTTTACCAAATCTCGCAATGAGCGCATTCCGTGTGATGACATCCCTTCAGGCATTTTGTCAAAAAGTTCTTGCACTTTGTTGTCCTTCCACTTCTTGCGTGCATTTCTACCAGAGCATTTCTAATGAAAATCCACGTACCATTAAGCGTTTGGTACCATCTCGATGCCCTATTTAAAACCTTCAATTTTTGCATAGATAGGGAGAATGTCATCAAAGAGTTTGGTTTCATGCCTACCAGTCACATTTGCTTGAAATTTTTTGCGTCTCTTCCATGCACAGATTGAAATGGTAAGTATTGATTCAAGTATTTGCCATATTCTTTAGTGGTAATAATGACTATTATCCCAATTAAGAGCACCTCAATTTGTGGTTGTTTTCTATCACTAATCTGAAATTTTCTTATGCTATGTGAGGTGTTTTGCTTATTGGGATTTATCAACAAAGTCTGCAAATTATTCTCGAAGTTGGGCACTGAATTTGAAGCATTATACTCTATTTTATTTTGCTTACTATGCAGTCGGTGGGCATGCATTTTGAATTTTCTTTAAAGATCTATCCTCTCAAGATGATTAAGGTCAGATTCTTCCAATTACTAGGCTGGGGAACATTGTCATGGTACATCCTCATTATCTCGAGTTCATTGAATTGGTTATTTTTGAGTGCATGTTAGCTCTTATATTAAAAGGTTTAAAGAATCGCAGTGGCTTGCTCATGATCAAAACATATACACTCCATACTATTTAGCCCACATCATTCATTCACACATTGTGAACATTGAAGAGTTAGCTGAGAAAAACCCAAACAATAGAGTTAATTCACCCATTGTTCATTCCATCTTTTCTTTATCTGTGAAAATTAATCATTGCGGTGCTTTTCCTTTCCAGAAAACTGTTAGTTATGTAAATAGTGGTTGATTTAACTGATTAGGGTTCTAGATGTTACCATAAATTCTACGAAACTTTACAGAAAGCTTGAGATTTCTCACTCTTTTTTTAGATTCTATTTTGTTTGAACATTTGGTGGTGGATATATTTATCCGATTCTTCAACTTTCTATTATCAATTTGCAGAGAGATTTTTCTTCTAAAAATCAAAGGTCAAAGGAAGTTTTCTTAATAAGTTTGTAATAAGATCTATGGATATTAAACACAATCACATCTTTCTCTTAAAAAACATGGAATTGTCTATTCTTTTAAATATTTATATAAATCATTTTCATATATTTTGAAAAAATGTTTAGTACAGTATTAAATGATATGATTGTTATTTGTATAAAATAGATAAGTTTTATAACATATTACTAATAGAGTTTTAAAAAAATGGTATATTATTTAGATGAAAATAAATTAATAGCAAACTTGTAATTAGAAAAAAATAATTAATTGAAAGATGCCAAACATACTTAGCATATTCAATGTACTCCTCAAGTAAGATTAGAAACAAGATTGGGAAACCAGAAACTACAAAAATGATTTCCAGTAATTTTTATAAGCAAAATTTTAAATGGAAAAAAAAAACATATTTGGTAAAATGTCAACAAAATAAAAATAAGATTGGTATATTAGCACATTACATTACTATAGTTTGATTATAAACTCATAAAAAATGATTTCTTGATTTTTATAAAAAAAAATTAAAATGAAAAACTTGTAAGAAGACATTAAAATCAAAATAAGATTGGCACATTATATTACTATTAGAAACTCATAAAAGTGATTTCTTGATTTATATAGATAAAATTCAAAATGAAAAGAAAAGTTATATATTTGATAAAAAAAATAGTAAAACATCAGTGTAGCATGATTAGAAATTGATAAAAATGATTTCTTGATTTTTATAAATAAAATTTAAAATGTAAAAAAGTTACATATTTGATAAAAAGTTGGTAAAAAATTAAAATGTAAAAAATGTTACATATTTGATAAAAAGTTGGAAAAAAATCATTAAACGATATTACTTCTAAATTTGAAGGACTTATAATTTATTCTTATCTTTAAAAAAGATTTGTTGACATTTTATAAACAATTTTTAAAAATAAAAGAAGTTGCATATTTAGTGTAACTTTCTGAAAATTCAATAGAAAAATCATTGAAAGATTTTTCTTACTTAATTTATAAGACTTATAATTTATTATCTTTTTTAAGATGTTTAAAACATAAGATTCTTTTTTCTTTTTTAATATTATTTTTATTATATATTGTATATTTATTTTATTTTTAATAATATAAATTTTAATTATTTTTTCACTTTAGAAATCTACTATGTTTATAAATAGATTATATATATGGCAACTCTAACCCTAATAGTAATGCTAACCCTAACTTTAACCAAAATCTAAACCCTAATCCAAACCTTGACCCTAACAATAATAATAACCCTAACCCTAATACAAACCCTAACCTAGGCCAAAATATTATGTAAATGCAAACACTTGCCATAACTCTAGCCATTATCCTAACCCTAACCCTAATCCTAACTCACAAATAGCCATAGCCCAAACCCTCATCCAAACTGTTATGTAACCCTAACTATAATCATAATCTTGATTCGAACCCTAAACTTTAACTATAATCTTAATCATAATTATAACCCTAATCCAAACTAAAACCCTAACTCTAAATATTATGTAAACCCTAAAACCCATTATAATTTTAACCATAACCCTAAACCCTAACCCAAATCTTAATCCTAACTCTAACTCTTACACTGATCTAAACCTTAACCCTAACCCTAACACATCATAATCCTAACCTTAACTATTTTTCTAACCTAAGAGTGAAACTAAACCTAATTATAGCTATAACACAAACCCTAACCATTATGTAAATTGTGACCTTGACCATAAACCCTAACCCTAACCACTGGCTAAACCTTAACTATAACCATAATCTTAATCCTGATATGAAACCCTAAACATAATCCTAACCAAAATTGTATCCCTAACCCTAACCTTAACTCAAACCCTAATCCAAACACTAACCCTAAGCTTAAACATTATGTAAATACTAACACAAACCCCGACCATAATTTTAGTCATAACCCTAAACCCTAACACATACTATAATCCTAACTCTAACCATAACTATTACCTGAACCCTAATTCTAACTCTAACACTAAGCCTTACCCTAACCCTAATAGTTTATGTAGCCTAAAAATGATATTAAACCCAACTGTATCACTAACCCAAACTCTAATTGTGATATAAACTATAAACTTGACCATAAACCCTTACCCTCACCCTAGCCATACCACAAACCCTAGCCCTAACACAATAACTGTAACCATAATCTGAATCCTAATCCTAAACTCTAACCATACTCCTAAATCCTAACTATAATCCTAACAAAAGTTCTTACTATAACTCTAACCTTAACCTTAAAAATAACCCTAGCTATTATCTTGACCCTAATTCTAATCTTTACACCTAGCTATAGCCCAAAACCTAGTACTAACATTATGTAAACCCTAACTATAACCATAATCCCAATCTCAATCCTAACCCACCATAATCCTAACTATAATTATAACCTTAACCCTTACCCAAACCCTAATCCAAACCTTAACCCTAACCCTAAACATTATGTAAACCCTAACACTATATAAATTCTAACCATAACATTAAAGCTTCACCCAAACCATAATCCTTAATCTAAACCAAACCATAATCCTAACTATAATTATAACCCTATCCCTAATTCTAACCCTTATCCTTACCCTAAATTTTATGTAGCTCGTAAACGTAATTCTCACCTTGACATTAAACCCTAATCATGATTATAAACTCAACACTAACACTAAACCCTAACCCAAATGATAACTCTGACCAAATCTAAATCCTCACCCTACCCCTAATTATTATTTCAATCCCAACCCTAATAGCAATTGACTCCCTACCCTTAACACTAACCAAAACCCTTTTCATAACCTGAAACCTATTATAATTATAATCCAAACCCTAACCCTTAACATAGTTCTCACCCTGACATTCAACCCTAATCATGACCATAAACACAACCCTAACACTAAACCCTAATTATAATCATAATAAACAATCTAAACCAAACCCTAAACCTAATGCTAACCCTAACCATAAGTCTAAAACCTAACCCTAACCATAATCATAAACCTAAACTAAATCCTAACCCTAATGGTAATCTTAACCTTAATCCTAACCTTGATCTAAATCCTAACCCAAACCATAGCCCTAACCAAATCTAAATCCTCACCCTATCCCTAATTATAATTCTAATCCAAACCCTAATTGTAATTCCAACCCTACACTTAACACTCACAAAAACCCTATTCCTAACCCAAAACTTGTTATAATTATAATCCAAACCCTAACCCTAACCATAATTCTACCCCTAACCCTAACATAATGCTTACACTGACATTAAACCCTAATCATGACCATAAACCCAACCTGAACACTAAACTCTAACCCTAATCATAATAATAAATCTAAACTGAACCCTAACCCTAATGCTAACCCTAACCATCATATAAACCTTAACCCTAAATGATAACCCTACCCATATTAATTTATTTGATGTGTTATGTGCGGCATGGCTACTACTAGCAAATATATAACCTATATATAAAATACGCCGAGATGTATCGAGGTGTTTAATTTTTTCATCATTCAACTTTAATAAAAAAATAAAGTTAAAAAAATATATAGGTTATATATTTGCTAGTTAATGTGTGTCTTGAATGTGGATACTTATTTAATATTGGGGAAAGACATTTAATAAAGTGAAGTTACCTTAGTACTCAATATTAAATGAAGGGTCAATGGTAATGTGTTCACATAGTTTTATGGCACATGGTTTTACTCTACCACTTGGTTTTACTATACCACTATGAGACATCACACATTTGAGAGGATACATCTTCTTTGTTCCTCCCCATGCATTTTTTCATGTGTGAAAATACATCCCTCTTTTTTATAAATCTTCTCACATGTGTGAGAACATCTAATCATGGCTCCTTGATCCAAATAAAAAAATTCTAGCTATCTACTTAAAATAAGTCCTTGCCTCAACCAAATCCTCCCATATTGAAGTGTCACTTAGTATTCTTTACTTTCTCTAATCCTTTCATGAAGCCCCGAGCCTTAGTCTTGTAAATCAATATTCAACCTTGATCCAAACATTCAAACTCTATAAAATAAACTTCTTGGAGGATATTTCCACCATATTTATATGTTATTGTTATGTTGATATTTTTAGGAGCAAATACATCAAAATCAATCATTCAATTCTATCGTTGTAAACATATCAAGAAATTTTGGTGCATTCTTCTCTGTCAAACTCTAACAGAGTCTGTGAAGAAGAACGAAGTACAAGAAGCTTCTCTTTTGTGTGGCTTCTTTATTTTATACTTTAATTTTCTTATGCAACCCATCACAAACAAATGTCACCAATAAACATGATCTATAGTCATAGACACACCATGAACACCAGTCAAACATGAATCAAAATCAGTTTCAAAAAGAATATTAATATTTAAAACTACTATTAAAAAAAAAAAAATGATTTCTTATTATAAACAAATAACAAGAAAAGTCATTATTAATTAATCTCTTTGACTATTACCAAAATCTATGTTCAAATGTATCTAACAACAAAGATTGTCTTGTTAAAATTTCTTCATCAAATTCAAAGTGAAAGAAAATGTAAACTCTAAAATTTATTAATCAAGATTTCATATGCTTTTGTCCTAATATATCTCATAATCTCTCTTTCCAATAAATCTACTATTAAACTTAATAATATTATAAGCTTTACATTTTACCCAAACAAGAAAAAATAAATCTACTATTAAATAATTGTTCAAAAACTATAAATACATATATTTTACATCATATTTTAATCAAAATTTCATATACTTATGTCTTAATAAATCTCATAATCTCTCTTTCCACTATATCTATTATTAAATAATTGCTTAAAAACTATAAATATGTATATATTTTATGATTACTGACAAGATAACTTCACAATGAGCAAGGCCCCCAAGAGATTGAAACCCTTAAAAACTCATATAATATTGAGCTATTAAATATTTTATTGTTGCCTTTTAAGACATTTATTGTTGTCTTCTAGATTATTGAATTGTAGTGGTTCTGAGCTGGTACTTTGAAGCTCTCGTTGTTGTTCACGTTTGTTTGCCTGTCACCTTCTTTCTATCAATATGCCAAAATAAATTAGTTTGTGATTTATTTATTTATTTATTTTATTTATTATTGTAGAAGATTTAAATTGGGTACTATCTAGGTGTTTATAATATGGACTTTGTTGTAATATTTCTATTAGGATTCAACTGTGTAGTGTCTCACGAGTAGTGGTTCACAAGAATCCACATGAGAATGAATGGAACACTTAGCACTCATTTCATCTAGGTGATGCTCACAGGGGTGAAGCACCAGGCCTTCCCGATAGGTCACCCATCCCAATTCAACTCTAGATGAAGCATGATTAACCATGGAGTTTCCTCCAAGGTTAAAACCACTTAACTTACTACCCCATTTGCAAAACCTTCAGCAAGTGTTGTCAATTGATGAGCTAAAGGGGCTCTATAATGAATGGTTCATAAGGCACAACACTTGATGAAGGTTTTGCAAGTGGGGTAGCAAGCTATGTAGGCTTAACCTTGGAAGAAACTCCATGGTTAAGCGCGCTTGATTTGGTATCGAACTGGGATGGGTGACCTCCCGGGAAGGCCCAGTGCTTCACCCCTATGAGCATCAACTAGATGCAATGAGTGTGAAGTGTTCCATTCATTCTCATGAGAGATGGGTTCTTGTGCACCATTATTCGTGAGACATGGGTCAATGAATTTTACTTGAAAGTTACACAGTTGAACCTTGACAGAAATATCACAATTTGAGTTTGACTTGCTGTGGAAAATATTGTTGAAAGTGAGAGCACTCTGAGAGGGGGGGTGAATCAGAGTGCATACAAGATTAAACCAATTTTAATAAAATGATCCAAGAATGCCCATTCAGATTTTATTCACATTGACTCTGAGAAACCATAAAAGCTTTAAGCAGATGTCATCTTGAAACCACTAGATGTAAATAATGACATTGCATAAAATTAAAACATTTTAGATGATAACAATGGAAAGTACCTTAGCATGTACCGGATATAACAGATGCAATTGACACATTGACACCAGATTTAACGAGTGGAAAATCCCAGGCATAAAAACCACTCCAAAATGCAAATTCTATACTTCCAAAATGAGCACCTACTCAATACATTTTTTTAGCAGCTCCATCTGCAAGTGAGCACCAACCCCTATTCAACTAATTATCTGATAAAAAATAGACTTGTGATCATACAACTGCATCAAGTTAATTGTAGTCATATAAAATCAAATCTTTATTACAATGAACAGTAGATATTCAATGAATCCCCTTAATGAGATCTCAATTTAAATCACAATAAGCTTGTGTCTGATCAAATTTAATGTGTGTGTGTGTGTGTGTCTATAAAGTCACATAAAATTAATAGTTAAACTTCATTAAAAAATAAAAAACCCTAAAAAAATTAATTTCACCATTTTGAAAAACTGTCATACCAACTGAATTTTGAAACCCTAACATAGGGTAAAAATAAATAAAAATTGTCTGTGAATATCATATCTTCAAAACCGACTCTCGTCTAGAGTCGATAAAATTGAACAACTACTACAATAGAAAACATTTCTCCTTTACCCAAGATAACAAGCGAAAGTAAATAACCTTGGTAAATAATGCTCAAAATCCACAAATTACAATTGCAAAAACATAGCCGTTACTAATCACTGTTAGCCACAACTATTTTTCAAACACCACTGATTTTCAACCTTTCATTTCATTTTCCCAACCATCATCTTTCAAATGCACAAACCCTAGGTCAGGTTAACTGAAAATATTCTGAATATCTCTAACTCTTTAAGCAACCCAGCCAAGTTAAACATATTTAAATAATGTTTAATTAATCACACTTCTTTTCAAAAATTCATGTAGTGAAAACTTTCAGGGAGAATGTATAATAAAAGTACTTGTTTTATTTTGACAAATCAAAAATTTACCAGCAGAAGATCCTTTGAAACCCCAAGCAAATCCTGTGAAATCTAGAGAGAAAACCACCAAAAGAATCCTTGCCACCTGTAGATTCTTATCCTCCAAATACATAACCATATTACAGCTTCACAACTCACTGTGACAGTTTCAAAACCAACCACGGTGGCGTCTAGGGTTGAAGATCAATGAAAATAAACTTCTTTGTTTTATGCTTTCAATTTGAAACCCCAAATGAGAATGCAAAGCAATTTGAAGTCCATAAAAATATATCAAACTTGTGAGGCCTCACCCCGACCCATCATAGCTCAGTTGATACACTTATTTTGATACATTATGATTCGATATTTTGGGACATTATATTTGATGGACTAGACATTATTAGTATTATTTATGCCATGTGATGATTTCTTCTGTATACTTTATCGATGATGCTTATGATGCTTTAGGTATACTCATGCATTATGATGATTATCTCAGTATTTTAAATTCAAATGGAAAAACATGTTATGATATTTTGATTATGTAATCGGTTATGGTTATCGAGTACATAAAGCAAAAAAGGGTTATTAAGTGAAAATGTAGAATGTATAGTCAATTAATTATGCAATTTGATTTAAATGTATGTATATGCATGTGATTTTATTGAGCTATTGATGTTTAATTTAGTGTGCAGGAAAATTACCATGGAAATTATCAGGAGGATCAGTAACCAACCCTATGTACAAACTGTAAAGCCAAGGTTGAATCTAATAAAGAGATTCGAACCTCGTTGTTAAGTGATTTTATTTGTGACCGTAAATTGTACGAATGTATTAGGTGTTTTCTATGTGCAATTAGTGGCATGTCAAATTTTACAGTATCACGTGACACTTGTTATGTGTTTATGTGATGACATGTCTACTAAGATTGGCAATGGAGCCAAATTAAATTGTTTAAACTTAAATGTTGTTCTAGTCACTTCTAGAGGCCAAAAGGAGGTCCTAAGGGTTAATTTTAGGAAAATCAAAGTACCTTAGTGATAGGGGTATGGGTTAGGAACATTTCTAACACTTCTAGAATCCACTAGTGGCCTTGGTGACCCTCTTATCAACCCATTACTCACATGTTGCGAAAATGGAGTAAGTCTTGACCTTTTACCCAAACCCACACTTCTTTCCAATCTTGCATTTATGATAGGGGACATAGGACAGCCAAAGGACTTAGGAGTCAAATATGAAATTAATGTTGTTGGGTGGGTAAGATTTGGAGGCCTTTTTGGAGGCCCTTGGTAGAGTTAGAGGGTGTTCACCCACTCTTTACTTTTAGAGACATTAGGGTTTTAGATTGAAGGGAGCAAAAGGGATTGGGCTCTTCTCAAACATCATTTTTTCCATAATACTTGTGAAGGTTGGTCTCCACCATTGCCATGGAAGCTTTCTTGTTTTGGTGAAATTAGAGTAGTATGCATTTCATTCTTTTGTATGTGATTTATGTGTTTTATGTTGTGATGTAAGGGAATGGGATTTTGGGTTTGATTTCATACTTATGGTTTTATTCTTGTTTGATTGAGGGAGTTTTGTGAAGGATGTAATGGCATTACTCACCCTTGGATAGGGAAGAAGTGGCCATGTATGGGGGAAGGGGTTAGTTGGATTCCATGGAAGTGTAGAGTCTCTTCTCATGGAGAGAAGAGAGAAAAGATGCAAGGTGTATGGGCCCTTGCATGCCAATGAAGGTTATTAATCTTGATTTGGGGGAGATAAGAAGAAGAATGTATAGAAGAGTATAATGATTGGAGCCAAATGGGATGGTCGTGGATTGAAAGTGACAACAATAACCGGTGATGAGATTAAGTTTGGTGCATGTGTATTGGGCTACAAATTATTTCAGGCCAGTAGATTAAACAATATTTCATCAGGTGTTGTGGACATAGCTTATAAAATCGTGAAGAAAGGTACACAGCTGGACTTATCTGAGCTACTCCTGAATCAGCTGAAGGAAAACCTAAAAACAATCAGGAATACAAAGTCAAACACCTGTAAGTTTGGCTCATTAATCATGTGTATTTTCTTCTATTTTCAAGAAAAGTTCCCATCAGTTGGAGATGTGAAATGGGACAACACCAAATCGGTCACCATGCAAATCAGTGAGCACACAGCTTCTCTAGGAGATAATTTTGAAACTATCATGGATGAAAACTTCAATGTATTCAAAGACCGAATGCAAAAGAGGGTAAGAATCCCTGAGCAACTCATCGAGCAATGTAAGGATGAGATATGCTTCATGGTTGACACAGATCATACTTTCATCAAACCTCTAGTAGCAAGGAAAGCATGGTTGCAACCACTGGAATATGAGATCAACATTGATCTTGCAACAAAGGCAATTGATGCCTTAATCAATGAACCATTGGACAAAAAACAACCAAGGTTTGGAACATATGAAAAAGTTAAGTCAAGAATTAAATCAGACCTAGTAGTCAAGAAGAAGGACAAAATGGTAAAGAATCTCAAGAAGATTCTATTTGTAGACAAGGAAGAAGTTGAGCAAGCTGAAGAAATTGAACAAGAGGAGGAAATCGAAGAACAGGTGTTTGTCGGTAAACATGAAGAAAAGATTGACTCAGAGGAAACATAGTCAGACTCGCCACCTCCTCCACCATCAAAGAGACCAAGAACAACAGTTGCTTCAAGGACAAGAAGCCAAACGTCCAAAGAGTCTACTCCTTCACCTCTTAAGAAAGGAAAAGTCAGGACTTACAAGATGAAAGCCCTTGTACCAAAGAGAGGAAAAAACAAGAAGGGTAGAAAATTCATCAGAACCCGAGAGGATATAGAGGACCCTAAGAAAGATGAAGCCTTAGAGGAAGAAAATGTCAAGGTAAAAGAACCTGACACTATTGATGACATTTGTGTTTATATTGCAAATTCTGGATCCATTACTGATCGACATATTAGGAAATGGGGGAAAAGAAATCAAGAAGATCAAAATAAAATTGAAGAAGCCATGATAGCTAAAATGTATAACTTCAAATATGTACCCATTCAATTTGAAGGAAGCTATGTTCCATGGGAACTCTTGGATAGATTATCCACCCGTTGGACATTTGCTGTGGCAAATGAGAAAGAAATCAGAGAGAGTACTTGTGTCTCTAATGCCACCTGAATCAACAAAGGTAGAAATAAATGAAATGATGGAGAAACACAAGAAAGAATTCTCACCAAAGCTAACAAAATACAAATTTCTTGAAGGAAAGTTGATTGAACTTGAAAAGGACAGTCACAATAAATGGTGCAAAATCATGAATAAACCAGTTGAGAAAGACAGCCCCGACAAAGACCTTCAACAACAAGATGTTGATAAGGCAAACCAAGATGATACATCCATTGAGCTGGATAAAGAGGAAGATGATACAACAGGGAATAAGACTGCAGATATGGTAGATGAAATATGGGATGATACCACAAATGACAACGTTGTGGATACCAATGTCATTGGCATTACTGATGACCCAACAAATGAAATCAACAAGGATGAAGATGTCACTGTTGTAAAAGATACAACTGATGAACAAGAAACAACAATTGATGGAGCACGAGTGAACATTCCAGGCAAACTGCCAATATTGATACAGGCTATCAATATAATGCAAGAATCAAGTAAATCACCTGGCAAGGAAACTCCAAAGGATGCAGGAGAAGAAGCAATTAAAGACAACACTGATGGTCAACAAAACATCAAAGATACTCAAGATGTAACTGACACTAACAAGGTTACAAATGGAGATAAGGACAAAGATGTGGAAACTCAAGACAAGAATGAGAACACCAACACAGATGATGCAAAGGACACCAATGAAGGAGACAAGCCGAAAGATGGAACTCCTGAGAAAATAGACAAAGGTGTTACCGACAATGCTAAGGTGAATATAGAGACATCTGCAGACACCTGACGAGCTGAAACCGATGCAAAGCATCAGAAAGAAGCACAACAAGGCACATCATCAAGTACAATAGAAAAGGCTGAGAAGTTGGCAATGGTGCTACATTCCAATGAGTCCCAAAAGAAGAAGACAAAGAAAAACAAGTTAGAGGTCACACTAGATGAAATCATTGAAATACCGAAGTGTGACCCCACTACACTTGACATGGATGCACTACAAGAATATGGAGAGATGTGCCAAAGGAAGGCATTACAAGAAAAGCTGAAGAAATATCATAAGGAATCAATGGTACTAGAGACAACACGGGACATTCTACACCAAATTGTACCCGATGTTGATATTGATCAAAGCAAGCCTATAATTGATCAACTAGCTATCCTCACTGACGCCATCACCACTCAGAATATTGATGCTGAGAAGGAAATTGAGGAGAGAGAAGAGATGAAGTATCAACAAAAACTCCTAGAGAACATCAGTCAAGAAGTGGCCGAGAATAAGGTAAAGTTGTATCTGAATTAGATCCCATTATATCTAAAGCTATAACCTTAATTCAAAAGCCAAGCACAATAGAAAAGTTCACTCAAGAAAATAGTGACAACATAGCTAAGCTAGATACAAATCTAGCAAACAGTGCTAGTAGCTTAACCACATATGGAGAAAATGTAGTCAAACTACATTATGAAAATATCATTGAATTAAAATGGTTAAGGCAAGAGTTGTGGGAGGCAGAGACACGATTCTGAGAAGACGTAACCGAGCTACAGGCTCAACTTCTGCCAAATCTTACACTGCTACAATAGCATATCAGTTCTGCAAGGCAACTAATATCAACTCCCGAGATGTCTATAGCAGACAACATCTATGATATGCATGTCAAGATAACACTTGACCAAATGGATCTAGAAAACCTGAAGGAGCAATGGGAGAAAATGATGGAAGACATGAAGTCTTCTCATTCACACATTTTTTATAAGCTCTAAGGTAATTGACCTTTGCCCTTAATATCAAATAAAGGGG
>MU226259.1:335189-352905 GCA_018584345.1 Thuja plicata | reverse complement strand
ATACATAGGGGGAGTCATTAAATGACTAAGAATTATATATGTTGTATATACTTAACATTTTGTTAGTATTTTGCACATATCAGTTTTTGATACTAATGTCAAAGGGGGAGATTGATGACATTAATTTTTCATTAGTATTCAAACAACACTTTCGGTAATCTTACACCGAAAGACAGTAAAGGGCAAACCGAAGATCAGATGAGAAGATCACCAAAAATGACTAAATACAGAAAGAACCGATGACACAAGGTAGTGTGTAAACCAAAAATCACAATGCAGAGAGACAAAGAGGAACCTGACAGAGGAAACCGAAATGCAAGTTACAGTGTAGACTGAGAAATCAGATACAGTGCAACCGACACTAAAAATTGAAGGACAGTCAAGCATGACTGAAAGACAGAACCGAAAGTCAGTTGCAGCCTGCAAAAAGTGGATCTGACTTCCACGTCAGATAAAGCAAGGGTATTCTATTTATACGATATTTAATTGTTTTAAATCCATTTCTTTAGGGACAAGAAAAATTAATGTAAGTGTTTAATCAGTCTAACTGATTTAAAGCGCATAGACTAGGCGATCTAGGTTCAAGTTGTAAACTTGATCTTAGAGTTAACATTGTTTTTATCATAACTCGATGAAATCAATCCATCTATAAATAGATGATGTAATCATTCATTAGAATGTGTGTGTAAGAGAAGGGAGAACAGAACAAGCACATCTATGGATTGAATTGAGAGTTTCAAAAACCAGAGCAGAAAAAGAAGAATTTGGTTAGCAGAACCAAGAACAGAGGAAATCGATAATCAGAGGTATTATTCAATCACAGCTAAGGTGATATTATTTTTATGTGAACTACATAGGATCTGTATCAGCAATAGGAGATTGCATTTACCAGGTCAATTTGTAATTTGTTGTCATTCTAACAAGTGAAGCAAAGTGTAAAAATTCATTTCAAGAAAGGTGGATTTAACAGTCCAATATCAAATCTCTTAACTGAGTGCACACTTAATAGTGTTGCTAAAAGCTCTTAACAGAGTAGACTTTAACAGGTCTCCACCGATACTCCTAACATGGTAGATCATCAGAAGTGATAAAAAATTGTAAGTCTTAACCGGCCCCTTCCATTCTACAGATAGTGAAGTTTTGTGGGTACCATCCCCACCGCAGTTTTTACTTCCTAACAGGAGTTTTCTGCGATATCATATCTTGTGTTATGTGTCAATTATGTTCATGAATGTTTCTATTAATGATTCACATGTTTATTAATGTTATGACTTGATATAACTCACACAAAGATAGTGTAGATTAGATTGAATGGATATGCAATTGATTACAAAGGTTAATTGATTAAAGAACAAGAAAAAAGTTTTAGAGGTACTGATTCACCCCTCCCCTCTCAGTACTACTTCTCATTAAACCCAACAATTAGTTGATCCAAAAATAATATCATCAACATAAATCTCAACAAACAAAAGATCACCATTTTTAGATTTAATAGACAAGGTGTTGTCTATGCTTCCGTTGGCAAAATCATTTGAAGATAAATGAGAACCCAATCGGGAATACCAAGCTCTGGGAACTTGTTTGAGGCCATAAAGAGCCTTGTTTAATTTATAAACATAATCAGGTTTATCAAGTGATTCAAACCCTTCAGGTTGTTCCATGTAAACTTATTCATCAAGATAACCATTTAAAAATGTTGTTTTGACATCTATTTGATAAACAATAAAAAATTTAAATGAAGCATAAGAAAGAAAGATCCTGATTGATTCCAATCTAGCTACAGGTGTAAAAGTTTCACCAAAATCAATACCTTCCTGTTGAGCATACCCTTTGCATACAAATCGTGCTTTATTTTTGATAACTTGACCAGATTCATCAAGTTTATTTCGAAAGTTCCAATTTCCCCCAATGACATTTTATTATCAGGTCCAGGTACAAGTTCCTATGTCTTATTTTTCTCTATTTGATTTATCTCATCTTTCATAGCTTGCAACCAACATTCATCTAATAAAGCTTCTAAAATAGTTTTTGGTTCAAAAGTAGTTACCAGACAAAAGTGTTCAGCCATCTAAGCATGTTCTTCCTATTTAGCCCTTCTTCGTGTCAAAATACCTGCATCTCTGTCTCCTATAACAAGAGTTTCAGGATGTCTCTTGGCAATAATCTGAGAGGGTGTCTTTAGAGTAGTATCCATCTTAGAATTTGAAACAACCTCCTATTCACTGCAATCTGTTGCAGTTGATTCAGCAATAGAAGATTCATGAACATCAGATTTAGAAGTCTTTCCAAGTTCTAAACTGGACTCCTCTTCAACATCCTGCACATGATTACTATCTATATGCATATTTTCATCAAATACCACATTTACTGATTCAACAATTATGCTCAGCCTATGATTGAAACATTTATATGCCTTGTTATGTGAAGAGTATCCTAAGAAAATACCTTCATATGACTTTGACTGAAAATTATCCAAATTGTCAACATCCTTCTTAATAAAACATTTATAGCCAAAGATTCTAAAATGTTTAATTGAAGCTTTCTTACCATACCAAAGTTCATAAGGAGTAAAAGCAGTTCTTACTCTGATTTGAACTCTATTCAAAATATAAACAGTTGTATGCACAGCTTCCTTCCAATATTTATCAATTAGGTTTGCCTCATTAAGAATAGTTCTTGCCATCTCCTTAACAGTCGTGTTTTTCCTTTCAACCACCCCATTTTGTTGAGGTGTACAGGAAGCAAAATACTATCTTTTAATTCCATGCTTTGCACAATATTCAATGAAGTCTTGAGAAGTATATTCACCTCCCTTATCAGACCTTAGACATTTCAGCTTTAGATCAGATTCTCTCTCAACCATTTTCCTAAAGATTTTGAATCTTTCAAAAGCTTCAGATTTGTGTTTTAGAAATGTAACCCAAACCATTCTTGTATAGGCATCAACAAATAACATGAAATAATTTTCATCATTGATTGATTGAATTCTTATTGGACCACATAAATCTGTGTGAACAAGATCTAGAGGTCTAGTAGAAAAATACTCTTTAGTCTTAAAAGATGATTTTGTTTGTTTACCTTTAATGCATTCATTGCAGACAGAGTTTGAGGGTTTGTCGAGAAGAGGTAAACCTCTTACATTTTAATTCTTGTTGATTCGTATCAGGTTATCAAAATTGATATGTCCTAAGCGTTTATGCCATAACCAATTTTCTTCAACTTGACTCATAAGACACATGCCTTCATTGTGTTCATGATTAGTTGAGTCAGACAAATTATAAATATTGCCATGAGTTCTAAAACTATTTGCAACTATTTTTTCCTGATTTGTTCTTGATTGCACAATCTTGTGAGTTGAAGGAAACGTGATAACCATTGTCACAAATTTGACTAATACTTAACATATTGTATTTGAGACCTTTCACATAATACACATCATGCATAGGTGTATCATCATTTATCAACACCATGCTTATACATGTTATGTGTAGTCCGTTGTTATCACCAAACTTCACGAAACCACCAGGATGATCTTTAAGTTCTAAAAATTTACTCTTCTCCCCTGTCATGTGGTGTGAACACCCACTATCCATAACCCAATTTGTTGCCCTAGTAGAAAGCAATGTTGTTTGCACTAGCATGGATTGTTTTGTACTAGTAAAAAACTTTGGTCTCCAAACTTTGAAAACATTTTGAGTTGACTTGCATTGATTTGATGTATGTCCATAAAGATGACATTTATAACACCTTACTATTTTTGAAAAATCATAAGATTTTTTATGCCCAAAGGTAGGTGTTTTATGTGTTAGAAACCTACAAGTGCTAACTCTATGTCCAAAAGTGTTACAATAGAAGCAATACCCATGGAAGAAACCATATCGAAATGCAGTCCTATTGTATGTATAAGACTGGTTTCTATTTGCAGCCATTAAATTCTTCTTTGATGTTTCATTTTTTTCAAAACCAATATATGTTTGATCTTTGTGTTGTTTAAATGGCTATTTAGAATATCATTTAAATGCAAGGTACTTTCATATTTTTCTATCTGTTTTCGCAAGGTATTAACTTGTTGTTCTGCACAACTAATTTTCTGCTCTTTACCATCAATCAAAGTTTTCTAATTTTCACTGATTTTATTTGCAGTATCTAACTCAACTTGTAAAATCTGTTTAGTACTCTCATTTGTGGCTACAAGTTTTTTAAGTCTCTTAACTTCTTGAAGAGCACAAAGGAGTTCTTCAAGGTTAACTTCCTCATTTTCAATATCTGAGGTCAATTCAATTTGGCTAGGTGCATCCTTATCAAGTTCAAATTTTGTCATAAACAGTCTTTCACCACCTTCACAAGGTGAGTCACCTGATTCATCCTCGGAGTCCTCTTTAGATAAGAGACTCTTCTTCTTAAAGTTATTGAACCTCTTGTTAGAGTTCCAGTTTTTCCTTTTGAAAAATCTTTCAAACTTATCTTCATCACTATTTTGATCCATATACTTGGGCACTTTGCAACAAAATGTCTTTTTTTGCCACAATTGAAACACTTGAAGGGTAGTTTACCCTGGTATTTCTATTTTATCTTTCTAACAATTAAGGCTTCAAAGGCATCTGACAGTTCAGAATCACTATCTTCTTTCTTTTCTGCTTTAAAAGCAGTTTCCTTAGAGGTAGAGGGATTACTCCCAACTCTCATTTCATAAGTAGTGAGTATGCTTTGTAATTTATGTAGAGTCATGTTAGAGAAATGTTTCTTCTCTTCTAAAGCTGATATTTTAGTTTCAAATTTAGGCAAAAGAGTTCAGACTAATTTTGTGACAATATCATATTCTTCCACATTTTCACCAAGACCTCTACGAGCATTAACTACTTCATCAATACAAAGAAAATAGTTAGCTGTAGTTTCATCTTCATTCATTTTTAAGGCATCAAATTGAGTTTTTAGAGTAATAAGCTTTGACTCTTTTACTTTTGCATCACCTTGATAAATGGTTTCAAGTTTATCCCAAACCTCATTTGTAGATTTGCAGTACATAACTTTGTCAAACACATCTTTTGAGAGACCACATAAAATAAAAAATCTAGCTCTTTTAACAAGTTCATACTTAGTTTTTTCATTAGCATATGTAGGTATAGCTGTAGGAACAATATATTTGCTAATAACCACTTCCCACATCCTAACATCAAGAGAGTTGATAAAAGCTTCCATCTTGACTTTCCAGAACACATAATCAAAGCCATCAAAAAGAGGAGCTCTGGTAAGTGAGGCACCTTCTTCCTAAGCCATAACCACTTTTATACACCAGGACCTATCCTTAGGACAAACTTAAAACAAGGACCCTACGCTCTGATACCACTTGTTGAAAGTGAGAGCACTCTGAGAGGGGGGGTGAATCAGACTGCATACAAGATTAAACCAATTTTAATAAAATGATCCAAGAATGCCCATTCAGATTTTATTCACATTGACTCTAAGAAACCATAAAAGCTTTAAGCAAATGTAATCTTGAAACCACTAGATGTAAATAAGGACATTGCAAAAAATTAAAACATTTCAGATGATAACAATGGAAAGTACCTAAGAAGATGTCTCTTGTCACTGCCGCTACGATTAGGGATTTTGTTGTTGTCGTCGAAGCCTTTGCTCATGGAGCTTGGGTTCCTGCCGTCGTTGTGGCCTCAGTCGTTGGTGCTGCTTCGTCGGCCTCCCTCCTGTGGACTACCTTCCAGTGGTGTGGGTGTTGTGCTTGCTGTGCCTTATCTGGGTGCTTCTGTTGGGTGCGCAGAAGCTACTTTGGCCTCTGCTTCCGTAAGGAAGGGTGTGGTTAAGAGTCCTCGCGTGGTGTTTGCGGAACCCTCCTCTGCTACTAGGGTAGATATTGTGTTGAACCTGGGAGTTAACTGTGGGCCTGATCCTGTCACTAATCCAGCCTCTATTGTGGTTGATGTGGATGTGGAGGAGGAAATAGATCACAATATCTCTATTTTTTTTTGCCCATGCCTTGATTTGCAGGTTCAGAGGTTTTTGGCCTAGTTTCCCGAATCTTCATGAGTGGATCTCCATTCATTGGGAGCCTATCCTCGTGGATACTATGCATATCTTTCCCTTGGCTAAGGGCTATTTTATAGCAAAATTTGAAGATGCTTTGGACAAAAATAAAATGGTGTGCGAACATTTTTTCAGCTGGGAGGATCGATTTATGCTCATGGTTAAGCCCTGACATATCGATTTTAACCCTATTTCGGATTCCTTCATCAGGTTTCCTATATGGGTCCGTCTTCCTAATCTTCCCCTGCATTTATGGATTGACTCTCTGCTTGAGGGGATTGGTAATGCTCTTAGGGAATTTTTATTAGTGGACGGTGATTCTTCTGACATTCTCCACTCTACTTATGCTTGCATTCTTGTGGATATTGATCCTTCTAAGGGTCTTCTTGCAGAGATAGTGATCAACTCCTCTAAAGGAAGATGGAATGAGTCTCTGGATTATGAAGAGATTCCCTTCAGATGCAGAAGGTGTTTTAAAACTGGGCATATGGCAGCTCAATGTGGATTGGGTAAAAAGAAAACTACTACATCTTGGTGGAACGATGCTTTTGCTCAACACTACTTGGTGGAAAAGAAGCCTGTCTCACCGAAAAGTTTCTCCTAGGTGGCTGTACAGGTCCCTCCTCTTGGTAGTTTGGATGTGGCTCTTGAGTGTTCTCTTGTGAATCCATCCCTGGTAGCTCTGTCACCTGGTTTGTCGGGGGTTGTTGCGTCTCTGGTCGCCCCTGGTGTTGCGGGGGTGGTGGCTGCAAATGGTTCTATGGATGCTTCTTTTGTTGGTTCTACTGGTATTTTGGCTACCTCAACAAGTAGCCATGATCGTTCTGGTGTGGTTGATGATCCTTTTCTTTGGCAGGATGAGGCGACTAGAGTTGAAGAGGGATGGATTACTGTTAAAGGAAAAAAAAAAAAAAAGTAAGATGTCCTCTTTTGATATGACTCTTCGGTCCCATCAGAAGGGTGCTAGAGGTAAATCCTAGACTTGGATTTGTCTTTAGCTTGGGTTTGCATGAAGGTTGTTTCATGCATTGTTTCTTCAAGGTTGTGGCTGTCAGTTGTAAAACCCTCACTATGGTCTTGTCCCGTTTCGTTTAGAGGGCTTTTTTGAATATCTTTTGTGACTTTATTGTACAGGGTTTCGGGGCCCCTTCAAAAGCTGCATTTACCTTAATCAAAAACAATGAAAAGTACCAAAGCATGTACCAGATATAACAGATGCAATCGACACAATGACACCATATTTGACGAGTGGAAAAGCCCCATGCATATAAACCACTCCAAACTGCAAATTCTATACTTCCAAAATGAGCACCTACTCAATACATTTGTTTAGCAGCTCCAATTGCAAGGAGCACCAACCCCTATTCAACTAACTGTTTGATAAAAAACGGACTTGTGATCATACAACTGCATAAGTTAATTGCAGTCATTTTTGTGTCTGATCAAATTTAAAACGATGTTCATCTCACCCAACTCCATTATATATATATAGTCACATAAGATTAACATTAACAGTTAAACTTCATCAAAAACAAAAACCCTGATAAAAATAATTTCACCATTTTGAAAAATTGTCATACGAACTGAATTTTGAAACCCTAACATAGGGTAAAAATAAATAAAAATTGCCTGTGAATATCACGTCTTGAAAACTGACTCGTCTAGAGTCAATAAAATTGAACAACTGTTACAACAAAAAACATTTCTCCTTTACCCAAGATAACAGTCGAAAGTAAATAATCTTGGTAACTAACGCTCAGAATCCAGAAATTACAATTGCATAAACACAGCCATTACTAATCACTGTTAGCCACAACTATTTTTCAAACACCACTGATTTTCAACCTTTCATTTCATTTTCTCAACCATCATCTTTTAAATGCACAAACCCTAGGTCGGCTTAACTGAAAATATTCTCAATATCTCTAACTCTTTAAGCAACCCAACCAAGTTAAACAGATTTGAATACTGCTTAACTAATCACACTTCTTTTCAAAAATTCCTGTATTGAAAACTTTCCCGGAGAATGTATAATAAAAGTATTTGTTTTATTTTGACAAATCAGAAATTTACCAGCAAATCCCGTGAAATCTGTAGAGAAAACCACCAAAAGAATCCTTGCCACCTGTAGATTCTCATCCTCCAAATACATAACCATATTACAGCTTCACAACTCACTGTGACATTTTCAAAGCCAACCATGGTGGCGGCTAGAGTTGAAGATCAATGAAAAGCAACTTCTTTGTTTTACGCTTTCAATTCGAAACCCAAAATGAGAATGCAAAGCAATTTGAAGTCCATAAAAATATATCAAACTATATTGAATTATGTTTCAAGTCCGAGGCTCAAGAAGACTTCAATCCACGTGGGTACTAAGGAAAATGAAATTCGGGCCCACAACTCAAAAGCATTTGCCAAATAAGACTCCACTGCCACCTCATGTAGTTTGTCATCAAGAACAAAACAGCAGGAATCAACAAATATCTCCTACTTGTCAATATGGACTTTGTTTACAATATGGACTTTGCCATTAAACTAAATGCTTAAAACAAATTAATTAAAAATTAACAAATAACAATCACCATAGCTAAAACATTTGAAATCGAAGCAATATTAGAAATATATAAATTTTGATATATACACTTAAATAACAATACCAGAAAACATTTGTGTAATCTTAATTTGCAGAAAACACATTGTTTTGCATTTCCGTACAAACATTGAAAATTTAAATTTAAATACAACTATATCATGAGAGTATTTAATACACAATGTAAAAGGACTAACATTGTTTCAATTTCTTCCCTATTTAGAAATCTTCAAAGCTACAGCTGAGGAGATAGTCCTTAAATGAACATTGCATTCTTTCCCTCCTTCCACCTCAAATATTCCAGCTTTGAGAGGTTGTCAATGGTATCAGGTAGGCTCTTTAACTTTACACATCCTTCCAAGTCCAAGTGTTGCAGCTGTGACAGCTTGCCAATGGTGTCAGGAAGGTTATTTAAGTTTCTACATTCTCTCAAATTCAAGTGCTCCAACTGTGACAGGTTGCCAATGATATCAGGTAGGTTCTTTAACCTTACACACCCTTCCAAATCCAAGTGTTGCAGCTGTGACAGGTTGCCAATGGTAACAGGGAGGTTGTTTAAATTTCTACACCCTCTCAAATCCAAGTGCTGCAATTTTATGTTAGGAAGTGAAAACAGGGACGAGATAGAAAGGTTGTCAATGCCATGGCAGAAATTTAGTTGCACAGTCTTCAATTGCCAATTGCCATCCTCAGAGCTGGAAATCCTTGGTTGTTTTGTTGCCCTATTCACCTTACTAGAAAAGCGACAATTTTCAAGCCTTAGCCATACCAAACTTGGAGGAAGCATGGCTAGAGTGTCTTCTGTCATGCCTTCAATGAGCAGATTCTGTAAATAAAGATAGCAGAGACCGGGTCCGCACAGCATTTCGAGCCTTTGTGGATTGACTCCATTGAGCTGAAGGCGATAGAAATTGTTGTTGTTGGATATGGTGCTTAAATGGGGAGCCTCCCATAGTCGAGTACCCTTTTTTTCCTTCTTAGCAATTGTCCTCCCCATATCTCGCAAATGGTCATGCATATCAAATACATCTTCATCATCAATATTTATTAGTGACTTATCCGCAAGATTACATAGAGAAGTGTCGACCATCTCATACAAGGAGTTCCAAAATAGGGTGGGAATTTTTTTACTTTCCCCGATGAAAAGGCAAGCAATGTCAACAAATATTTCTTTTTCAACATCACTTAGAGCACTATAACTGATGTAGAGTCTGTTGTAAATGCCTGGGTTGACAGTAATGTTGCTAAGAGCTTCCGTCCAGCAACTTGGGTGATTCTGCTTAGAAGATAAGAAAGATCCAATCACTTCCAATGAAAGGGGATGTCCCTTACAAGCTTCCACTATTCTTTTGGATAGACCTTCGTATATAGGATTTGGAGATCTAGGACTTGGAGATGCTCTAGGAAAGGCATGCCACCTAAATAACTCGAGACCTTCAATTATGCCCAACCCATTCATCTTTTGGATGCAGTCGGATGAAACACCGGCAATATGGAGAATATGTTTGTTTCTAGAAGTTATAATAACTCTGCTGCCAGGGGCCAGCCAATCCCCAACCAGAGCATCCAATTGCACATCAGCATCCACGTCATCCAAGATAAGCAGCACACGTCGTCCTCCCAAACGATCCATGAACAATGATTTGCCCTTATCAACACTCTGCACTTGTCCTTCATATTTGGTTAAATCTTGAAGAATTTGTTTCTGCAACTTTGGAAGGCCTTTGAGGTCTGCAGCATTGGCACGGACATTAAATATAAAGGAAGCGTCATCAAAATCATCGTAAATTTGATTGTACACGGCCTTGGCAACCGCAGTCTTACCAAAACCCCCAATACCCCATATTCCAACTTTAACCACCTCTTTTATACAACTGAAATTTAATTTCTGAATGAGAATATTCTTGACGCTTTCCATTCCCACTGGATGCTTGGCAACTTCAAACGGCCTTCTGTCGAATATCCTCATCACGTCTTTCACAACCATCTTTACTAGCCGAGCTTCGAAGCTGCAACGGCCAGAGTAGTTCAGTAGATATTGCAAAAGTTAGGAAAATAGAACTCAAACAGAAAAAACTGGGAAAATGTACATTCTGTTGCATAAATTAAATCAAAGAATTTGATAGTGCTATAAATAGTTTACGTTTAAGAACTATTTAGATCAATATCTCATTAATTGGAGTTTCAATTAACTCAAAAAAATAATATAATAGTTCGCTGAAAGTTATCTTTTTAAATAAATCTGGAAGGGCTCAGAAATTGTGAAGAAAAGGGTAAAAATGCAAGAATATATCGTAATAAGTTTCAAAAAATTTGAGAAATCGCCATAATTGTGACCGATATTAATATTAAACGTATATACATATAGCATATCACCCTATCCATTCATTAACACAACCACCAGAATCTTGTTATCAATCTAGCTTAAAGATTTACCAAAAAACAGGGAACACCCCCAAGGGCTCAAACCAACATACCCAAGCTTTTCTGAAACTATACCAAACCAAACCACAATAACATTAACCTTTACTTTGTTCAGGGGAGCAGAGGCAAATTATAGGGCCTCGTACCTCCAGCATAATCATCTCGTAATAGAGAGATATGTTGTAACTAACATGGGGCTGAGGCAAATTACACAGACCCCGACATCCTACCTTTATGAGCCTTTCACTTTTCACATTCATTTTCATCATTCTAGGATACCTCCATATCGCTGATTGAATCCTCATTTTCATTGCATCAGTCTGAAATGGTGGAGAAGGCGTTGCAAGGCAGGTTGACCTGCAGGCTGCAACCCTTTTTGCTATTTCTTTTGTTGCCTTTTGAAAACATTTATTGTCACTTTGATGCATGCAAATGCTCAGAGACAATTGAAGTATACTTCAGTCTGATGCTCCACATCTGAAATATCATCATGCAGTAGATATGCTTCTGCCACATTTGGCAGCATCGAAATACTGATTAAAGTTTGTGCAGCCTCAAAAATGCTCTGTTGTCCTCTAGCATGCCTTGGGTCAAGCATAAGGTTTGACCTGGCAGCCCTAGAGCTCTCACATGAGAAACATCCATTTCCCTAGCTAGGTCCCAATTCTTACAAGCCATTGTCCAAGTTCTAAATTCTTGATTTCCCATTTTAACAAATGCCATTAAGATTCTCCTCCAAAGCCTCTCAGACGCTCCTTTCTCTTCATTCGTCTTCTCTTCCTTTCCTCTTTTAGGCCCTTTCTCTTTTACTCGCACCTGTTCGGCTGTGAAGTCTGTCTCTTACATTGCGCATCTGTTTACTGTACTGCATAACATTTTGCTCTGTCCTGCCCTGTTTTCTTAACAATTGGTATCCGTGTTTAAAGAATTCGGAAAAACTCTTGCATAGAAGAAGAAATGGAACAGAGATAAATGGGGAATTGAGCTATTATCTAGACAAAAATTTGGGATGTGGAAGTTGCAGCTCAAAGCTCTCTTAATCCAAAATGACCTTTCGATCACACTACAAGAAAAATCGGAAAATTTGAAAAAACCAGCTGGAATGTTGGATGAAGATGGGAAAAATTGGATTGGAAGGCAGAAGCAACAATTATTCTCTCATTATCCAGCAATGTCTTGTTTAATGTTGCAATAAGAAAACAACGAAAAGATTATGGGATCATTTATCTGATATGTATCAGCGTGTCTCGGCATCAAACAAGGCCATCTTGCTATTGTGTTCTCTGCCCGACGGCTGGGAAGGAGTTGCTATGGCAATTAGCAACTCAGTATCTGGTAAGAAAGGAAACATATAGAAATTCAATGATGTTGGGATTCTTTTCAGTAACGACATGAGAAAAAAAATAAGGTATTTGATTCGGAGATGCTTTGGTAACCGACAGAAAAGGAGATCACAAGAATGAAGAATAATTAAAGAGGAAAATCAGAGTCCGAAGGCAACAAACTCAGTTATTGGAATTGTGGTAAGGCAGGCCACATGAATAAAAAAATACTGGTGATTGGAAAATAAAAAGGTTGAAGACCAATAAAAAAAAAAAACCAAACATAGTTTATGAAGAAAATGTCGGTGCTCTTCTTTTATCTACAAAAGAAGTTATTGCAGATGTTTGGGTTATTTACTCAAGAGCATTACCAGTGCTACATCATGTAGGGAGTATTTTAAAAAAATTTAAGCTGGCAACTTTAATGAAGTTTATTTCGGTGACAATGATTCTTGTGATATTTTTTACTTTTTTTAAAAAAAAGTGTCTGGTAAACTTTTTAACGTGACTGTGATGCTGGCACAACATGTCCTTCGGCTCCACGTGAAACGCTTTTACCTGGACCTATGAACTAGTGAGACCACAAATGGGAGACCTCATCCCCTTATTACAAAGCTGAGCTTTGAACCTGGGTGGGGACAACAACAACACCACCACTACCACTTAACCGACACACATATTATTGGCAAGGGAGATGTTTTATTAAAATTTAAAAAGTAACAATTAACTATTACGAGATGTTAGACATGCCGCTCAATTCAAAAGAAAACTATAAGGCAAGCAATATCCTTTGTCATTATTCTTCCAATTAAATCCTTGTTGTTTGGCCGAGCAATTTTTTGGTATTGAGCCAAGTTTTAGTATTTTTTATTAAAGTTAGCTTTAGTTGTTTGACAAACAAAAAGAGAATTTCAGCTAAGTAGTTGGATGCTCAAAGTTGTATCATTACTTTTGAGTCAAGTATGTGGAAGGTGACAAAAGGAGCATCGGGTAATTGCTAGAGGAAGCCGATCAAGCATTTTGTATGTAGTAGAGGGAACTGGGAACTGCAATGGCAGTTACAAACAATGGAATGGACCTTTGGTGGCAGACAAGGCTCGGTCACTTGAACAAGGAAGTTTCTGAGGTCTTGAAAAAAAAAACAACAATTTCAAAATCTGTAATCAATAGATTTAGAGTTATGTGAGTATTGCATATATGACAAGCTGAAAAGGACAAAATTTTCTCTCAAGTAACATGAGAAAAAGTCACGGCCATTGGAGCTAGTGCATTTAATGTCTTTGGCTCCTCTCAAGTACCATCTATAGGTGGGTCAAATTATTTTGTTACTTTTTTAGATGATTGCTTTAGGAAACTTTGGATTTATACAATGAAAAGTAAATCTGAAGTTTTTGATAGGTTTAGAATTTCCAAAGCACTTTGTAAAATCAAACCAAGAGCAAGATTAATGGCTTGAAATTGATAACAGGGATGAGAACTATTCAAAAGAATTTGATGAATATTGTATAGAAAACGGCATTAAATGAATTAAAATAGTTCATCTTACACCACAAGAGAATAGTGCAACAGAAAGGTTAAATCAAACCATTCTAGTAAGAGCACTTAGCATGCTCTCACATCTTGATTTGGGCAAACAATTCTAGGCATAAGGCTGTATGTATCTGATTAATAACAGACAACCTTTTTGTTTAGATTTTGAAGTTTGAGAAGAAAAGTAGCTTATGATCATCATGAGTTTTTGGTTGTGAAGCTTTTGTTCATATCCCACGAGAAAAAAGAACAGAGCTTGATGTGAAATCCATATTGCTTTATCTTTGTAGGATATGAAGATAAAAGATATGGTTATAGGCTATGAGATCTAGTTACCAACCAAGTCGCACGAAGTAGAGACTGATCGGTGATCTTCAAATTTACAAAAACAAGACATATCAGCCAAGGAGTATGTTCCATTAGACAACATCACAAATGTGAGTGATTTCTTAAAAAAAGGAGATTGTAAATCAACCACACGTGCAACCACAAGTTCAGCCCCAAAATTTTTATGACAATGAAGTGCAAGATTATCCTATTGGTACTCATGAGGAGGATACTCAACAAGAATTGACACCTCGGGTTCGAGGTTCCACGAGGAAGCATGGGCCTCCAAAAAAATATAATGATTTCATTCAACATTTACTGCTGTCAAATGAAGCTGAACCTACTACATTTGAAGAAGCACGTGAAAATAGAAACAACAAACAATGGATGGAGGCTTGGAGAGTTGAGATGGGAACTTGTGGCAAATCACACGTGAGATTTAGTGTCCCTTCCACCTAACAAAAAAGCATGAAAAATAGACATGTATATTGGTGGTCAAAAGTTATGATTAACAAAAGGGCATTGATTTTTAACAACTGTTTATGATTTTGAATTGGAGCAGCCTGATGTCAAAACAACCTTTCTACATTGTGACTTAGAAGAGAAAAATTGTACATGAAACAACCTAAAGGCTTTGAAAAAAAAGGTAAAAGAGGATTTGGTTTGTAAACTTAATTGAAGTTTGTATGGTTTGAAACAAGGTCTAAGACAATGGTATATAAAATTTGAATCCTTTATGCTTGAGCAAAATTTTACTAGATATGACCATTGTGGATATTATGAGACTTTGGAAAATGGTAAACTTGTGGTGATGTTATTGTATGTCCATGATATGCTAGTGACAAGAACTAGTATGGTTGTAGCTAGTCCACTAAAACAACAATTGACTAATAAATTTTTAACAAAAAAATTTGGGTGTTGTGAAGCCAATCCTTGAAATGAAAATTATCAGGAATAATAAGACGAAGAAAGAAATTAAATTATAGCAGAAAAATATATTATAAAGGTGTTAAATTGGTTTAGAATGAAAAATTCTTAGTAGTAAGCACACTAGCTGATCACTTCAAATTATCTTTCGAGATGCGTCCTGAGACAGCAGAAGAAAAAGAATACATGGATAGAGTATCTTACTCATTTGCTGTTGGGAGCCTTAAATATGCAATGGTCTACATAAGAACCGACATTGCTCATACATTGAGAGTGAGAGTGGTAAGCAAATGTACAAATAATCCAAGGAAAATTCACTGTAAGGCTATAAAATAGATTTTGAGATATTTGAAAGGCACATCAAATCATGTATTGAGATTGAGAAGAGAAGATGCACAGCTACAAGGATTTGGACTGCGACATGGTTGGTGACTTGGATAAAAGGCGGCCTACCACTAGGTACGTGTTCACTTTTGCAGGAGTAGCGATCAATTGGGTTTATAAGTTGCAGAAGGCGGTGGCTCTTTCCACAACGAAAGCAGAATATATTGCAATCACGAATTGGAGCAGCCTGATGTCATTCACTAAGATCGTTTTAAAAGAGAAGCTAGATTTTTGCAGAGCTTCTCCTGGTCGGGTAAATATGTGACAATAAGCATGGAAAGGTGAGTGACCTCTTTGAGCATGATTATTTGCAAGCACGGATCGGACTTCAAATGGGAGATTGTTCGGTTGTGAAGTCCATCTCTTCAATTCAATATATAATATCAATAGCCCACGAAAATTTAAATCTCCAATTTGTTGAACAAACTAAACCTACATACATATATCCCACTGCGAACCCCGAAGAAGTAAGAGATGAGCTTTCTACCAAGCAATCAAAAAGACCCCATGCATATATTGGAAGGGAGGACAGAGATAATAGAACTAGATAATATATTGCCTTCGTCTAAAAGTACGAGTAAAAATACCAACCATAAACCACTATACTTTAAAAGGATTTGAAAGACAGTAGAGGAAAATTACAACAGCTGCTCTGCTCCAAAGTCATATAAGCAAGAAAATGCGGGAAAGGGGCAAAATATGCAGGCGCCCCCATCTCCCACTCCCCCACCCCCTGAAACATCGTTCCTTCAGAGGGGATCTCAGCTAGTGCATCCTTAGACTTGACATCACAAAAATAGCTTTAACATCATTTTAGCTTCATTAGATAGATTTACCCTTAGGCTCTAACAATCTCATTTGCCATGATGTTAATCATATCCTTGCCCCTTGCCTATTCCTTCCTCATCCTACCACCTATACTGTTCTTCCCTTATCCTCCATACTTCTCTATTTATCCTTCACCCTTGCCATTGAGTTCATTACTAAGATTATGGAGAAAAAGAGCTGAAACCCCCACCAAAAGCTTTCTTCAGCGGAGCCAAAATACAGTCCTCTCAAGATCTATAACGTCCCTCACATCTTGCTTCATTATCTTGCTCGAATGAGGTGAAATGATTAGCGACCGCCTCACCCACTTGTACTTACCAATTTATTGATTGGGTGTATCCTTCGTGCAAATATCTCCTGCCACAAGAATTGACATCTGCCACCTTTGGAGCACTTGTCACGTCTGTCTTTCATACTACTACATACCTTTTTATCAGTCCAAAATACCTTGTAGATCTTTGATCATTAAATCTTTCTCCCCCTTGGGGAAATCTTGATTGACCCCTGAATTCACTGCCCATTTTGTCATCTTATTCCGTGGTTATTTGATGTGAACAAAGCTGATATTCTCAAATTTGCTAGATTTCCAATTTGTCAAAACCGTTATACTAATAGAACTTTCTTTTACAAATTGTCTAGTTTGCAAGCATTTCTTGAGGAGCATCAAGCTTTCAGTTCTAGCTAGTTTATGCATATCTAAAATGATTTTAGACAAGATAGATTTGATCCTGAGAATACACAATTTGTCAGAACTACATTTACCTTATTAATATAAGCCATTTTTAAATAACGACATTTGACTGAAGATACAAATCATCGATTATCCAGCGTCAAACATGAATAATAAGATCTATAATACCTAAAAGCAAGCAAAAGGTGAGACTCAGTACTCACCCGTGAGCATCTTCATCCAAGGTCCATCCTGAGCGTTCACAGATCTTGGAAAGGGCATTCTTCCACCCGTCGACCTCTTCTATTGTTTGTCGATCTAAATGGCCATAATGTTTGTCGAATGATTTCTTATAGGGACTTTTCTTTTTATCAGGGTATCTAACCTCAGTTGGCTTCACATCATAGAAGAGAGGAATAATGAAGTCACACGTGCTCAACATTGCAGCGGCCTCCTTGAGGGCAATATTTGTTTATTTTTATTATTATTTGTGGGGGCAATATTTGTTTATTGTTATTATTATTTGTGAGGGCAATATTTGTTTATTTTTATTATTATTATTATTATTATGTTATATTGATATTATTGAAATTTTATTTTACAATAAATTTTTATTTTTAGTGCATAGTAATAAAATAAGTATTATTTAAATAGATAAATAAAAATTGAAAAGTT
>MU226259.1:290696-314044 GCA_018584345.1 Thuja plicata | reverse complement strand
GGAAGACCCCATGACCCCTTTTGACCCATTTGAATGTTCAAATGTTTTCTAAGGGGTCGTAGGACCCCTTAGGACACACTTGACCATTCAAATGTGTCAAGAGGGGTCGCGGAGTCTTCCTAGGGGTCCTAATGCGTGACAACACGTACTAGGACCCCTAGAAAGACCCCATGACCCTTTTTGACCCATTTGAATGTTCAAATGTGTATTAATGGTTCCTACGACCCCTTAAGACACATTTGAGCATTCAAATGCGTCAAAAGGGGTCATGGGGTCTTCCGAGGGGTCCTAATGCTTGATAAGGCGTACTAGGACCCAAAAAAAGACCCCATGACCCCTTTTGACCTATTTGAATGTTCAAATGTGTCCTAAGGGGTCCTACAACCCTTTAAGACACATTTGAAAGACCCCTTAGGACACATTTGAACATTCAAATAGGTCAAAAGGGGTCATGGGGTCTTCCTAGGGGTCCTAATGTGTGACAAGACATACTAGGACCCCTAGAAAGACCCCATGACCCCTTTTGACCCATTTGAATGTTCAAATGTGTCCTTAGGGGTCCTACAACCCTTTAGAACACACTTGAGCATTCAAATGGGTCAAAAGGGGTCATGGTGACTTCCTAGGGGTCCTAGTATGTCTTATAAAGAACTAGGACTCCTAGGAAGTCACCATGAGCCCTTTTGACCTATTTGAATGCTTAAGTGTCTCCTAAGGAGTCTTAGGACCCCTTGGAACACACTTGAGCATTCAAATTGGTCGAAAGGGGTCATGGGGTCTTCCTAGGGGACCTAGTGCGTGATAAGGCATACTAAGACCCCTAGGAAGTCATCATGACCCCTTTTGACATATTAGAACACTCAAGCATGTCTTAAGGAGTTATTTGATCCCTTAAGACACACTTGAGTGTTCTAATGTGTCAAAATAGGTCATGATAACTTCCTATGGGTCCTAGTGTGTGATAAGGCATACTAGGACCCCTAGAAAGTCATCATGACCCTTTTTGACACATTAGAACACTCAAGCGTGTCCTAAGGGGTCCACACACACTTTGGACACACTTGAACATTCAAATGGGTCAAAAGGGGTCATGGTGACTTTCTAGGGGTCCTAGTACACCTTATCACACACTAGGACCCCTAGAAAGAACCCATGACCCCTTTTGACATATTTGAATGCTCAAGTGTGTCCTAAGGGGTTGTAGGATCCCTTAGGACACATTTGAACATTAAAATAGGTTAAAAGCGGTCATGGGGTCTTCCTAGGGGTCCTAATGTTTGATAAGGCATACTAAGACCTCCAAGAAGACCCCATGACCCCTTTTGACCCATTTGAATGTTCAAATGTGTCCTAAGTGGTCCTACGACCCCTTAAGACACACTTGAGTGTTCAAATGTGTCAAAAGGGGTCATAGGGTGTTCCTAGGAGTCCTAATGTGTGATAAGGCATACTAGGGCCCCTGGAAAGATCTAATGACCCGTTTTGACCCATTTGAATGTTCAAATATTTCCTAAGGGGTCCTACGACCCTTTAGAACACACTTGACTATTCAAATATGTCAAAAGGGGTCGTGGGGTCTTCTTAGGGGTCCTAATGTTTGATAAGGCATATTAGGACCCCCAAGAAGACCCCATGACCCGTTTTGACCCATTTGAATGTTTAAATATGTCCTAAGGGGTCCTACAAACCCTTATGACACATTTGAACAGTTAAATGGGTCAAAAGGGGTCATGGGGTGTTCCTAGGAGTCCTAATGCATGATAAGGCATACTAGGACCCCTAGAAAGATCCAATGACCCCTTTTGACCCATTTGAATGTTCAAATGTTTCCTAAGGGGTCCTACGACCCTTTAGGACACACTTGACCATTCAAATGTGTCAAAAGGGGTCGTGGGGTCTTCCTAGGGCTCCTAATGCATGATAAGACATACTAGGACCCCCAGAAAGACCCCATGACCCCTTTTGACCCATTTGAATATTCAAATGTGTCCTAAGGGGTCCTACAACCCCTTAGAACACACTTGAGCATTCAAATGTGTCAAAAGGGGACAAATCCGCTCATGTCGTATGAAATATAATCTCATTTAGTATACAATAAATGTTCAAGTCTGTGACAGATGAGCAATGAACATTATCTTCCCAGTACAAAGGATAAATTTTAAGGAAGGGTAAACCTTCTGCATTAAGAATGGTGTTTAATGTAGGGTTTAAGGACATGTGATTTGCTATCTATGCTTGTTCCACACCCATCTATTGGTACTACACAAGTCTAACTGCATCACAGTCTTTAATTGTCACAGGGACATGCCTCCACGCACAAGAAAGCAGCATCAGGCTCTACGACAATGGCTAAAAATGCAAGAATTTGCACCTCATTCCCCACGTTCTTTCACCATGCCATATGCCCACCTCATACACCATACAAAACCATTCTCATGTATTCACACCTTGTTATAGCAAGATGGATGGATGGATGCTTCCCAACAAAGAAATTATTGGAGATACATAATTAACAATTGTAGGTCTTGAGAGAAGGGTTGTGTGTCTTCCATCAAAAATGGATTCATTTATGCAAGGCTTTTAGAAAAATTAAAATTTTAGCAAGAAATTTGAAAATATAAGAGCTATAATTAGTGAGATTTGAAATTGAAAACTAAATCAGAGGGTATTGTGGAGGAGGAACAAATTCTTCTGCCCATGGATTCAAACTTGCAGTCATGGCTACCAACAATTGTTTTGCCTGCAATCCTCAAAACACACCACTCTGCGATGACAAATTTAGAGGGTATTGTGGAGGAGGAACAAATTCTTTTGCCCATGGATTCAAACTGGCATTCATGACTACCAACAATTTTTTTTCTTGCAATCCTCAAAACACACCACTCTGCGATGGCAAATTCAGAGGGTATTGTGGAGGAGGAACAAATTCTTCTGCCCATGGATTCAAACTGGCAGTCATGGCTACCAACAATTTTTTTTCCTACAATCCTCAAAACACACCACTCTGTGATGACAAATTTGTATTGCAAAAAAAATTAAAGAATGAAGAACCTAATTTTCTGAAAGCTTTGGTAGAAACAAAAGGGTTCCAAGTGCCCTACTCGGCAGTGTTGTTGTTTTCTTGTCAAGTCCTGAAAAAATAATGTTTCATTGAATGTTTAATTTAATTAATTTTATTGAGACATGTTGTACAATGAAAGAAAGACAAAATATATCCTTTTATTATCTAAAGAATGAGTAATGAAAAAACATAATTAAATTTAGGGTTTTAATGTTTTCATAATGAAAATGTTGAATGCAATCGCGGGTAGTAGAAATGAGGAAAATAGCTTGCAGGTTTTGATTTTTGCCGCATGTTTTGAGTACCCAAAAAAATTAGGTACCCAATTAGGATTGTGCTTTGGTGTCAGGTTTGCCCAGGTGTACTGACACCCAGGCCTACTAAAAAGTCAACAAGCACTTTCATGCGCTTTTGGACGAGTGAAAAGTGAATTTTTTTCACATTTCCACTTTTTGGCCCCTCATTATCTTGCACATACCCTGATCCATTCACCGGATAGATGTAGCATCTTCTATCTTTGTTCTGATGTGTGCTCTGCCTTGACTGTTCCTCTTCTTGATAATCTATTTTTCCTCTGACAGCAATTTCTCTCTTTGTATGAACTCTCTCCCTTTGTTACTTCTCTCCCTTAGATAGATAATCTCTCCCTTAGTATAGTCTCTCCCTGATGATAATGAGATAATCTCTCCCTTTGACAATAATGCCAAAAAAAATTATCTATATCATATTCCATGTCCTTGCATAATGTACTCCTTGAATTTCCCTATCCATCAGCATTACAATGTCTCTGGTGTTCGGTGCATACTTGTACCTTGTTGTGTATAGACATATTTGTTGTTGTTCATCTCAATTTTGCATCAACATGAATGATATTCAGATTGTGTGTATGTTGATGCAACCTCCTAGTCAGCTTACTAACCAATAGACAAGGGTTGAACCCCTAGTCTTTGTCTCAGGTACTCAAATGTATCCTTCGGTAATGGCTTGGTGAATATATCAACTAGTTGTTCCTTTGATTGAGCATACTCCAATGTCACTTCCTTTGCTTGCACTTGTTCTCTAAGATAGTGATACTTGATAGCTATATGCTTAGTCTTAGCATGCATGAATGGATTCTTAGAAATGTTAATTACACTGGTATTAGCGCAATAGATAATTTCTGGTTCAAGAATCTTCATATGCATACCGTCTAGTAATTGTTTGATCCATGCAATGTTGGAGAAATTTCCAGTAGCAGCAACATACTCTACTTCTACAGTAGACTGAGAGATGCATCCTTGCTTCTTGCTGATCCATGTGACAAGTCTGTCACCCATGAAGAATGCTCCTCCAGTTGTGCTCTTTTGGTCATCAATGTTTCCTGCCCAATCAACATCTATATAGACTTGTAGCTCAAATTTACCTTCTCTTTTGTACCATAATCCATAGTCCTCAGTGTTCTTTAGATATCTCAGAATTCTCTTAACAACAATTATATGTGATTCTTTGGGATTAGAAGAGAGTCTTGCAACTATGCCAACTGCATGTGCTATATCTGGTCTGGTATGAACAACATACATTAGTTTTCCAATCATTGATCTATATAAGGTTTGATTTACCTCATTAGATTTTTCTTCTTTTGTCAGCTTACATCCAGTAGCCATAGGTGCTCCAACTGGTTTGGAATCTTCCATATTGAAAATCTTCAGCACTTCCTTGATGTATTTAGACCGAGTGATGTATATGCCTACATTTTGTTGAAGAATCTGTAGACCAAGAAAAAATATGATCTCTCCAAACATAGACATTTCAAATTCTTTATTCATTTCATCAACAAAGGATTTGCATAACATTTCATTTCCCCCAAAAAATGATATCATCAACAAAAATTTTAGCAATCAAAATATTACCATCGATATCTTCTTTTAAGTACAGATTGCTATTTTCACTTATTCTTATAAACTTAATGCTAATTATATATGAGTGAAGTCTTTCATACCAGGCTCTTGGTGCTTGTTTCAATCCATACAAGGATTTATGTAGTCTACATACCATGTTCCTCTTATTTGGATCAACAAACCCTTCTGGTTGTTCAATATATACTTCTTCCAGTATTCCATTTAGGAATGCAAATTTGACATCCATCTGGTATACCTTGAATCCTTTGTATGCAACATAAGAAATTAGAATTCTAACTCCTTCTAGTATAGAAACAGGTGCAAAAGTTTCTCCATAATCAATACCTTCTTCTTGTGCATACCCCTTGCATACTAACCTTGCTTTGTTTCTTATGACTTCTCCATTCTCATTTAGCTTGTTTCTGAATATCCACTTGGTACCGATAACATTTTTGTCATCTGGTCTCGGTACTAGTGTACATGTATTATTCTTCTCAATCTTTTCTATCTCTTCAATCATAGCACTGACCCATTCTTCATTATCGAGTGCATTGTTAACAGATTTAGGCTCAAAATCACAAAGTAAACATCTAGTGTTTAGTGACTTACTTCTTGTTCTTGTACCAGCCTTCTTGTCTCCTTTGATTTGATTCTATGGATGATGCCTTCTGACATACTTGGCAAGTGTCAGTCCAGCTCTTTGTTCATCATTCTGATCATCTTCCTAACCTTCATTCTCCTCTTCATTGTTCGGAACATCATCTTCAAGATTATCCTGATTTTTGGTAATTGCAACGTGATGCTCGATTGCAATGTTTTGATGCTCAGGAGTGACACACTGTTTCTCAGGTAGAGTGTCAGGTTCTGTATAAACAAACCTATTGTAGTCCTCTGATTATTTTCTACTTTCCTTATCATTCTTTTCTGAAAATTCATCTATTTTTACTTTTGCACTTTCAATGATCTTGTTAGATGACTTGTTAAGACACTTATAGGCCTTGCTTCTGGTTGAGTACCCTAGAAAGATACATTCTTCACTTTTGGAGTCAATTTTTCCATTTCTATCATCCTTCAAAATATAACATTGACTACCAAAGATTCTGAAGTAACTTACATTGGGTGTATGACCATACCAAATCTCATAGCTGGGTGTCTTCTTTGTGTCCTTCTTCAATTTTACTTTGTTTAATGTGTAGGCAGTAGTACTGACAGCTTCTCTCCAGAAAGTTTGTGTGATGCTTTTCTCAATCATCAATGTTCTTGCACAGTCAACAATTGATATGTTTCTCCTCTCAGCAATACTATTTTGCTGTGGTATTCTCGGTGCAAAAACCTATCTTTTAATTCCATGCTCATTGCAATAGTTAGTGAATTCATCTGAAGTGAATTCTCCTCCTCTATCTAACCTTAAGCATTTCAATTTATTTTCACTTTGTTTTTCTACCATAGCCTTGTACCATTTAAACATCTTGAATGCTTTAGATTTATCTTTTAAAAATATGATTGTCATCATTCTAGAAAAATCATCAACAAAGAGAATGAAATACCTATATCCATAGTAACTCCTTGTCCTCATGGGTCCACATAGATATGTATGGACTAATTCTAGAATTGCATTAGATGTATGGCCTTTACTCTTGAAACTAGACTTTGTCATCTTACCTTTTTGACAATTCTTGCACATGATATGCTCTGGCTTTGTCATGCTCGGTAAGCCTCTGACATTTATATTATTTCTTATCTTTATAATGTTGTTAAAGTTCACATGACACAACCTTTTGTGCCATAACCATATGTCTTCGTTTCTAGCCATCAAACAAGTGGTGTTAGTGTCATCAAGATAGAAAATGTTACCTTTTGTTTTCTCACCGGTTCTAATCAACCTTCCTAATTCATTGAAGATCTTTGCCTTTTTATTTTCAAATGCTACTCTATGACCTGAATTGTTTAACTGTGAAACACTTAAAAAATTATAATTCAGTCCTTGTACCCAGTAAGAATTTTCACATTTGATTGGGTTATTCAACAATATAGTTCCTTTACCTTCAAATGGACAAGGTGTATCATTACCCATGCTTAATGATCCACCATTATAGTATTCGAAAGTCTCAAACTTTTTTTTATCACCGGTCATATGATGAGTGCAGCCACTATCTATGATCCAAACATCATTTTTACTAACTTTAGATATGAGTGCAATTTCTACATACCTTTCTTGCTCTCCATCTGAATCATCCTTCATGGCTACAAATACCATCTTGATGTCTTCTTCTAATTTGGTGTCGGTGTCATCAACTCTGTTCTTAGCTAGGTAACAAGCTTTCTTTCCTTTTTCCTTGTAGACTTGGGTATCCCTTCTGTCAAGTTTTCTGTTGCTTCGGTAATCCTTGTTATCACCTCTATCAAACTTCTTCTCATATGATCTGTCATTACTTCTTCATCTTTTCTTCTGTTTAGACATCTTGCAACAAAGTGTCCAACCTCTTTAAAATTAAAACATACAAGTGGTAACTTACCTTTGTATCTAACTTTGCCTCTCTACAATCTTCTTGCCATTAGTGCTTCAATCTCATAAAGTCCTTGATCCTCATTATCACTGTCACTATCATTTCTAACAGCATGTCTATGACTTAAATTATTTATTTTTAAAGAAGATTTGAATGTAGATTTTATAGATGGTAAGACACTATTGTCAAATTTATTCATCTCAAATGAAATCAGTCTACCAATCAAACTATCTAGAGTAACTGTATTGTTTGGAATTGCTCTCATTTCTTGAATAGCAAAAACTCTAATAGCATATATAGGCAATATGATTCTTAAGATTTTACTTACCACAGTCTCCTCTTCAAGTACACCTCCAACTCCTCGGATAGCATTGACTACCTCTTTTATTTTGCAGCTATACTAAGTGATGTTTTCTTCTTCTTTCATTCTTATGTCATCAAACCTTCCTCTTAGGCTTTCTGCCTTGGCTCTTAGTACATTTAAATCTCCTCCATGTACCAACTTCAACTTATCCCATATTTGCTTAGCAGAGGTGCAGGTTTTGACATCTTCAAACTCAGCATCGGAGAGTGATGAGGTGAGCTCTATCATCATGCAATTATGCTCATACTTTTCTCTTAATTTCTCAAGAGTATGAAGTCCTGTAGGCAACACATATTCAGTATCAAGGTATTGAGTAACATCATTGTCAATACCTGATAGGTGGATTCTTATCCTACTTTTCCATGATGCAAAGTTGTCTTTATTCAACTTGGACTCATCTCATCTATTCATCTTGTGATCTTTTGCTTTGAGTTGTTAAAATCCTTTTCTAAGCACACAAGCTCTGATACCAATTGTTAGTAATAACTGAGAGGGGGTGAATTAGTGGCCTCAAAATATTTCCAATAATCAACCCAAAAACTTAGTACCACAATTTTAAGCCTCTAGTTATCTTCAGTCCTATAAGATGAATGTCTCCAAATACTATTATCAAATTACTACTGCTCGTAATGCTTTGTAAAACCTTCTACTGTAAGTTTATCAATTAGCAGTCTATGAATTTACTGAAAGATAGTAAATTATCTAGAGTGTACCGATCAATCCATTTAAGCTATGTGTAATGAAAAAAACTAAATTAATGACTCATAAACACATTGACACATGAATTTTTAACATGGAAACCTTGTTAAGGGAAAAACCACTTGGGACTGGTAACCCAAAATTTTCACTCTTTTGAAGTGAGCTCGGTGAAGAGCCAACCCTGTTAAAGGTTACAAACACACTGTTAGGTGTGACCTTGTTAGAGGATTTAAAAGTTTAGTCTATCACTTGATATCTGGCATCTCTATGCTACCTTCATTTATCAAACACTCACTTGGCCTGTCAATTGGTATCTGGCATCTCATTCTATCTTCATGATCAAACTTTTTTATACTCCTTGGGATGTATCTCAATATAGAAAGGATTTTTAAATCCTTCTCAGTTAAGAGACTTTCTGAATCAATGGTTAAACTAAAATAGTATGATCTGTTCACATACAACTTAATCTTGCAGATTTTGAGATCTATTGTAAGCTCATAAACTATTCTAACCAATATATCTCTTTTTATACCTTTGCTCCTGTAGACACCCTAAAATGGACAGGCTTGTGACTTTATATTAAAAACACTAATTTTCATCTATTAATTAATGGTTTTTTAATCATTAATTATTCATCTATTTTCCTCTAAATTCATTCCCCAAATCATCTAATCAGATTCTCAAAATTAATTAAATAATTAATTTTATTTAATTAATTAGCTTTAATTGATTAATTACCATTAATTAATTAAACTCAATTTCCTATAAGTTTAAATTCAAATATTTAAACTTACTAATTAAATTATTCCAATTAAATTAATTTCATTCAATAAAGTAATTCTTAATCAAAAAGAATTCAATTATCTCACATGTTGAAAATAATAATTAAATAAATGAATTAAATATTCATTTATCTTCAAAGAGATAACTCCAATAAGATCCCATGGGTTACTCCACCCATCTCTCCAGTCCACATGGGTAACTTCACCCACCTCTTCAGTTCAAAAAGGTAACTCATAATTAGCTCTTCATTTAACCAAACTCTATCTCCTCTTTACCAAATGAAGAGGTGGAGTTTACTAAGGACTTCTTCTGTTCCTTTTGATCTCAATCGTTCATCTCCTTATCTCTGGGATTGATCTCAACCGTTCATTCCATCACCAATTTCTATATAATAATCCCTTCTTAACCATTTGAAGGATCTAGGATTTCAAGCTCTCATGCGCCATTACTATACCGGTTTTGTTCTAGTATTCAAGTCATCTTGCGATCATACACACACACATTTCAATTAGCAAATTCTCAACGCTTCTCAAGTCATAGAT
Source organism: Thuja plicata (assembly GCA_018584345.1). NCBI lineage: Eukaryota > Viridiplantae > Streptophyta > Pinopsida > Cupressales > Cupressaceae > Thuja > Thuja plicata. Next base: position 304,211 of record MU226259.1, on the reverse strand, counting down.
GCTGCCCCGCTAATACTGAGCCTCAAGAACAACATTTCAGAAGGAGTAGAGAGAGATAATAGAAGCTTCAAACATCGTGGGGTTTGCATTTATTTGTGTTCCTTTCTCTTGCTTGTACATTTTATTGCTTACATTTCTTGTTATTCATTTAGTAGTCATTATACACTTGATTTGCATTCATTTGTGAAACCTGTGCTACTAACCCTTGCCTTTGGAAAGTTGTGGGAATCGAGAAAGAGAGGCTTACATTTTGGTGGTCCCGACGTGAATAAACAGCTCAAATATCTCTTACAAATGAAGAAATAGATTGATCAACCATGGCCGTACGGTCGTAAATTTAAAAATCACACTTTTCTTTGACATATATACTATTTTGCAATCACCTATATTCTTCCGCAATTGTTTATATTGTGCCGCAATCGACTAGTTTAATACCACAATTGATTGTAGGTTTTCGTAGTTGTTCTGCCCATTTTCTTGTCTTATTCCTCTGGTAGTTTGCCACAATTGTCAGATCCCTGCCGCAATTGAAATAACTCTGCCGCATTTGCCCGGTCCATGCCACAATTGACAGAATTCTTCCACAGTTGTCAATGCTTTACTGCAGTTGACAGATAATTACCGCATTTGCAGGAATATTACCGCAATCGCAGGGAATATTGCAAACATCAGATCCAAATCTTCTGCCTATCTATTTCTAAATTGACATTCTTCTTGGTTTCTATGCAGGATTGGATCAAAGTCACTAAAGACAGAGAAGGGTAAGTTGTGTAAGCATCATTCATTATTTCAAAGTTACTTATATGTTTATTTTGCAAATAATCCTTTTTGGTACTAACCTATTTAAACAACACAAACTAAAATGAATTCATTTGTCGATTTGGGTTTAAAAAGAATAGTGCTTGCAAAACTTATCACACCTCATATTTTGGATTTGGGCTTAAAATTGACATGGGGATTAAAACTAAACAAAGGCAAAGAATCTCTCTGTTTGGTGCAATAAAATTGAACAAAGCAATCGACACTTCATTTTGGGGCTTAAAATTGAACATTTGTGCCTATATGGTGGTGTAGATTAGTTCATATTTCAAAATTTAGAGCTTAATCGATTTACCTTATGTCTTGATTTTTGGGTGCACTTGCACAAAATGTTAGATTACAAACCTTTATAATTTTCTAGAAAGGCCTGTCTAGGGAATGCACTTCTTCCTCGAAGGACGACCTTAAACCGATAATCCTTCTGATCGGTATATAAACAAGGCGCAAACCAAAGTTTTGTCTTATCTAGCCAAGCTCAGGCGAGGCGTTTTGATAATAGTATGGATTGGGTGAATATCCCTAAGGAGCTAGTGTGGTCAACTAGGCTCTTAAGTGAGTCACACACATACAAACTGATTGGAGAGACACCACGGATCCTTACTACAACCTGGTTAATTAGAGACCACCCATTTTACCTCTGAACATATACCTTATTATAGTGCAAGGGGTTGTAGAATTCCCCCCAAGATTCCCAACATATGTGTCCCATGGTATTTGTGTAGTGAAAGAGATCTTCACTTCACGGCAACAATACCTGGAAATGGCAAAAACACGGGCACCTACGTCATGGATCTTTGTGTCCTAGTAGTGTGACAATTGTTGTGTGAGCTAATGGACATTCAAGTATTGGGCCTATAAAATTGTACTCTGAAGCCAATTTGACCTAGATTAAATCTATTTTTTCATTGTTGAGACCTTGTGAAAACCTTGCAACTTGAAAAAGTTGTAGAACACACACTCTTCAATCTTCATTCTTCAAAACACTGTGTCTATTGTGCTTGTTTCTTTGCTCAGTTTCTGAAAAACGTAAAACCAAAACATCCAAACTGTCAAAACAATTCAAATGTGTTAAAAGTCTAGGGTGTCAAAGTCAACTATCTTGCTTATCAGAAGCATCATTCCAAAAAATTTAAAAAAATCAAGCAGTGATACTTATCCCTTAGTCTTTTTTTAGACTGTTCCCATTTTATCGCAATTGCCCGCATCAGGCCACAATTGAAGGAAGTTTGCCACAGTTGATTCATTTAATGCCATAATCATCATATTTATTACCGCAATCAGTTATAAATTACCACAATCGACCAGTCATTTTACTGCAATCGGTGGAATAGTACCGCAATTGACCAGATATACTATATTCCTGTTTTAACCTAAACCCTTAAAAAGATCCTTCATTTGGTGTCCAGAACTAGTGTCTATCCCAAGAAAATGTGAAGAACATTGTGTGAATATCAAAACATTAAATATTACCCTTTCTTTGTAGAAGCACAATTATTGTCAAAAGCGTTGTTAGTTTGAAAGTTTAGACTCGACATATCTTGATCTCATCATTTCAAAGTATCATCATCTTTTTCAAAATTTGACTTTGTCCAAGGCAAAATTCGGCAAATCCTATCTTTTTTATCATCACAACTTTGAGATCAAGTTATTTTCAAAATCTATCCTTAGAATTACCTTTGTCTAAAACATAACTCGGACTTCCTCAAGAAAAGGATCTTCTTCCTTGTTTGCTTTATATCACTTGTTTTAGTTACAAAACCTGGACCACATGATGTCTCAGACACCTCATGATGGGCCCTACACAAGGTCTAAGGCTAGAACTCAACCAGATGAGTCCTATATCAACTGTTTCCCCGCTTGGGAGATAGAGCAAGAGAATGATCCCTTTGCGAACACAAGTCCTGCTCTATTCATTGCACAGCCTCGTGGGGCAGCCTTTTTCCAAGATATCACAAAGGAAGAACTAGAAAATGTGGAACAAGATTCTTACTCCATGAAAGTAGTTGATGCTATCGTAGAGAGGAACCCTGAACGTTACTTAGCCATGCTTATAAAGAAGGGAGTCAAACTCACCGCTGAATTTAGCGTATCGACTATATGGCCCGAAAACCCTCTCGCAGGTCAAAACATTACTCACACTCCATAGATACTACCTTTTGTATCACAAATCTTTCCACCTTTGATCTTACCTACATCAACGCAGACTATATCCAGTCAAACTAAGGACCCAAACCAAGCCTGCACTTCATCCACTCAAGGCATGAGAGGCCCGCAACTAAGTGTACCAATGGTCATTAGTAAGCCTACACCTTTGGTCTCATGGCCAGGACAATCAAGCTCTCATGCTATGCCTTCCATCCCACCCAACACCAACTGTTCTGAAACATTGCCACTGTTGTAGTCAATTTACACTAGTCATGGGATCAATGCTTCATGCCCAGATGGATCCATCTCGGTAGGAACAACTTATAGTCAAGGCCCACCCAATACTAAATCTGTACCCATACAACCCCCGCAACAACAACCCCAGCTTCAGTTGCCCATCCAACCTCAGCAACAGCAACCCCAGCTTCAGTTGCCCATCCAACCTCCACAACATCAACCCCAGCTTCAGTTGCCTCAAATCCAACCTCAGCAACAACAACCCCAGTTTCAATCCCAACCTCAGCAGCAACAATACCAACCCCAGCAGTTTCAACCATAGTTTCAATCACAACAACAAGTGCATCACAACACACCATGAGCTACTCGTATGTCCACATTCAAAAATCACTCGATGGGGAATCAGTATCAAGACCCTAGGATGAAATCCTATATTCCCACTCAAGGGACACAGAGGCGCAACCTCATACCCACCACAACACAAAGGAATGGTAATCATCAGCCTCAAAATCAAATAGACATGTTGATGCAACAAATGCAAACCATTCAAACCCAAATGATGGATATGTAAAATTAGGGACAAACTAAATCCTATACCGCAGAGGACTTATACCCATACCCCTTTGACCATTCTCTTCACATGTCTCCATTCCCAAATCACTTCTCAGTGCCAAAATTTGACAAGTATAGGGGCACTACCAACCCTATTGAACATATCTGAGAATTCTTTGCTAGTTGTGTCAAAGTTGCCCATGATGAGACGTATTTAATGTGATTGTTCCCACAAAGCTTGGCTAGTCTAGCAATGGAATGGTTCTCGCATTTACCCCACGACATTCAGTCTTGGGGAGAATTAGCTAAAAAGTTCATAGCTCACTTCCATCATAACATAGAGTGCAAGGTCAGCATCAAGGACCTTTGCGATATCAAATAGAAAGATGGAGAGTCCTTTGTGAAATTCCTACAGAGATGGAGGAATACGGAAAACCACATTACATATGATGTGCCCGAACAAGACTTAATAGTCATGTTTGTTGACAATCTAATCCTAGACATGTCATTCACAACAAAACTACAGTTAACTTCGAACTTCACACAACTCATCGAAAAAGGAGTTCATTGTGAGCAGAATTTTGTCAAACGAGGAATCCTTGCAGATCCCACCCAAATAAATATGAATAAAAATGCAACAGAAAAAGCTAAGTGGTGGAACAAAAACAAAAATGTCACTAGCGATGGTGTCATTGATGTGAAGACAGTTAACTACGCACAACCCAAGGTGTCACTGCAAGGCGAACCTGTGGCCAACCAAAAACCCACAGTGCCCACTCAACAAGCATACACCCAAAACCAACCTCCCCCTATCCAAGTAGCCGCTGTGTCACACAATCAACAACAAAATCAATGCAAACCACGGTTTCAATTCTAGCAACGAGATTTCACACCATTAGGAGAACCGATAGAATCAGCTTTACTTAAGTTGATGCAATCAAACACTATCACTCTTCCATAAATTAGGGACTTTGAACAAGATGAAAACAAACCAAAGTGGTCTAATGACAAAGATTACTGTGAGTTTCATCGGGTGAAAGGTCACAAAACGGCCAACTGCTACCGATTAAAACATGCTATTCAAGATTTGATTGACACAGGGGTCATCAATGTGACAAATACCCAAAACAAAGGCACCACTGATCACACCATATTCAATGATACTTTTTGTGATCACAACAAGGGAAAAGCCTTTGGGTCTGGTGGACAAACGAAACAAGTTAAATATACATATGCCAACAATGATAATACTATCAATTGCCTCAATCCTTAAGATAGCCATGTGGCTATGATCACTATCAGAGACCAAGGTAATAAATGTGCTATAACCACGCATTGCACCAGAGTCATCTTGCAAGGAGTTCCATCCTCTTCCACTACGGAGTCAAATCCCACATCAAACACAAATCCACAAACAAGCATAGTGGACCAACTAAAGCGCACACCTGCCCAGATCTCCATGTTAGATCTATTGTGCATATCTCCTCAGCATAAGCTAGCACTTGACCAAGCCCTTCAAAATGCAGCTATCCTAAGGGACATAACACCAGAATGCTTCCAGACCATGGTCAACCACATAACTTCTAACAAGCATGCCACATTCATAGATCATGATGTACTGCCGCATAAACCCTTGCACAATGATCCTTTACACTTACTTGTCCAGGTCCATAAAAGCGCTATCCGTAGGGTCCTTGTTGATGGTGGAGCTGGATTAAACATATGTACTCTAAAGTTAATCAAGCAACTGAGTTATTCAGAATCAAGCATTGATATCACAAGGAGGATAAATATCAGAGCCTATGATGAAGAGGAAAGATCCTCTAAGGGTATTATCATTCTACCTATTTGCATTGGTCCTATGGTAAAAAACACACCCTTCCAAATTTTAGACCTTGAGTTGGGATACAACATGTTACTAGGGAGACCTTCGATACATGAAATGCAAGCTGTACCCTCGACATACCATCAATGCATCAAATTCCCTCACCAGGGAGAGGAAATCATCATAGAGGGGGATCCCAATCCGTTCCAATATTGTAATATGGTCCAAATTAGCACTAATAACCAGGTACCATCAAACCAAGATGCAAGCATCCCATCCTCTTCAGATTCCAATCCCAAAGATATCACACAAGCAACGGGAAAGATAGTCATTAACCAGGATGCAGTATTCCACCCTCTTCAGATTCAAAACTTAAAGATATCACATAGAAGGCAAGCAAGATATCCATCATAGACAAGGTTTGTGGTGAATATAGATATGAAGAGGCTTTTACTATCATGCACATGCCCCAAAGCCTAATAAGTAATGGAATGCCACAACCCGTTGTTGCAACAGAAATCCTGCAGCCTATTCTATTCAGATGTCCACCCACCACCTTTGTCAGATGGGGAGACATAGCGGAAGAGAATCCTTTTGAACAAGACATCGACACTTGGTTATATCAAGACACCCCAGAGACAATCTGACCACCCCTACCATTGGCAAACTATGGTAATGGTTACACAATGATCCAAAGATTTGGGTACGATGGTACAACTGGACTGGGGACAAGGCAACAGGGCATATATGAATTTCCTCTTCCACCAACTCAAAGAAATACAAGAGGATTGGGATATGGACAAAAAAGCACCAGTCTTGTGATCCAAGACATTCAAGTAAATCAGGAACAAGTGGCAGAGATGCACCGGGGGCACAACACAGAGCATGTCCTAATAAGAAACATATTAGCGTAGTTGTTGCCTGTTGAAGAGGGAACTACACAATCCCTAATAAACCTACACATAGAAATTGATGATACCCAAGGAAGTGAGACATCAGAAAAACATTCTATAGAGACTAACTCCCACAAGTATGAGTGGAGATCCCTTCATGACTCCGAACCATCAATTCCAGATTACTCCCCTCAGCCAGACATTGTTATAAATCTCACAGACCTATTTAACCAACTGACTATATCCAAACAACCTTGTATAGACAAAAATATCATTCACCAGACCTCCAGTGGTGCATCCACATCACAGTCCAATTTCATAGGCACCATATCAACATTCCCCTTCAGTCAACCAAAGCCAAACAGTAGTGAAAGTGTCTGTCTTGTACACCCTAAGCTTATAGAATGGGATCAACAAGGACCACCTGATCTAGATGTCTTTGAAAATGATGAGGCTATATCTCATTTCATGGGATTGAGGGAAGGCATACCATCAGGAGATCACAAGGCATGATTCTCCTTCAACCTAGACAACACAACATATTTCGGGGAGGAAGCACCTCTTTCCAGTCCACAAAAGAAAAAAGAAAAGAATGATAAAAATCTATAACAAGACGTATCTTCTAGAAAAAACCTCGCTGAGGCACTAGAAGATGGAAAGAAGGAATTCCTCCCCTTAACAGAAGAGAAATCAGCCTTATTAGTAGAAGAGACAGAGGAAGTTAACTTGGGGGATGACAAGAACCCCAAGAACATATACCTAGCGAAATCGCTTACTCCTAAAGAGAGAGAGAAATTCATCAATTTCTTCAAGGCACAGATGATCAATTTTACATGGTCTTACTTAGATATGCCAGGGTTGGATCTAGAGTTAGTATTACATCATCTCCCATTGCTACCCAATGCAAAACCTATCAAACAGAAGCTAAGAAAGATGAATCCTCATGTGGCATTACTAGTGAAAGTAGAATTGAAAAAGCTTTTGGATGCTAAATTCATAAGACCCATACCATATGCAGATTGGATATCTAATCTGGTACCAGTTACAAAACACAGTGGTCAAATATGGATTTGCACAGATTTTAGGGATCTCAACGTAGCATGTCCCAAGGATGACTTCCCTCTACCAAACATTGACATGATAGTAGACCTAACTACAGGACATCAAATGCTATCCCTCATGGATGGATTTTCAGGTTACAATCAAATAAGGATCACACCGGAGGACCAACACAAGACAACTTTGACATGTCCACGGGGCATGTATTGCTAGAATGTCATGCCATTTGGTCTAAAGAATGCCGGAGCAACATATCAAAGAGCCACGAAAACTATATTCCATGGCCTCATCCAAAAGACAATGGAAGATTATGTGGATGCCATACTTGCCAAGTCCATACTCTAAAAGGATCATCTACAAGTTTTGGGACCCATCTTTGATAGAATGCAGGAGTTCAAGGTCCGTCTGAACCCAAAGAAGTGTGCTTTTGGCATCACAACAGGCAAATTACTGGGATTCATAGTATCAAACAGAGGAATCAAGGTAGACCCAGCAAAGGTCAAAGCAATATTGGAGATTCCTCCACCTTTGAACCTGAGACAACTATGAGGATTACAAGGAAGGCTACAATCGATCAGATGCTTCATAGCTCAACTGGCAGAAAAGTGTCACCCTTTCCAACATCTATTGCATAAAGACATCAAGTTCATATGGACAGAGCAATGTGAATAGGCATTTAATATATTCAAAGACTATCTTCTTAAGTCACCTATATTGGTACCACCAGTACAGGGTAGACCATTTCTTCTATACATCTTAGCAACGAAATCAGCATTAGGGGTGCTATTGGCACAACATGATGACAAAGGGAAAGAAAGGGTTGTTTACTACCTAAGTAGGACATTGGTGGGATATGAGCTAAACTACACACCAATCAATAAATCATGTCTCACAGTTGTCTTCACTTCCCAGAAGCTGAGACACTATATGCTAAGCCACCAAACAAAGTTGATTGTACATATTGATCCTCTGAAGTACCTACTAAGCAAAGCAGTGCTCACTGGACGATTGGCAGAGTGGGTAATGATCTTGAGTGAGTTTGACATAGAGTACATAGATAGAAAGGCCATCAAAGGGAAAGTGATCACAGATCAACTAGCAGAGGCACCTATCCAAGACCATCAGCCAATTGTATCTAATTTTCCTGACGAATCTATCATGAAACTACAACCGGTGATCGAGGTGTGGCAAATTTATTTTGATGGATCATGTACAAACCATGGTGTGGGGGCAGGGATAGTGCTCATTACTCCAGACCATGATACAATTCCAAAGTCCTTTAGACTCAACTTCCCATGCACCAACAACATAGCAGAATATGAGGCACTGGTAATTGGTCTAAAGATAGCAATCCAATGGAGAATCAAGAACATGAAGGTCTTTGGAGACTCGTAGTTAATCATTAGTCAAGTCAACAATGACTATATGACCAAAGATGAGAAGCTCATACCATACATCGCCCAAATGGAAAGACTGCGCACCAAGTTCCATTACATTCTCTTCGAGCAAGTCCCACAAGCACAGAACAAAGTGATAGATGTGATGGCTACCATAGCATCATTGATTGATATGCCAGATAATGATACCGAGTTCCAGTTTCTAGTGAAGCATCTCTTGGTGCCATCACATCAGAAATCTATCATAGAGTCAGCGTGTGTCCTTGTTGGTCCTGAATCCCCGTGGTACCAAGATGTCTACAAATACCTCCAAAACCAAGTCCCACCTCCCAATCTGTCTAGGAACCAGAGAAAGTCCCTAATCCGCCAAGCCTCTAGGTATACCATCCTCTCGACTACTCTATACAGATGAAGTCTAGATGGAACATTACTATGATGTCTCACTTGTACGGAATCCCAGAAAGCTTTGTACAAGGTGCATGAAGGAATATGTGGAACCCATGGAGGTAGCAATAGCTTAGCTAAAAAGATCATTCAAATGGGATACTATTGGCCAACAATAGAGAAAGATGCACACAAACATGTTCAAAGGTGTAGACAATGTCAAGTCCACGGAGACCTCATCCATGCACCAGCCCAGGAACTAAATCCCATCACATCACCATTGCCATTTTTAATGTGGGGATTTGACCTAGTGGGTAAGATAACACCTTCAACAAATGGACACAAGTACATCATAGCAGCAACAAAGTACTTCACCAAGTGGGTTGAAGCAATTCCCCTCACTTACATCACTGGAAAGAAAATAGCGATGTTCATACTTAACCACATCATCTATTGATACGGGATCCCACAAACAATCCTGACATATCATGGTACACCTTTCTAGAATAAGGATGTTGAAGACCTATGTGAACAATTCCACATCAAAAAAGGGTTCTCCTCATTTTACTACCCTCAAGGGAATGGACAAGCTGAAGCTACAAATAAAACAATCCTGAAGATCTTGAAGAAAATAGTGAACGAATCAGGACGAGACTAGTATTTACAGCTTAGTCCCGCATTATGGGCATATAGAAATAGTGTGAGAACACCTACAGGAGCCACTCCTTTCTCCCTAGTCTATGGATCAGAGGTGGTATTACCCCTCAAAGTGGAAATCCCATCACTAAGGATATCATTAAAGAACTTGATCATAGATGAGGACTATAGAGTCACAAGGGTCAATGAGCTAGAGTTACTAGATGAACGAAGGCAACATGCTTTTGACCACTTACAAGGCTATCAGAATCGCCTTAGAAGGAACTATCATAAGAAGGTGAAGCCAAGAAAATTTGAGGTAGGAGACCTTTTCCTCATGGAAAATTAGAAGAATGAAGCTGAATGAGTCAAACCTGGTAAGTTTGAGCCTAACTGGCTAGGACCATTTGTTATTGTCAGCTCTACTCAGAGTGGGGCATTCATCCTAGCAACACCAGAAGGAGATCAGCTCCCTGACTACATCAACAACATGCACCTAAATAGGTTCTACCCATGAGGTCTCTATGGTTAAGGCATTTATCTACATATCTAGAAAATACCAAAAAAATCAAAAAATACAAAAGTTACCTTGGTGAAAACCTGGCAATCAGGCGCTTTAGCGACAACCAAAAAAAAAAAAGCAAAAAAAGAAAAAAAGTAAAGAGAAAACAAAATCGCTCTCTCAATGAAAACCTGGCAATCAGGTACTATTGAGTAGGTACCTTGGTGAAAACCTAGCAAATAGGTGCCAAGTGTTCAAATCCAGCTTCACCATCAATGAGCTCCAAAAGCTTGAGCAGATTTCAAAGGCAAGACTGACTATCCAAAGCTATATCCAGAACCACAAACCCCTCTGAGCACCAAGCACTTACCAATGGTTAATAACTAGTCCACTAGACAAGGGGGCGATTCTAAAATCATCAAAAATCCTAAAAAATAAAAAACTCATCAAAAATCCTAAAAAATCAAAATCAAGAGAAAATCAATCTTCATAAAAAACATTCAAAAAATTGCAAAAATCCCAAGCAATAAAACCAAATCGGTTATCAATAAAGAAAAGGGGGATCATGCCCAATCAATCAATACTGTCACAGTCATGAGCTTTGCGAGCAAGCATTGGGCCCATCTGACATAGCTTGGTCAGCTGCCAATATGATCAAATCATTCAAAGACTGTCACAATCATGAGCTTTGCGAACCAGCATTGGGCCCATCTGACACAACTTGATCAGCTGCCAACATGATCAAAACATCCAAATCAATCCAAATCATTCAAAGACTATCACAATCATGAGCTTTGTGAACATGCATTCAGCCCATCTGACACAGCTTGATCCACTGCCAAAATGATCCAAGCAATCAAGCCAATCAAGCCTATCCAAAGAGTCCAGCCTATCAAGTCTAACCAAAGAGTTGAACCAATCAAAAGAATCCAACTGCATCAAGGAACCATCCTAAAATTTTGACTGGGTTAGTCAAGTCAGTCAGATGTCAGTCCATATTTTGAAAGTTATGTTCTTACGCTACTCCAGGATCCACCATGTGAGGAGAGTAGTTGTGATAGATCATGACTAATTTACTTTAATTTCTCTCTGTTGAATGTTCACTTTGATTTCAGGGCCATGATGATTTAGGATAAATGTGGTAGGCACTGTCACTTATATGGCAGCCGCACAGTTCCACGATCTGAGATTAAACCTGGGAAAGAATTGGACATTCCTTCTCTTTTATTTTTCTTGTTTGGTTTTATAGAATCAAGAGCTTGCAACAATATTCAGATGGACTCTGGGTTGCTTTGGAGTTCTATCTTGGTTTCTATGGTCTTTCCCTTTATGTTTGCAAACAAGATCTCATGATGCTATCCAGATGGACTCTAGGGGCGTAGGAGTTCTATCTTGTTTGCTTGTCTTTCCCTTTTCAGGAATCAAGAGCTCAGTGTGTTATCCAGATGGACTCTGGGTGCATAGGAGTTCTATCTTGGTTTCTTTGTTTTAGATTAATTCAGAGGACAAGCGGTATCTAGATGGTCAATATCTGGGTGCTTTTGGCTCTCTTCCTTTTCAAACAGGGAACATAGTTGAATCCAGATGGTCAATATTTGGATGCACTATGGGTCAAGAGGTCATGGCGGTATCCAGGTGGTATGTGATCTAGATCATTCGGCGCTCTTCTGGAATATCAGAAAATACAAAAAAAGATGCAATGATGAAAATTATTAGACCAGGGGCAGTGACTTGAGACATTCTTCCTCTCTATTAGATCATATCTATCCACAAAATGCAAAAAAAAAAAAAAAAAAGAAGAAAATTTTCTATCGTTACATTCTATTGGATCAATCTCAGAGCACATCTATCCAAACTAACTTCTTTCTAACTCACACATACATTACTCAGATATTTTGTGCATAATAGATTGCATTCATTCCATAAAATACATCAAAAAATGAAAAATACATGGTAATTACATACATGATAAATCATAAACATCACATGCATCCATAAAGCATCTCATGTAAACATACATTTCCATTTATACCATCCTGCATAGCATGTCAGTATCAAGGAAAGAAACCATCCATATACACAAGTCTACATAATAGAATCACATTGCATATACATCTCATCATCTAAAAACATTAAATCATGTAGAATCATACATATAGCAAGTAAACCATTGCATATCATTTCAAAACATAACTGCATCTCATATAGATCAAAATATCTGAGTACAAATGAAAAGTCACAAGTCTGAACACAGAAGGTAACCAACATGTGCATCATATATATATATATATATATCAGTGTATCAAGATAAAAAAATGGTACAACTCAGAGTATACAATGAATCACTACAAAAATGGTACAAGGGAATAGAATTAGCAAGAGCTTCCCCCACCCTCAGCAGGAGGGGCACTAGGGGGAGGCATATCATAATCTATCTTGTGAGAGGACCCAGGAGCTCTGACACCACTACTCTGAGACCGCTGAGCCCTGCTAGATCTTTGTGATGCAGTATAGCTAGGTACTCTCTCTGACACAGGAATTGCACCCTCATAGTGCCATCTCTAGTAATCTATCTCCCTCTGAGCATCTCGCCCAGATCTGTAGTATGTATCTAAAATATCTCTATGGGATACATCTTATACACTGTCAATAAATGAGCGGACCTCAGCCAATAAATGAGCGGACCTCAGCCTGAGCCTGTCGCTCTCTGGACTCCATAGCTATAACACGGGCCTCCAAAGCAATGGCACAAGCATTAGATAGGGAAAGACGGACCTGAAGGTCCTGAATCTCCTGGGTCAGGCACTCCACCTCTGAGGGATCATCGTCCATCCCCCCATCACCACATCCAAATCACCCTCCTTAGTCCTATCGCCTAATCCCTCCCCACTCTCTGAACTCTCACCAGTACTACTCCTACTACTGCCACTCTCCTCCAAGCAACTGGTCTCAGTACTTTGCTCATCAAGAGCCTCCACATCTATATCTGCAAGCTCTACATCTGCATCCTCTATAAAAACCCGATCCTCATCTCGGGGGGCCACAACTGTTGCCGTCTACCTACGA
>MU226259.1:276340-290550 GCA_018584345.1 Thuja plicata | reverse complement strand
CTACCATCTCCACCATCCTGTCCACCATCTCTCCCTCCATCTCACCCTCTCCTACCATGACATACACATCGAGGGCTCCTCAGGATAGTCCTTAGAATAGGATGAGACACATCTATTAGAGCAACATGCCTATGTTGCAACCAGTGGGCATCATACTATGGAGTAGTGCCTGCAAGAGATAAATCAACTATCAGTACCTAAGAAGATATGCACAAGTATCAAAGAAAGATATGAGCACAAATGAGAGAGCAGATATACATAAGTATCAAAGAAATCACAAAAAAGACAAACCTAGGTCAACAGTAGCAGAACGCCAGGTCCATGCTATAGGAAGCAGTCCTAAGAACTTAGTACGAGCAACATCCAATGACACTACGACACCCTAGACACGAGCATCTCTCGACCGTCGAGCAAAATAGGCATAAGAATCTAAAACATCCTGCTTCTCGCCGAACTGTCGTAACACCCTGTCAGTGTTATGAAAATATATCATATGTACATGGTCACTAACATGACCAATCAGGTATCTCCGCTGTCTACACAAAGGAAGATGGATATCCTCACCATCCCAAACAGGACAATCTCTATAAGGTCTCCAAATAAAATATGGAATCATGTCAAGCTGCTGTCCCCAATAAGAAAGATGAACCATATGGGTCTGAACAATCACACCATCATACATATATACATACAACCTATCGGCCAGGAGAGCACAGGCACCTACAGGACGACAGAAAACTATATGCTCCCATGCCCAAATCTGTAATAATGTGGCACCACAACCTAGTGACTTACCATCAAGGTAAGCCACATACATCATATGGAAGTGCATGTGGGCCAACATGCATGGGCCCCATGCGAAGATAGTATGGTCCCTGACCATACTCTAAAGAACGCTACCAAAACCAACAGAAAACCCACGCTGGCGCCGATCGGGGCATAGGATCCCACATATCAAACTACCTAGCAGTGTGGATAGTCTATCTAGGCCTAATCTGAATCTCGACCATAGAATGTCATAACCTCTGGCAAGCCCGAGCTGATCATGGGGCAGACCAGAGAGCTCAGTCAAGGAAGTGACACCAGTGCGGGTGGAATACTCCACCAACTCGCCTTGGATAGGGAGTTGGAGGATGCTATACACATCCTCCAAAGTCACAGTGCACTCCCCAGTGGGCAACCAGAAGGTACAGGTCTCTGAATGCCATCACTCTACAAGAGTGAAGATCAGACCCTTGTTGGTCATGATATTAGGCATATAGCAGATCCAATATAAACCCAGGTCACGAAGTACTGACCTCTCATCCTCTGTAAGCTGAAATCTGTAAACAAGTCCCGCCGGCCTAGACTTTCGACACCGCCAGATACCCCAGTGAACTGCAAATACAACCAAGACCAGGAAAAATATCAGTTTCAGTAATGTTAGAAAGTAACAGAAACAAAACAAGCAAATAATAGGCAAAGAAATCAGGCAGACAGTGTAAAAAAGTCAATTGCGATAATAAACATGGTCAACTGTGGCACATTTAAGCAATTGTGGCACCTAAACTACAAGTGCGACACTAAAAAAGCAAATGCAACATTTAAAAAATACAAGTGCGACACATTTATCAAATGCAGCATAAAACCGATAATTGCGGCATTTAAATCGCAATTGCGGCAAAAACGCAGGCGATTGTGACAAAGGTCTAATGTTTTCAAAAAGGAACAAATTTTAAATTCAATAAATGAAGCAATAAATGACACGCAAAGTGAGAAAACTCACTGGACATCCAGAGCCAGCAGGTTGGCGGTAGGTCTGAACTCGATCAGAAATGTGAACAACGCCTGGAAGCCCCGCCATCGCTCGAAAACATGAAGAAAATGAAGCAGGAATCAATAATAAACTCACCAAGATGATAAGAGCTCCAAATCACAAAGTGACAAATGAAGAGCTCTCTTAGCTACTTATAGGGGTTCTAGAAAACCCTAATTTCACCTAGGAGCTCCAAAATTTCTTCCCGGTCCCCGAAAACTTCAAAGGTCAATTACAGGGGCATATTAAAGCATTTTTTGAAACCGTCAGCTACCTAGATTCAGAAATTGCAGATTCAACGAATCAACGCTCGTCTCGTGACTTTTTGCTCAAATTTGTTGAGGGGGCATAAATACACCTACTCAATGCCGGGGCAAGCTGGGAAAAAATCAAAGAATCTTTGACACACTGCGACAAGTCACATCGCATCAAAGAGGGACAAATGTAGACACCCTAAAATGGACAGGCTTGCGACTTTACATTAAAAACACTAATTTTCATCTATTAATTAATGGTTTTTAAATCATTAATTAATCATCTATTTTCCTCTAAATTCATTCCCCAAATCATCTAATCAGATTCCCAAAATTAATTAAATAATTAATTTTATTTAATTAATTAGCTTTAATTGATTAATTACCATTAATTAATTAATTAAACTTAATTTCCTATAAGTTTAAATTCAAATATTTAAACTTGCTAATTAAATTAATTTCAATTAAATTAATTTAATTTCATTCAATAAAGTAATTCTTAATAAAAAAGAATTCAATTATCTCACATGTTGAAAATAATAATTAAATAAATGAATTAAATATTCATTTATCTTCAAAGAGATAACTCCAATCAGATCCCATGGGTTACTCCACCCATCTTTCCAGTCCACATAGTAACTTCACCCACCTCTTCAGTTCAAAAAGGTAACTCATAATTAGCTCTTTAGTTAACCAAACTCTATCTCCTCTTTACCAAATGAAGAGGTGGAGTTTACTAAGGACTTCTTCTGTTCCTTTTGATCTCAACCGTTCATCTCTTTATCTCTGGGATTGATCTCAACCGTTCATTCCATCACCAATTCCTATATAATAAACCCTTCATAACTATTTGAAGGATCTAGGATTTCAAGCTCTCGTGCGCCATTACTATACTAGTTTTGTTCTAGCATTCAAGCCATCTTGCGATCACACACACACATTTCAATTAGCAAATTCTCGACGCTTCTCAAGTCATAGACGTTGCCCCGCCAATACTGAGCATCAAGAACAACATTTTAGAAGGAGTAGAAAGAGACAATAGAAGCTTCAAGCATCGTGGGGTTTGCATTTATTTGTGTTCCTTTCTCTTTCTTGTACATTTTATTGCTTACTTTGCTTGTTATTCATTTAGTAGTCATTATACACTTGATTTGCATTCATTTGTGAAACCTGTGCTACTAACCTTTGCCTTTGGAAAGCTGTGGGAATCGAGAAAGAGAGGCGTACAACTCCACTTTGATTCTTCTCAGTGATGCTATTCTCTGTTGCTCGGTGTCCATAGAAAACTTTAGCTCTTTCCTGAGCTTGATTGATCGGTACTGTATGAAGTTATTCTTCATCAGTTTCTTTCCAGCATCCTCTTTTTCTTTCACCCACACAATTCATAATGAATTGAGTTGTCTCTTTATAGACATGATATCACCATTTCTAGGTTCTTGATTTTCTTGATCTTGGCGTGATCCACAATTCTCGCCAATTAGATTTAAAGCAAAACTCATGTTTTATCTCGTAGAGATCTTCTTTCCAAATGTACAAAACAACTTTAAATCCATTACTTATTCTTGACTGTATCTTGTTGATGAAAACAATGATAACTACCAGTTAAGTCTATATTTAGCTCTGCCAGCTAGATATTTTGTCATTTCTGAACTCAAGTTAATTTCAGTGTTTAACTCTTTGATAGCATCGGTCAACACTCCAGTTACCCTTGGGCTTCTCCGTCGGTTTAGACTTTTATACTGGTCATCGGTTACTATGTTGATTCTACTCATCGATAATGCTCGTCGGTAATGATCATTGGTGTTCTTGCTTGGGCATCACTGTGACTTGACTTTCGGTGATCTCTATCCATTGGTACTGACCGTCAGTGTTTGTAGTCACATTGTGAATGCTTTTATTTTATGCATTATTGAAAGCATAATCTTTATCTCTTTGATTCTCTGAAGTCTTTGACACTTTGATTATAGCCGATTATATTATATCAAGTTGACATCAATGAAAATACAATCCATTAACTGATTTAATGTCTTGCATTATCTTTCTACATTTCGGTGATCAACTTAACATCTTCTAACATTCAATTAGTTACATGTCATCAAAGATTATGGTATTTTTGACTCTTTCTATTGGCTATATAATTATGGGTGCTCAATTACATGTTTGGAAAATTAAAATTGATTATACAAATACTTATAGTTCATGGAGCCACATTAATTTCCAGTCATTCTTAATTAATTTTCACATTTCAAAATCAAATAGGTAACAATTTCTTTGATTAGAAATAAAAAATTAATTTTAAACAACATAAATATCAATGTAGATAATTCCCACATATGTATAGTACTAATGCCATGTATCTTTATGGTCATACTATAGATAAAATTTGAATTTGCATCATTGAGATGACCAAATATATTAAGCTCTTCTTTAATTTAAAATAATAAATAATTTAATGATTCATATTAGTGTCTTTTAACTCCCTAAGAACAATATTTTATTTTAGTTTTCTACAAATTTTACAATGAAAGTGGTGTGCATTTATTAGGATAATAGTTGTAGTAGTTGCAACAATATACATATATATATTTTTAGCTTTGCAATTATATGTATTTCATTTTATACAAATATTTGATAAATATGGATGTGTTTACATACACATTTCTCATGGTAGCTCAAAGTGTCTCCCTATGAGGAAGGAAGATCCACAAAATCATTCAAAAGGTCCAATTTAGGAGAAAGTGAAGAATTCTCATGAGGAACAATAGCTTGTAATAGAGGAAGAACTAGAATATCAAAGCCATCACATGTCTTGTTGTGAACCAAGATGGTGTAAATTGTCAGGAACCAGTCAAGTGAAAAAGTAACCAAATGAGGATCAAAGAATTTCAACAATCTTTCAAATTCCTTAACAGATTCATGAATTATTCCATCTTTGAAACCAAGTCTAACAACATTAAGAAATTCTTGAAGATAATTGTTACCCATGAATTTAGAAAAGTTTAAAAAACTGCCAATAGGGAAGGAACCATCTTCAAGCTTATAGAAATTAAGAAAGTGGAACAATATATCATCATCATATGAAGAAGCATTCAATAGATTAACAACAATTGAATGAAAACATGGAGCATCTAGGATAAGATCTACTAAAACAGTGAGAAAACATGGTGCCACCTCAAAAAATAGGGCAAAGGAATTACTAAAAAGCCAATCATGATTGATTAGGTTTTTGATGGTATTGCTTGGAATTACAACAATTGTGTGCAGATTACATTATTCCTTTTGTATATAGGTTGTCACATGGAATATTTGTTGGAAATAATGGGAAGTGTGTACTGAGAGGGGAGGGGTGAATCAATACCTCTAAATTTTTTTATCTCTTTTATCCTTTAACCTTTATATAATCAATTGTTTATCCAACCATTTGTTCTATACTATCCTTGCGTAAAATATATCAATTCTTTAACTTAATCAAACATGTAAAAATTCATGAAAGTAATTTACTCATAACACATGATATGATATCACAGAAAACCTCTGTAAGAAGGTAAAAACTGTAGTGGGATGGCACCCACAAAATCTTCACTATCTACAGATTGGAAGGGATCAGTTAAGGCTTACAATTTGATCACTTCTAGTGATCTACCCTATTAGGAACATCTGTGGAGACCTGTTAAATTATACTCTATTAAGAGCTTTAGAAACAATGTTTAGTGTGTACTCGGTTAAGAAATTTACAATTGGATTGTTAAATCCACCTTCCTTGAAAGGACTTTTACACTTTGCTTCACTTGTTAGAATGAAAGAAAATTACTCATTGACCTGAGTGTATGTAATCTAACTATTGTTGATTACAGATCCATTACAATTCACATGTACAAGTGTATCAACTATTGTGATTGATTAATACCTTTGTTTCTTGGTAGCCTCTGTTATTGGTTCTTGATAACCAAATTGACCTTTTGTTGTTCTGCTTCTTGAAACTTTTAGTCTAATCCATAGATGTGCTCGTTGGCTACATTTATCCTCCTCTCTCTCATCATTTTTATCAAAGAATGATTACAACATTTATTTATAAGGTAGATTGACCTAATTGAGTTTCACATAAAAAAAAAAACTCTATGATCACAGGTTTACAACTTTACCTTGATATCCTAGTCTGCATGTTTTAAATTAGTTGGACTAATTAAAACAATTATAATAATGTTTCTTGTACCTTAAGTAATGGTTTTAAAATAAAACAAAACTCTATAAATAGAATATGAATGTTTTATTTTACGTGGAAGTTAGATCCACTTTTTTAGGATGTAACTGATTTTTGGTGTCTAATGCTCGGTTTGCTTTGAAATTAGTTTGCCTGAATTTTAGTGTTCCTTTGATTTGAACAATTAGGTTCCTCTTTCTCTATCAGGTTCCATGTTCTGTCAAGTTCCTCTATTTCTACTCTTTTGATTTTGCTTGTGATTAGTCTCGTCAGGTGTCTCTTGAACTTTACACTTTTGGTGATCTCTTAAATCTGTGCTTTCGGTGATCTCTGAAAGTCTATCTTTTAGTGTAGTATACCAACGGTTCATAAAATATTTTCCTTTTATATACTAATGGAAAAATAATGTCTTCAATCTCCCCCTTTGACATTAGTATCAAAAATTGATACGTGCATGGATACTAAAATCCTTAGTATGTACACCATGTATATATCTTGTCTTTTTATGACTCCCCCTAACTGTATGCATTATAGTATATATGTACATGTATACTTATACTTGCCTTTCCTTATTTCTCCTTTTCACCTTATTATTTTTATGTCTTGAACATGTAAATGAACATATCATTTCCCCCTTTATTATGTAAATGAACATACCATTTCCCCCTTTTTTGATATTAAGGACAAAGATGTACAACTTACAAGTTGTCAAAATTTTGGAAAAAATGTGTAACTTACAGATTGTCCAGAATGTGGGAATGGGAGTTTGTCATATCTTCCATCATCTATTCCCATTTCTCTTTAAGGTGATCCAGAGTCATGTGCTCTAATGTAGTTCTGGCATGCATATCATAAATATTGTCTAGGACAGACATTTCTGGGGTGGCAATCAGTATTCTTGCTAGTGTCATGTGCTACTGTAATAATGTGAGATTGGGTTAAATTAGAGCTTGGAGCTCGGTTACCTCATCTCTAAACTTTGATTCTGCATTTCGAATGTCTTGTCTCAACTTTCTTGATTGCTTTAGTTGTTCATAGTGTAATTTGATTGCATCTTCACTGTTTGTGAGACCTTGTGCACTTGCTTGTAGATCAACATCAATTTGTGCTATCTTCTCACTGTACTCCTTAGTGAGTTGATCTAAAGTGCATAACTTTTGGATTAAGGTTAGAGCTTCTAAAATAATAGGGTCCAATATACTTACAAGTTCAGATAGCTTCACCTTATTTTCTGCCACATCTTGGCTTATTTTCTCTGCTAGTTTATATTGAAATTTATGTTTTGTTCTTTCTTCAATTGCCTCTTCAACATCTACATTATGAGATGTGATAGATTTTGTAAGAACAGTCAATTGATCAAGTATAGGAGTATCTTGATCAATGCTAGTGTCCAGTACTATTTGCTGGAGTATGTCTTTTGTAGTCTCGAGTACCTTTGTTTCTTTTGTTTCCTTTCTGAGCTTATCATGAATAGCTTTTCTCTCACAAAGCCTTGCATACTTTGTTTGTTCAGTTGGATCCAATGTTCTAGGATCACATACTAGAATCTCAATAATTTCATCCAAAGTTACTAAATTTTTATTCATTTTCTTCTTTTTCTTTGCGATCTATGTGGATGCAAATTGGTGAACTATTAATGCTAGTTCATTTGTCTTTTCTAAAGTGCTTGGTGAAGTCTTGGTAGATGTAGTTTCGTTTACCTTCTGCTTGGTGTCTACCCATCGGTTAGGTGAAGATGTCTCCTCATTAACCTTGGGTGTATCTATAGAGTTTTCTTCTTTATTCTTCTCTTTCTGCTCTCCATCTTGTGGTTGTTGATCTTCTTCACTTTTTTGATCAGTAGTTTTATCTTGTTGTACATCAGTAGTATCTTTTGGTGCTTTAGATGCATCTTTTTGTTCTTCAATGATTACATTCTACTCATCAGTTATTTCCTTCTATTCTGTAGCTATATCTTTTTCTCTGCATCACCCTTGTCTTTGGGTATGCTTTCATCTTTGGTAGGTATTTTTCCTTTTCCTGGAGTATATTGATGGCTTCCATCAATATTGGCATGTTTCCTGGTATGTTCACATGCGCATCATTAATTGTAATGTCATGTTCATTGGTTTGGTCCTTGGTAACAGTGACATCTTCATCTTTCCTTACCTCATCTGTTGGGTCATCAATTATGTCAATGATTTGATTGTCCACATTGTTGTCCATTGTAGTGTCTGACCATGTTTCATCTGCAACATCCATGTTCTTGTTGCCTATTGTGTCCAATTCCTCTTTATCTAATTCAACTAATTTGACATCATTGGTGTCATTAATAAATATATGCTCAGGGCTCTTTTTATCTCAATCATCTGTGTTGTGTGGTTCATTTGTAGGAAGTTTTCTCTTGGGGCGTGCCTCCTCAGTAGGTCTATTGATTATCTTACTCCAAATTTTGTTGCTTTCCTTCTCTAGGTCAATTATCTTACCTTCTAGTATCTTGTAAAATCTCATATCGGGTAAGAAATCTTGTGCATGTTTCTCCATCATCTCCTTGATTTATTCTATTTTGGATTTTGGAGGCATAAGAGAAACAATGACTCTTTCCCTTACTTCTTTCTCATTCTTTAATCCATAAGTCCATCTGGCAGATAGTCTGTCATATTGTTCATTGGGCATTTTTTCATAAAATTGTATTAGTACATATTTATTTATGTACTCCTCATTTTGATAATTGCCTCTTCAATATTCTTCTGGTCCAAGGGATTCAGAGTTAACCATCTCATTACTTTAGACTCATTAATTGATCCTGACTTAATCATTTGTGCACATACATCATCAATGGTTTTAGGAATCTTATTCTTTTATGTTTGAATAGATTCATCTTGTTCAGTGTCCTCAATGTCTTCCCTTGATCTTATCAGTTTTCTTCTCTTTGTTGGTCCTTTCTTCTGAGCTGGAGGTTTCCTTTTATAGGTCCCTACCTGACCTTTCTTCAATGGTGAAATATTTGTATCCTTGGCTATCTGACTCATGGTTCTGGATACAGTTGTAGTCCTAGGCTTCTTGGCAGGTGGAGGTAATGGAATATATGACTTTGTAGATTTGGAGTCATTCTATTTCTCAGCTTCACCGACAGGTGACTAGCCCTCAATTTCCTCCTTCTCTTCACTTACATCTTCATCCACCAATGGCTTCATTTCCATTTTATCCTTCTTCTTGTCTATCTTCTTTACAACCAAGCCAATTTTGATTCTTTCTTTAGCTTCTTCATAAGTGTCAAACTTGGGTTGTGTTTTATCTAATGGCTCATTCATCAATGCCTCAATTACATTGGATGCTTGATCTATGTTCACTTCATATTCAAGTGGTTGAAGTCATGTTGTTCTTGGTACAACGGGCTTGATGCATATAAAGTCAGTGTCTACCATGAAACATATTTCAGTCTTGAATTTCTCAATTAACTGCTCAGGGATTCTTACTCTCTTCTGCATTCTTTCCTTGAATCCAACAAAGTATTCATCCATTACTGACTCAAAATCATTTCCTAGTGATTTTATAAACTCACTAATCTGTATGGTGGCTGGTCTTGTTGTTTCCCATTTCACATTTCCTATAGATGGAAAAAATTCTTGAAGGTAGAAGAATATACACATGATAAGTGAACCATACTTACATGTGTTTGATTTTGCATTTCTTATTGTTGTCAAGTTTTCTTCTAACTGGTTGAGTAGAAGATCTGATAGATCCAGTTGACTTCCTTTATTTACAATCTTATATGTTGTAACGGCTGTTCTGGATGCTATGTTGTTCATCCTGCTAGCTTAAAAGAACTTGTATCCTAAGACACATGCTCCAAATTTCATTTCATCATCATTGATGGTGGATATTCTCAGTCCTCTTCCATCCAATGTAGCTCCTATAATCTTCTCAATTTTAGCCTTGTGAGGGTGCTTTAATTTCTTTACCTTATCGGTTACTGGATAACCGGTGACTACATGAATAACATCTCGGGCTATTGCTTTAGGCTCATCTAGCCATAGCTTATGATTGTGAATTCTGCTCAATACTAACCGAATCCATTCTGTCTTAAACTCTTTTTGGAACCATAGGGCATTGGTGATCCCATTCACTTCGATGTGTTCATGCTCATCTTTAATAGAGCCATCATCATTACATAGCTTCTTGAAAGCTTGTTCAACCTCCAGGTCACCAATTTCTGCAATTTTGTAGTGTATATATGCTCGAACGTCTTCAAAGAGAAAAACCCTAGCTGGTATTCATGAGAATTATCTAGCATTGTTCGGTTGTGATGAAACCTCTGGACATATCTTGTAATGTGTTTCTTCACAGTAGAGTTCTTGATGAATTTGACCTGATCCTTCTTAATACTCTTTAGCTTAGCGATTCTTGAAGTCGAGGCCATTGATTCTAAAATTTAGGGATTTATGTAAAAGATAAACAGAGTTCTCAGTTGTGCTTGGTACTTACTTCAACCTCTGTCATTGTACTTGATCTACTTGGAGTGATTTGAATTGGGTTGGATTCGCTCTGCAATGTTGTGGCTTCTTGCTCCATTTTCGCTCTAGTCGCTTTGCACAAATCGCTGGTGAAGAATGAAACCCTTCCGTCATCTATTTATAGAATTTGCCCTAGGCTGAGTCATTAATGCTCAAATACTCCTCAGTGTGTGAAGATTGAGTCATCAGTTGAATCACTAACTTCCCTTTTGGTGACAACACGATGCTTCAGGGTAGTCATCTAACATGTTACTTTTACCGACAGGTTTCGGTGTACATGATGCTCATAAGATTACCAATGGATTTCGGTTTACACTAGCAAATTTATCTTTTACATGTTAACCGACGAGTTTCGGTAAGTGTAGACAATTTAGCTTTGAATGTATGTTGATGTATTTCGGTATGCGATGACTGATGAAATAGTTTTCACATTATTTAACAAGTAACACCATAGTGCATCTATTATCGTGCTAATTTTGCATTTAAACTATGTATGATTTGGAACCGATGCAAAATATAACTTGGTGTAATGTAGTTCCATACTTACTTGTTCTGCTTAGGTGGGGTGGTGATGTCACTAGATCCATTGGATAGGGTGTCACCAATTGTATCGCTTGGTCCATCTTCATCATTATTTGTAGCTTTCCTCCACATTTTGTTTCTCATCTTCCTGATGTCTTCAATGGTGTTTCCATTGGCAAATGTGCTGGTCTCTGTCATTTGGTCTCTATAGTCTTTCTTGAGATGACCACCTTTATGACAGTGTAAAAAATCCATTCTAGGGTTAGTCCATCCTCTAGGCTTTCTTGACCATTGTCTCATACAATTTGCATCAATGTGACCAAATATTCCACATGCTATACAATTTTCCCAAGTATTGTAATCCCACACATTCTGGTTACCGATTCTTTTTGGTTGAGAGGAAGATTCTTGACCTTTAGGCTTAAATGCTTGCTTTTTCTTGTTCCAGCATTCAAGAGTAGTGTGCCCATGTATTTTGTAAGTAGGACAGTATTTGTCCATGTAGGTTTCCTTCTTTGGTCGTTTCATCTTAGAGTTACATTCATATGCTTTATGTCCTTTCTTGTTACATTTATAATAGAATCCTATGAATCAAGATGTAGATTTAGGAATACCTTTCATTTTTCTCTTGCATACATTTGATGTGTGGTCTTTCTTTCCACAGTGATTGCATGTCACCTTTCTTGGTCTTGGATTTGCATAGACATTCTTTTGATCATCTTGATTGGGTGATTCTTCATTCTCAGTATAGCCTAGTCCATTGATGTCATTGGCTCTCCTTTGTCCATCAAGGAAAACATTAATTATTTTATTGCTTTCTTCAGCTCTTTTGATTATTTCATGACTCATAACACATGATATGATATCACAGAAAACCTCTGTAAGAAGGTAAAAATTGCAGTGGGGATGGCACCCATAAAATCTTCATTATATGTAGATTGGAAGGGGCCAGTTAAGGCTTACAATTTGATCACTTCTGATGATCTACCCTTTTAGGAGTATTTTTGGAGACCTGTTAAAGTCTACTCTATTAAGAGTTTTAGCAACGCTTTTTAGTGTGCACTCGATTAAGAGATTTACAATTGGATTGTTAAATCCACCTTCCTTGAAAGGATTTTTATACTTTGCTTCACTTGTTAGAATGAAAGAAGATTACTCATTTACCTTAGTGTATGCAATCTAACTATTGTTGATTACAGATCCATTACAATTCACATGTATAACTGTATCACCTATTGTGATTGATTAATACCTCTGTTGCTCGGTAGCCTCTATTCTTGGTTCTTGATAACCAAATTCACCTTTTGATGTTCTGCTTCTTGAAAATTTTAGTCTGATCCATAGATGTGCTCGTTGGCTACATTTATCCTCCTCTCTCTCATCATCATCATTTTCAAAGAATGATTAAAACATCTATCTATAAGATAGATTGACCTAATTGAGTTTCACATAAAATAAAATAAACTCTATGATCATAGGTTTACAACTTTACCTTGATCTCCTAGTCTGCATGTTTTAAATCAGTTAGACTTATTAAAACAATTACAATAATGTTTCTTGTCCCTTAAGTAATGGTTTTAAAACAAAACAAAACTCTATAAATAGAATATGAATTTTTTATCTGACGTGGAAGTCAGATCCACTATTTCTGGGAGGTAACTAATTTTCGGTGTCTGATGCTCGGATTGCTTTGAAATCAATTTGCCTGACTTTCGGTGTTCCTTCAATTTGAACTGTTGGGTTCCTCTTTCTCTGTCGGGTTCCATGCTCTATCAGGTTCCTCTATTTTTTCTATTTTAGTTTTGATTGTGATTAGTCTCGTTGGGTGTCTCTTGAACTTTACACTTTCGGTGATCTCTCAAATCTGTGCTTTCGGTGATCTCTGAAAGTTTGTCTTTCGGTGTAGTATACCAACAGTTCATAAACTATTTTCCTTTCGTATAATAATGAAAACATAATGTCTTCAATTTCCCCCTTTGACATTAGTATCATAAATTGATATGTTCATGAGTACTAAAATCCTTAGTATGTACACCATGTATATATCTTGTCTTTTTATGACTGCCCCTAACTGTATGCATTATAGTATATATGTACATGTATACTTATACTTGCCTTTCCTTATTTCTCCTTTTCACCTTATTATGTTCATTTCTTGAACATGTAAATGAACATATCATTTCCCCCTTTTTTGATATTAAGGACAAAGACATACGACTTACAAGTTGTCAAAATTTTGGCAAAAATGTGTAACTTACAGATTGTCAAGAATGTGGGAATGGGAGTTTGTCGTTTCTTCCATCATCTCTTCCCATTTCTCTTTAAGGTGATCCACAGTCATGTCCTCTAATGCAATTCTGGCATGCATATCATAAATGTTGTCTAGGATAGACATTTTTGAAGGATCTGAGAAATACTGATCCGATTACACCCAAGAACAACTACATGCAAAATACCTATTACAGGAAGAAAGCATAAAAAAGGAAAAAGATGAAGAACTCAAAAGTTAGTCAAAATGTGAGAGCAAAATTATAATCTAAATTAAGGAACAATAATTACAAAGTTCAACCTTAAAAAGGTGAAGGAAACCCTAAAAGGTAAAAGTTAGGTTGCACATCAATAATTAATAAAAGAATTAACTATTAATGCACTTAAGAGAAAGCTTAAGCACTAAAGAGTAATAAAACAACTTAACTAATTAAATCAACATTATTTAATTAATAAGTGATTACTCTAACACCCCCCTTAAGTGAAGCTCAGGAGGTAAGATAACCTAGCATAGATATGAAAGTAGAAAAAAATGGGTCCCAACAACAAGGCCTGATCAGGTACCCAAGTACAAGAAATCTTTGTAAAGCGGGGAAATAGGGAAAACCCAGTGGGAAAAACTCTACCCCAAAAAGAGATGAACTAGATGAAGGAAACAAAGCCTCCAATCTAGG
>MU226259.1:254585-276290 GCA_018584345.1 Thuja plicata | reverse complement strand
GGTAGAGAAGACAAAGTCTGAAGAGTTGATCAATCGAAGAGGTGACCTCCAAAATTAGGAATGAATGAGTGTCTATATAGTAGATGATCCATCTCACCGAAATGCATAGGTGCCTAGCCACTGCATCTGTCTAGTACATAGGAACAAGAACTGAATACATAGATCACTCAACCGAACCAAGGAAGCAATAGAACCAACAGGTGAACCCCCCATAATGTTGAACAGGGAGAGGGGTGATAGGAACACTAAAATGTAATGCCAGAAACATCTGTAGGAAGAAGAATCATGAACACCAACAGTGCAACAGAAGTACAAGCATAGGATAAAGGGCAGTGTCACAGACACACAACATGGGCTAATGTCGTGGAAGGTACGCTCACTTGACAAAGGTGGATGAGAACAAAAGGCAAAACATCATAACCCCCCATGGCACTTTATAACTGAGTGCGAGTACAAACAAACACAAGGTGTTCAAAATCCTAGATATGCAAAAGCAGACACTTTATCTCAGTGCATTTATAGAAAAGAGAATGCTACAGAAGAGAAGCATACAACACTCAGAAAAGGAAATGATCCTAGGACCTGAAACATCCAAGATATCCACCAGAATGCCATAAAGCAAAAGACTGAATACATAGATACAAGGAGTAGAAACTGGGTGTGAGACCCATAGAAGAAGAAAGAGAATGGAAGTAGCTTTTCGACGCCATGCGAAAGTCAAAAAAATGAGTTTGGAGAAGCGAGATATAGTGATCAGAGTGCAAAATGGAACCCTAAATTTGACTGGAAAAAAACCCTGCAAGACAGAAAAATCAGATAACCAAACTAGAAAAATTAGAGAGGTCTCGAAACCAGCTTTCCGTCGATATCTCGTTTGGCGAAAAATGCCTTCGTTTGCCCAAGTTATGAGCAGAACACCACCAGTAGATCAAAAACCAAATGAACCAGAAGAAACCTCAGCCAAAAATGACAAAGCCCGGCTAAACTGGTGAAACTCTCCAAATTTGGACTGCCTCCAAAATTCCCACCAATTTTGGCGAAAAAAAAATATCATTTTTTTAATGAAAAAAAACAAAGCAAGTGTTTTTTTTAGGAAAAAAAAAATTAAAAAAACAATTGTTTTTTTTGAAAAAAAAATAATTTAAAAAATAACAATTATATTTTTTTTGAAAAAAAATAATTAAACAAATATGTATATTTTTTTATATATAAAAAAACACACAAAAAAACATGTTTTTTTTTTATTAAAGAAAAAAACATTAAAAAAACTTTATATTTTTTTTAAAAAATATTAAAAAAAATGGCAGTCATTTTCTCTCTCCTCCATGCACGGAAATCGAGGCAACATGAAAATTGAAGCGACACAGAAATCAAGGTGGCACAAAAATCAAAGTAGCATGGAAATCAAGGTGGCACAAAAATTGAGGTAGCACATAAATCAAGATGACATATAAATCAAGATGGCACAGAAACTGAGGTAGATTTTTGCCTTGAAAAATGTGCCAAGAGCTTTGAATGCAAAAATAGGGCCCAAATTTCAACTGTGTCCAAAATAGACAAAATTTATATGAAATTTTACTTTAGTGGGCCTTCTGAACGCAATGGTGAGGTCCATTTGGGCTGAAAATACTCTAAAAAAATGTCACCCACAGATTGAAGACAAAAAACCCCTGAAAAAGCTAAGATTTTCTCTTTCAAAACACGCTTCAAACACTCCAGAATAGACAACAACAAAGGAGCTCTAATACCATGAAGGATCTGAGAAATACTGATCCGATTACACCCAAGAATAACTGCATGCAAAATACCTATTATAGGAAGAAAGCATAAAAAAGGAAAAAGATGAAGAACTCAGAAGTTACTCAAAATGTGAGAGCAAAATTATAATCTGAATTAATGAACAATAATTACAAAGTTCAACCTTAAAAAGGTGAAGGAAACCCTAAAAGGTAAAATCTAGGTTGCACATTAATAATTAATAAAAGAATTAATTGTTAATGCACTTAAGAGAAAGCTTAAGCACTAAAGAGTAATAAAACAACTTAACTAATTAAATCAACATGATTTAATTGATAAGTGATTACTCTAACAATTTTTGGGGTGGCAATTAGTGTTCTTGCTAGTGTCATGTGTTGCTACAGTAATATGAGATTGGGTAAAATTAGAGCTTGGAGTTTGGTTACCTCATCTCTAAAATTTGATTCTGCATTTTGAATGTCTTGTCTCAGCTTTCTTGCTTGCTTTAGCTGTTCATAGTGCAATTTGATTGCATCTTCACTGTTTGTGAGACCTTGTGAACTTGCTTGTAGATCAACATCAATTTGTGCTATCTTCTCACTGTACTCCGTAGTGAGTTGATCTAAAGTGCATAACTTTTGGATTAAGGTTACAGCTTCTAAAATAATAGGGTCCAATGTACTTACAAGTTCAAATAGCTTTGTTGGTTGTATTTCCAGTTTTTGAGTTTGCCCTGTAAAATTTTGAAGTTTCCTGTCTCTCCTAAGCTCAGAAAGTTGAAGTCATGGTCAAAATTGCTTACATACCTCTGCAAGTGTTGTGTTAAGCCCTAAACCTGGTTGAAAATGTCAAGAAACCCTAAGCCCTTAGGTTATTTTTACTCAAAATGAAAAAATCCCTAAATTTATCATACGGGTTCTATTTTCATGTTACCTTTTCATGACTTAGGTTTAAAGTTATTTGCATGTGCTAATATTTTAGTCGCTTAGTCTCATGAGAAAGAACAAATATTCCTTATAATCTAGAGACTTAGGGAAAAGATTTGGTCGCGTAGTCTCTTAATGAAAAAGAATATTTTAAAAGGTTTTGAGACTTGGCGCAGACCGTTGATCTCAGATATGATCTAACGGTGGTCAAGTTGTCTCTTGATGAAATTAGAGTTAGTGATTTTATATGGCAACTTCAAGTTTTCTCAGTCGCATTACCTATGGATGTAACCCATGGTTATGAGTTAAGTTCAAGTGTTAAATTTCCTCTATTGTCGCGAAGTCTAAGGATGAAATGTAAGTTAAGTGAAAGAACTGGAGATTTCATGACAACCGTTCATCTCACTTTATATCCAACAACAGTCGGGAAGTATCCTGATTAAAGCTACAGTTTAGAAATCATCAAGTGACATGGAGATTCAATAGTCGCTAATTCTCTGGATAAACCCAGGTTAGATGTCAGTTTGAATAACAATGTTGTCACGCAGTCACGTGAAGAAAGTTGAGTCAAGTCAAAAATCAAGAGATTCGGCGATAACCATTGGATAGAAGCCAGATTGGACGATAGTCGCATGGTCGTGGTATAGAGTTGAAAAGTCAAGTAGGATCTGGCGATTAAGAGACAAGAAGGAAAATTCAGACATGTGTCCATTTGTTATGAAGTCTCATGAAAAGTTAGGGTTTGTAATGAAGATTATGAGACCTAGCAACAACTATCAGATACAGAGGAAAGGGAGATCAACGGTAGTCACGTTGTCTCCAGATGAAGATTATAAAGATGAAATAATCTAGCGATAAAGAGACTAAATTTGTTATTCGTGATGTCTCTTTAAGAAGAAGGGTTAAGTTAAAAGATTAGGCGACATGGAGATAACCATTGATCAAGAGTTTGATCCTACGACAGTTGCTAAGTCTCAGTAAGAAATTGCAGTTAGCAAATATATCAAGCGACAAGGAGATCACTCATTCACTAGGTCACCAGACTTAAACCAGAGTTAAAAGGTAACTTTTCCGTGATGCCATGATGGACAGTTGCTGACCAATAAGATTGCAGAGATTTTAACAGATGGAAAAGTAGTCATAATATGATTTAATGTAGCCAATCAAATCTGATTTTGATCTCTTTTGAATTTTATAAGGTTTTTATATGCAAAAAAACTCATCAAAAATTGATTACTTAACAGTTTAAATGCCATAGCTAGAACCAGAATTGATGTCACAAGTGCATGAAACTAATGGCAAAAATGACTGAATTGTAAGTTTACTAGTTTGAAGAGACATCTGCATTGAATTCTCAGTTGTAAGTAAGCATGTCCGTTAATATTTTATTTTTACCAGCTTCTAATTTCTCAAAGCGAAGAGTTTTTATAGAGATTTTAGTATTTTCTGAGAAAAACTTGAATTCTCCAGTAGCAAGTGATTTAGAAAGGTGATTTCTTGATTCAAAATTTGACAGGGATTGTGATTTGCAGTGTTTTTAGTGATTAGATTGCATATTTCAGGGTAATTGAGAGTTGGTAGTGAGGGTTTTGAACATTTGTTTCAATATTGGTAAAGAAAGGTGTGATCATAGCATAGAAAGAAAAAATGAGCCAAGCAATGAGTCTAGCGTCCACCAGTGGAAGGAGTGATGATGTTGATGATGAATCAAAAGGAAAGAGAAATTATTCAAACAAGTTTCTCACATTATTACCAGGCTCGAGCTAGAATAGAAAGGTTAGTGCTGAAGTCCTAATTGATGATATGTCTTACATTAGGGATGCAAAAACTATAGGTTCATCAGGGTATTCATTGTTTAATTATTTCTTTAACAATAGTAATGAGCCTATGCCAATTTCAAATCCTTGGACCTGAGGGTTGGCTAGGTTAGTTGTTCCTGACATCTCTGTAGATGTCTATTTGTCTTGGAGATGGCCAGTAGGTATGATACCCTGACCAAAATGATTAAGAGGGATGATGGAAATGCCCTACTTACCCTAGATAGGAACACTTTCATGAAGGCCTTCAATGTATATTATCTGATGACCATAGAGATAAAATTGAAGATCCTAGAGAACAGATATATCAGAGAGTCTGGCATTGCAGCCAAGTTGATCAAGGAAAACCATGTTTTAAAGAAGATGAGGAACTATATAGCACCCATGCTAGGAGAAACCCCATATTTCTACAAAGATTTAAATTTTTATATGAAGTACATATCATATGCACTTTGCAGAGTATTAGGAAAGGATGCAGGAGTAGAGAGGATTACCTCGGATATTTTGATGATAGTGCTTGATATGTAGAGCCTCCATACTACCTCCAACTATGACTATATTCATTACATTATAGACCAAATGCACCAGGGGTTCATAGATATACAGAGTAAAAAGGATCACCCTAAGTTTATGCATTATTGAGTTCTTATGCATTTGATCCTATACTATAACTCCTCACTCATGAATAGCCAATATCTTAGGCCACATAAATTTCATCATAACCAACCTAACCCTATTCAATTTTGGTTGTGAGTATGGAACTACACCTCCAGAGAATAGGAGTTTTGTTCTTTTGAAAATTGGATAGTATATCCGATTCTTCAATGCCTAAGTGTCAACAAGACTAGGTGTCAGTAAAAGTGATACAACTATTGAGGTCGTGCCATTATTTAGACAAATGGCCAGGAGACCATAATTGGGGAGACTTTTACTATGAGAAGAACTTCACAATAATGAGGGTTTATGGTTGTTCCCACCCTCCACATGTGTTACCATTCCATGTGCCCCCAAGGATATCTACAATGGAATTCATCAAGCAGCTCATTTTGACAGATAAGGAGCATTTAGCATCACACAGGAAGGGTACATTTACCCCTAGGAAGTTCAAAATTTACAATTTTACTATTGGAAAAGGGGCATTGGACCTTGTAAATAATTGGTTAAATCATTATAGGATGAATGTGGCCTTACATAGATATGTTACTACAGAAGGATTTATCCTTAGTGCCAAAAAGTTGCTAACACCAACCATCCCCTACACCAAAGACCATGAGCAATGCATGGAAGAAGACTTAATAAGAAATATTTTGGAGGATGAGGAGGTTTAAAAGAGCACATCAAAGTTCAATGAACTTATGGATTTGGAGAGGAAAGTCAAGAGAAAAGGTCTAAAATTTGGAGGGTTCTTCCCTGATATGCCCTATTTGAAAAGGCTAGAGGCCATGATTAACTCCCATGCTCTTTTGTGCAATCAGCTAGAGGATGCACTAGTAGTTCCTGAGAAGGGTCAAGCAGAGCACTCTGAGTTAGATTATGATGACAGTGATGAAGGCTACCCCTCACCCATTGCTCATCTAGGATTTTAGGCAGTTGAGGAAGAACATGTAGCTGAGGGAGAAAAAATTATAGACCTAACAAAGGTCTCCGAGAAGGAGGTAACAAATGAGCCCCCACAAAAGAAACAGAGAGTGGAAACATGGGAACTTTCTCAGAAGAAGGAGAAAAGGATAGACAGAATTGCTGCCTTGATAACTGGAAATAGGCCCTATGATCACCAACTTAGAAAATAGATCAAGGTAGGAAAGAAATTACAAAAGGATGTAGAAGAAGAGGAAGAGTTACCTCTAAGAACCTGTATAGATGAGAGGCTGATACATCAAGAGGAATTCCTGAAGGATGACAACTTCATAAAAACAAAGGAATTCAAATATTTCCTCATCTGGAATAAGAAACAATAGGTTGGAAAATAGTTGCAATTGGTAGGTGGTGACCCAGTCACCCAAGAGGCTCTACAGGCATTGCAGGATTATGATCCTGAATCTGAGAAAATCACACTAGAGAAAGCAAGGCAACTGGTCAAGGCCAGTGGGATGTTATTAGTGGACGACTGGGACTTGTCTTTAGCTTTTATAATGGATCAAATAAGAAAACAACCTGATGTCAAATTGTCATTAGAAAATCAGGTTGAGGATATGATAAGAGGGTTTGGATATAATCCTAAATCCCAGGCACTTGCAATGTGGATCTTAGCTCGTAAAGATCAAAATCAATCCCTTCTAAATATTCAAGAAAAGATGGAGGGTAATAAGATAATCCATTCAATCCAGGATATAGGGGATTTGGAAATATCCCAAGTGCTAACTCACTTTGCCCAACTCAATGAGGCAAAATCTATTCAAATGTCCGATAAAATACAGAAACTCACTAGTGATACTAGTGACATTATAAAGGATAGAGAGATGGGAATCATAAAGATCAATACACAATAGAAGCTCATAAATGAGCTTACTCAGCAATTACTAGATATAACAGAACCTACCCCTGCTGAGCCTAAAGAGGTAAAGCATATAGAATTCTAGACAAAAGAAATAGGGGAGGTAGATGCAAAAATAGAGCAAGGGGTAATAGAGCACAATAGTGTCATTATGGTAGCATTGACTTCAATTTTGCAACACAGAATAGACACCATCAAGAAAATGATAGATGTGGTGTATGGAGATTATTGCAGTTTTCCAGGCCTATAAATAGAGGTCACTAATTTTATATCAATTTTGAATCCATACTATTCAACCTGGTCCGATAGGATAGCACTTTTTGAGAGGTTGGCATCTGTGCAACCATTAAGGTTAGATTTTCTAGAAATAGTAACTCTGGTTGGTACAAAAATATAGCAGATTGGGGCCACCTTATCCTTCTTTAAAGGAAAAGAAAATCAAATTGAGGCAAGGTTGAATATGTTTGGGGTAGTTTATAGCAGGTTTATACCTCCTATCAGAACTGAGGATAATCAAATCAAGCCATTAGGGCTATGGGGATCAAAATATATATCTGATCAAGGAGAATTAGATATGGAGAGGTACAATAAGATTCTGGATGAATCAATAAAAGTAGAGACTGATTGCAATAAATTCATCTTAGATATGAAAAGCATAATAGATGCTAGATGGGAAAGGCAGAAGGCCCAACTTGAAAGTATTCAGAATTTTGAGTGGCTTAAAGAGGAAGATGTGACAACATGGGATATCATGACCAAACCCAAAAAGAAAAATCCTGTTATAGTGGATCTAGATATCATGGATGAAGAGTGAGAAGACACATGGCACCTATTCTATGAGCACAGGAAGGTTAGCAATCTTAAAGAGACTAGTGTAAGTTAGCCTGTATTAGCGGTCACTAGATCTTATTTCAACTATCAGATGCTATCCTAAACATATACAGACAAAGCTACTGACATCCATAGAAAAGATAGAAATATCAGATCTTATTCTTCAGTTTTGTCCTCCCACCACTTGGATCATTCCTATTTTTTTTATTTTCTACATTTTTAGGGTTAGGTTTTCTAAATGATCTAAAGCTTGTAGCATCCTTATTTCAAGGATTCCAAGATGGTTTAGGCCTATAAGTAGTCTCTTCTTTCATTTTGTAAGAGAGTTGGAAAGGTTGAAAGTTAATGAAATATATTGCAAGGCAAACTACTAAAATTTGTCTGAGTCTTTGTATTATTTGTCTATCTATATGTATTTGAAGCCTTAAGAAATTAATACAAATATTTGCAATCTCTTTTTTGCATCTTGGATTGTCTCTTTTCATTACTTTTATTTCTCTTGTATGTTTATTTGTAAGGAACTTAGGCATACTGAACACAAGGTGGTTGTCCAATCATTTGTAAGCTCCTTCAAGGAAGGATTAATTATTTCAAGTGACCCCAGAGAGCTTATCAATAGTTTAAGGATCTAATGATATAGTTGTAGAGGGAGGATAATCTATAAGGCATTTTATCTTTGTTTGCATATATTTTGTTAATCACCTTACTGTGGATTTATACCAAATATTGACTCATAGTCCAAGGTTAAGGCACTAGTTTTATAGTTGGCTAAGTAATTGATCATTGTCCAACCAATATTTTAAAATTATGAAATCATTCACACTTCAATATACATTCCATTAAAGTAATTGTGTTTTAGAGAAATACAATTCAGTTTATTGATTCCTTAAAGAGAGAATCAAAATAGGTTACCTTCCTGAAGTTCATAGGAATTGAAAAAAAAGAACTAGGTTATCCTTCCCAAGGTTCGTAAGAATTGAAAAAGAAGAAGGATGAGAATCCTTATTACCTTACTAATTTCTATTGTCCAAATATTAGTGTGGATCATTAAGCTTTGTATCAGGATATTCATGATCTTTTGATTATTCATCTACTTGTTGATCCATTAAAAGACATTTCAGCATTCTAGTAAGAAGATAAACCACTTAAAAGATACTGTAAGTCAGTAATCATAGATAGGTAATACCTGCCTGAGCCAGTGGATCTCAAAAAAGAAGGAGGTGAGAATAGGTATCCCTAGATATTATCTAATACCCTAATCAATTAGCCTTTCTTTTGTATGAAATAGGAGTTTGTATCTCAAGTACATAAGTATACTGTCACATCAAGGTTGTGCTACAAAAAAAAAAGCTAACAAGCTTCACCTTGTTTTCTGCCAATTCTTGGCTTATTTTCTCTGCTAGTTTATATTGAAATTTATGTTCTATTCTTTCTTCAATTTCATTTTCAACATCTACATTATGAGATGTTATAGCTTCTGTAAGAACAGTCAATTGATCAAGTATATGAGTATCTTGATCAATGTTAGTGTCTGGTACTATTTGTTGGATTATGTCTTTTATAGTCTTGAGTACCTTTGTTTCTTTTGTTGCCTTTCTAAGCTTATCCTGGATAGCTTTTCTCTCACAAAGCCTTGCATACTTTGTTTTTTCAGTTGGATCCAATGTTCTAGGATCACATACTAGAATCTCAATAATTTCATCCAAAGTTACTAGATTTTTATTCTTTTTATTCCTTTTCTTTGAGATCTCTCTCAATGCAAATTGGTGAATTATTAATGCTAGTTCATTTGTCTATTATAAAGTGATTGGTGAAGTCTTGGTAGATGTAGTTTCTTTTACCTTCTACTCGGTGTCAACCTTTCGGTTAGGTGAAGATGTCTCCTCATTAACCTTGGGTGTATATGTAGATTTTTCTTCTTTATTCTTCTCATTCTACTCTCCATCTTGTGCTTGTTGATCTTCAACACTTTTATGATTAGTAGTTTTGTCTTGTTGTACATTAGTATTATCTTTTGGTGCTTCAGATGTGTCTTTTTGTCCTTCACTAATGATATTTTTCTCATCGATTGTTTCCTTATGTTCTATAGATGTATCTTTTTTCTCAGCATCACCCTTGTCTTTGGGTATGCTTTCATCTTTGGTAGGTGATTTTTCCTTTTCCTGGAGTATAATATTGATGGCTTCCATCAATATTGGTATGTTTACCTATGCATCATTAATTGTAGTGTCATGTTTGTCAGTTTGGTCCTTGCTAGTAGTGACATCTTCATCTTTCTTTACCTCATCTATTGGGTCATCGGTTATGTCAATGATTTGATTGTCCACATTGTTGTCCATTGTAGTGTCTTGCCATGTTTCATCTTCAACATCCATGTTCTTGTTGCCTATTGTGTCCAATTCCTCTTTATCTAATTCATCTACTTTGACATCATCAGTGTCATTAATAAATATATGCTTGGGCCTCTT
The DNA here is from genome assembly GCA_018584345.1 of Thuja plicata. Lineage (NCBI taxonomy): Eukaryota > Viridiplantae > Streptophyta > Pinopsida > Cupressales > Cupressaceae > Thuja > Thuja plicata. Next base: position 266,017 of record MU226259.1, on the reverse strand, counting down.
TTTATCTTGATCATCTATGTTGTGTGGTTCATTTGTAAGAAGTTTTTTCTTGGGGCTTGCCTCCTCAGAAGGTCTAATGATTATCTTACTCCAAATTTTGTTGGTGTCCTTCTCTAGGTCAATTAGCTTTCCTTCTAGTATCTTGTAAGCTCTCATATTGGGTAAGAAATCTTGTGCATGTTTTTCCATAATCTCCTTGATTTATTCTATTTTGGATTTGGGAGGCATAAGAGAAATAAGGACTCTTTCCCTTACTTCTTTCTCATTCTTTAATGCATAAGTCCATCTGGCAGATAGTCTGTCATATAGCTCATTGGGAATTTTTTCATAAAATTGTATTGGTACATATTTAAATGTACTCATCATTTTGATAATTTCCTCTTCAATCTTGTTCTGGCCCAAGGGATCCAGAGTTAACCATCTTCTAACTTTAGACTTTGTAATTGATCCTGACTTAATCATTTTAGCACATACCTCTTCAATGGTTTTAGGGATCTTATTCTTTTATGTTTGAATAGATTCATCTTTTTTAGTGTCCTCAATGTCTTCCCTTGACCTTATTAGTTTTCTTCTCTTTGCTGGTCCTTTCCCCTGAGTTGGAGGTTTCCTTTTATAGGTCCTTACCTGACCTTTCTTCAATGGTGGAATATTTGTATCCTTGGCTTTCTGACTCCTGGTTCTAGATGCATCTATAGTCCTAGGCTTCTTGGCAGGTGGAGGTAGTGGAGTATCTGACTTTGTATATTCGGAGTCATTCTATTTCTCAACTTCACTGACAGGTGACTGGCCCTCAGTTTCCTCCTCTTCACTTACCTCTTCATCCACCAATAGCTTATTTTCCAAAGTCTTGACCATTTCATCCTTCTTCCTGTCTATCTTCTTTACAACCAAGCCAGTTTTGATTCTCTCTTTGGATTCTTCATAAGTGTCAAACTTGGGTTGTGTTTTATCTAATGGCTCATTCATCAATGCCTCAATTACATTGGATGCTTGATCTATGTTCACTTCATATTCAAGTGGTTGTAGTCATGTTTTTCTTGGTACAACAAGCTTGATGTACGTAAAGTCAGTGTCTACCATGAAACATATTTCAGTCTTAAATTTCTTAATTAATTGCTCAGGGATTCTTACTCTCTTCTACATTCTTTCCTTGAATCCAGCAAAGTCTTCATCCATTACTGAGTCAAAATCATCTCCTAGTGATTTTAATAAACTCACTAATCTGTATGGTTACTGGTCTTGTTGTTTCCCATTTCACATTTCCTATAGATGGGAAAAATTCTTGAAGGTAGAATAATATACACATGATAAGTGAACCATACTTACATGAGTTTGATTTTGCATTTCTTATTATCTTCAATTTTTCTTCTAACTTCTTGAGTAGAAGATCTGATAGATCTAGTTGAGTTCCTTTCTTTACAATCTTATATGTTGTATCCACTGCTCCGGATGCTATTATGTTCATCCTCCTAGCTTGAAATAACTTGTATCCTAAGACAGATGCTCCAAATTTCATTTCATCATCATTGATGGTAGATATTCTTAGTCCTCTTCCATCCCATGTAGCTCCTATAATCTTCTCATTTTTATCCTTGGGAGGGTGTTTTAATGTCTTTACCTTATCGGTTACTGAATAACCGGTGACTACATGAATAACATCTTGGGTTATTGCTTTAGGCTTATCTAGCCATAGCTTATGATTGTGAATTATGCTCAATACTTACCGAATCCATTTTGTCTTAAACTCTTTCAAGAACCATAGGGTATTGGTGAGCCCTTTCACTTTGATGTGTTTATTCTTATCTTTAATAGAGCCACCATCATTACATAGCTTCTTGAAATCTTGTTCAACCTCCAGGTCACCAATTTCTTCAATTTTGTAGTGTATATATGCTCGAACAACTTTGACAAGCAAAAATCTAGCTGGTATTCATGAGAATGCTCCAGCATTGTCGGGTTGTGATGCAACTTTTGGACATATCTTGTAATGTGGTTCTTCATAGTAGATTTCTTGATGAGTTTGACCTGATCCTTCTTGATACCCTTTAGCTTAGCAATTCTTGATGTCGAGGCCATTGATTCTAAAATTTAGGGCTTTCTGTAAAAGATAAACAAAGTTCTCAGTTGTGCTTGGTACTTACTTAAACCTCTGTAGTTGTAACTGATCTACTTGGAGTGCTTTGAATAGGGTTGGAGTCTCTTTTCAATTCTATTGCTTCTTTCTCTATTTTTTCTCTAGTCGCTTCACACAAATCACTGGTGATGAATGAAACCCTTTCGTCCTCTATTTATAGAATTTGCCCTAGGTCGAGTCATTAATGCTCAACTACTCCTCAGTGTGTGAAGACAGAGTCATCAGTTGAATCACTAACTTCCCTTTTGGTGACAACATGATGCTTTAAGGTAGTCATCTAACATGTTACTTTTACTGACGATTTTTGGGGTACATGATGCTCATAAGATTTCCCACAGATTTCGGTTTACACTAGCAACTTTAGCTTTTACATTTTAACCGACGAGTTTCGGTAAGTGTAGACAATTTACCTTTCAATGTATATCGATGTATTTTAGTATGTGTTGGCTGATGAAATATTTTACACATAATTTAACAAGTAACACCATAGTGCATCTATTATCATGCTAATTTGGCATTTAAACTATGTATGATTTGGAACCGATGCAAAATATAACTTGGTGTAATGTAGTTCCATACTTACTTATTCTGCTTAGGTGGGGGTGGTGATGTCACCAGATCCATTAGATAGGGTGTCACCAATTGTATTTCTTGGTCTAGCTTCATCATTGTTTGTAGGTTTACTCTACATTTTGTTTCTCATCTTCCTGATGTCTTCAATGGTGTTTCCATTGGTAAATGTACTGGTCTCTGTCATTCGGTCTCTGCAGTCTTTCTTGAGATGACCAACTTTATGACAATGTAAATATGCCATTCTTAGGTTAGTCCATCCTCTAGGCTTTCTTGACCATTCTCTCATAAAATTTGTAGCAATGTGACCAAATCTTCCACATGCTTTACAATTAGCCCAAGTATTGTAATCCCATACATACTGGTTACCGATTCTTTTTGGTTGATAGGTAGATTCTTGACATTTAGGCTTCCATGCTTGCTTTTTCTTCTTTTAGTATTCAAGAGTAGTGTGCCCATGCATTTTGTAAGTAGGATAGTATTTGTCCATGTAGGTTTCCTTCTTTGGTTTTTTCATCTCAAAGTTACATTCATATGATTTATGTCCTTTCTTGTTACAATTATAACACAATCCTATGAATGAAGATATAAATTTAGGAATACCTTTCATTTTTCTCTTGCATACATTTGATGTGTGCTCTTTCTTTCCAGAGTGATTGCATGTCATCTTTCTTGGTCTTGGATTTGCATAGACATTCTTTTGATCATCTTGATTGGATGATTCTTCATTCTTGGCATAGCCTAGTCCAGTGATGTCATTGGCTCTCCTTTGTCCATTAAGGAAATCATCCATTCTTTTATTTCTTTCTTCAGCTCTTTTGATTATTTCATGACTCATAACACATGATATGATATCGCAAAAAACTTCTGTAAGAAGGTAAAAAATGTAGTGGGGATGACATCTACAAAATCTTCACTATTTGCAGATTGGAAGGGGCTGGTTGAGGCTTACAATTTGATCACTTATGATGATCTACCCTATTAGGAGTATTTGTGGAGACCTATTAAAGTCTACTCTGTTAAGAGCTTTACCAATACTGTTTAGTGTGCACTTAGTTAAGAGATTTACAATTGGATTGTTAAATCCATCTTCCTTGAAAGGATTTTTACACTTTGCTTCACTTGTTAGAATGAAAGAAAATTACTCATTGACCTGAGTGTATGCAATCTAACTATTGCTGATTACTTCACCTTTTGTTGTTTTGCTTCTTGAAAATTTTAGTCTGATCCATAGATGTGCTCGTTGGCTACATTTATCCTCATCTCTCTCATCATCATTATTAAATAATGATTAAAAAATCTATTTATAAGATAGATTGACCTAATTGAGTTTCATGTAAAACAAAATAAACTCTACGATCACAGGTTTACAACTTACCTTGATCTCCTAATCCACATGTTTTAAATCAGTTGGACTAATTAAAAAAAATACAATAATGTTTATTGTCCCTTAAGTAATGGTTTAAAAAAAAAAACTCTATAAATAGAATATGAATGTTTTATCTGACGTGGAAGTCAGATCCACTTTTTCTGGGATGTATGTGATTTTCAGTGTCTAATGCTCAGTTTTCTCTGAAATTGGTTTGCCTGACTTTCAGTGTTCCTTCGATTTGAAATGTCAAGTTCATCTTGCTCTGTTAGGTTCCTCTTTCTCTATCGGTTTCCATGCTCTTTTAGTTTCCTCTATTTCTGCTCTTTCAGTTTTGCTTGTGATTAGTCTTGTCAGGTGTCTCTTGAAGTTTACACTTTCGGTCATCTCTTAAATCTGTTCTTTCAGTGATCTTTGAAAGTTTGTCTTTCGGTGTAGTATACCAACGGTTCAAGAACTATTTTCCTTTTGTATATTAATGGAAAAATAATATCTTCAATCTCCCCCTTTGACATTAGTATCAAAAAATGTGCATGAATACTAAAATCCTTAGTATATACACCACGTATATATCTTGTCTTTTTATGACTCCCCCTAACTATATACATTAGAGTATATATGTTTATGTATACTTATACTTGCCTTTCCTTATTTCTCCTTTTCACCTTATTATGTTCATGTCTTGAACATGTAAATGAACATAACATTTCCCCCTTTATTATGTAAATGAACATACCATTTCTCCCTTTTTTGATATTAAGGACAAAGACGTACAACTTACAAGTTGTCAAAATTTTGGCAAAAATGTGTAACTTACAGATTCTCTAGAATGTGGGAATGGGAGTTTGTCATTTCTTCCATCATCTGTTCCCATTTCTCTTTAAGGTGATCTAGATTCATGTGCTCTAATGCAATTCTGGCATGCATATCATAATTGTTGTCTAGGAAAGACATTTCTGGGGTGGCAATCAGTGTTCTTTCCAGTGTCATGTATTGCTGTAGTAATGTGAGATTGGGTAAAATTAGAGCTTGGAGCTTGGTTACCTCATCTCTAAACTTTGATTCTGCATTTTGAATGTCTTGTCTTAGCTTTCTTGCTTGCTTTAGCTGTTCATAGTGCAATTTGATTGCATCTTCATTGTTTGTGAGACCTTGTGCATTTGCGTGTAGATCAACATAAATTTGTGCTATCTTCTCACTATACTCCTTAGTGAGTTGTTCTAAAGTGCATAAATTTTGGATTAAGGTTAGAGATTCTGAAATAATTGGGTCCAATGTACTTACAAGTTCAGGAAGCTTCACCTTGTTTTCTGCCACATCTTGGCTTATTTTCTTTGCTAGTTTATATTGAAATTTATGTTATGCTCTTTCTTTAATTGCCTTTTCAGGATCTACATTATGAGATGTGATAGCTTCTATAAGAATAATCAATTGATCAACTATAGGAGTATCTTGATCAATGTTAGTGTCCAGTGCTATTTGTTGGAGTATGTCATTTGTAGTCTCAAGTACCTTTGTTTCTTTTGTTTCCTTTCTAACCTTATCCTGAATATATTTTTTCTCACAAACTTGCATACTTTGTTTTTTCAATTAGATCCAATGTTCTAGGATCACATACTGGAATCTCAATAATTTCATCCAAAGTTACTAGATTTTTATTCTTTTTCTTCTTTTTCTTTGAGATCTGTGTGGATGCAGATTGGTGAACTATTAATGCTAGTTCATTTGTCTTTTCTAAAGTGCTTGGTGAAGTCTTGGTAGATGTAGTTTCTTTTACCTTCTGCTCGGTGTCATCTTATCAGTTAGGTGAATATGTCTCCTCATTAACCTTGGGTGTATCTGTAGATTTTTCTTCTTTATTCTTCACTTTCTACTCTCCATCTTGTGCTTGTTGATCTTCTTCACTTTTCTGATCAATAGTTTTGTCTTGTTATACATCATTAGTATCTTTTGGTGCTTCATATGTGTCTTTTTGTTCTTCACTGATTACATTCTACTCATCAGTTGTTTCCTTCTACTTGGTACTTACTTCAACCTCTGTAGTTGTAACTGATTTGCTTGGAGTGCTTTGAATTGGGCTGGAGTCACTTTGCAATGCTATCGCTTCTTGCTCTATTTTCACTCTGGTCACTTTGCACATATCATTGGTGAATAATGAAACCATTCCGTCATCTATTTATAGACTTTTCCCTAGGTCAAGTCATTAATGCTCAACTACTCCTCGGTGTGTGAAGATGGAGTCATCAATTTAAATACTAACTTCCCTTTCGGTGACAAAAGGATGCTTCAGGGTAGTCATCTAACATGTTACTTTTACCGATGGGTTTCGGTGTACATGATACTCATAAGATTACCAACGGATTTTGGTTTACACTAGCAACTTTAGCTTTTACATGTTAATCGATGAGTTTCGGTAAGTGTAGACAATTTAGCTTTGAATGTATACCGATGTATTTTGGTATGTGTTGACCGATGAAATAGTTTTCACATAATTTAACAAGTAACACCATAGTGCATCTATTATCATGCTAATTTTGCATTTAAACTATGTATGATTTTTAACCAATGCAAAATATAACTTGGTGTAATGCAGTTCCATACTTACTTGTTCTCCTTTGGTGGGGGTGGTGATGTCACTAGATCCATTGGATAGGGTGTCACCAATTGTATTACTTGGTCTAGCTTCATCATTGTTTGTAGCTTTCCTCCACATTTTGTTTCTCATGTTCCTGATGTCTTCAATGGTGTTTCCATTGGCAAATGTGCTGGTCTCTATCTTTCAGTCTCTGCAGTCTTTCTAGAGATGACCGACTTTATGACAGTGTAAACATGTCGTTCTAGGGTTAGCCCATCCTCTAGGCTTTCTTGACCATTGTCTCATACAATTTGCAGCAATGTGACCAAATCTTCCACATTTTCTACAATTTTCCCAAGTATTGTAATCTCATATATACTGGTTACCGATTCTTTTTGGTTGAGGCAGATTCTTGACCTTTAGGCTTTCATGCTTGCTTTTTCTTCTTCCAACATTAAAGAGTAGTGTGCCCATGCATTTTGTAAGTAGGACAGTATTTGTCCATGTAGGTTTCCTTCTTTGGTTATTTCATCTCAAAGTTACATTCATATTCTTTATGTCCTTTCTTGTTACATTTATAATAGAATCCTATGAATAAAGATGTAGATTTAGGAATACCATTCATTTTTCTCTAGCATACATTTGATGTGTGGTCTTTCTTTCCATAGTGATTGCATGTCAGCTTTCTTGGTCTTGGATTTACATAGACATTCTTTTGATCATCTTGATTGGGTGATTCGTCATTCCCAGTATTATGTGGTAACAATGTGTCACACTTCTATGAATCATTCCATTCAAGGTTGCTCAATAATGAGGCTTCAAATATTGACTCATAGCTCTCTAGTCATGGAGTGCAAAGGTTTGTAATGGAGGCCCTCAGATTGACCTAGTTGTGCCCATGCAAGTACACTATGAAATGAGAGATTCAATGCATGAAAATAAAATCTATTCTATATGATAACAATGCAAGAAAAGGTAATTAATCTAAATGATAACAATGCAAGATTATTCTATGAAAGGAAATATAAATTTAATCTAATATGAATCTATTCTACATGAATAGCCCGGATGCAATAAGAAGACAAGAAGAGAGAAGTTGCAATATCCAAACTCAAGTGCTCAAATTCTCCTCCAAAATTGCTCTCCAAACCTGCAGCATAACAATACCTAAAAATTCTATATATGAAAAATGAGAAGAAGAGGTTTCCTTATATAGGAAAGTGAACAGTTGAGATTAAGAGGCAAAAATCAAAGGCTATGATTAAGAGGCAAAAAGCCCACCACTTAGGAAGATGTGAAGAAAAAGGGATTTTTATTTAATTTATTTCCTTTTCCATCAAATAAAGTGCTTTAAGTGGAGATTTTTATTTATTTAATTAAAAGAGGGGTTTTCTTTTAATAAATTAGAAGAATTTTATTTAATTAAATGGGAGGAATTTAATTTAATTAAATAAGATGAATATTATTTAATTAAAAGGGAGAAATTTAATTTAATTAAATAAGATAAATTTTATTTAATTAAAAGGGAGATTACATCTTTTAATTAAATAAAAATGATCAAACCTTAGGAAATATTGAAATAATTGAATTAATTATAATTTGATCAAGGAAGTTGATTTGAATTGAAAATGTTGCAAAGTATTGATTCATGAATTTGATAAATTGTTAAATGGGGGCCCATAGTTTAGGCGACCATTTTAGGGTGCATACATTTGCCCCTCTTTGACTAATGTGTGATAATTCTAGGAACACATGTAGTCAAAGAATGCAGTTGAAGTGTGAGATCAATTTGGGATCACAAAACAACACAGACATCAACACCGTTGTAAATAAGTAATTGACATCAGAACAAAGATAAACTAATTGCAAAAAGACAAGGCCAACACTATTGTAAATAAGTAATTGATATGTCTAAGATAAGAATCTCAAGCAAGGTTGCCCTAAGCGGAGCGATTGATAGGATTGATAAAGCTGAATCAAGGATTGAAGTTTGATAGGTACTACCCCCTCATGATCGAAATCAAAATCAGATAGAGGAGAAACAAAAAATTGATAAATGTGATCAAATCAAACTAAAGATAAGGTTCTTGATGTAAGATGAAAGATATAAAGATCACAGAACCAAAGTAGATCATCAAGCACGAAAGATTATACCCCATGTTTGAATTAGAAGAAGAAGAAGGATGAAAGCGAATGTAAGATAGAAGTTTGGAAGAGGTGGAAAGAAATGGAGAGAAGAAAGAGAATTTGCCTTAAGAAAGAGAATGCCCCATAATTAATCAACTATTCAAGGTAGAAAATTTTGATTGAGATCACAAAAGAAGATAAGGAAATGAAGATCAAACATGACCAAAGCTGATTAAAATTCTACAAGAAAGATAAAGGAAAACCCTCGCAAACTCATAATGCAACCTAAAAATGCAAACTAACATGAGGTCTAACAATGCAAGCTACATGAAAATGCACAGGTGTACTTGCAATAGAGCAACTGTAACATAGGACTTTGTGTTCACCATTCATTAGAGAATGTTAAGAAACTTATTTTCATCATTGGGCCATTATTAACGGACATCAAAAAATCACATAATCATCACTAGTCACAAGTGAAACTATGAAGATATGAATGTGAATTATATCGGATTGGAATGTGGAAAGATTCTAACATAAGCATCAAAGACATAAAGGTCAAGATGACTATAATGTTAGCTTACCCAATTTAATATAGCAAAACCATGCTTGCATCAAGGCATAGAGGCCAGGATGACTAGCAAAACGGTTGTGCAAAAATAGTGAAGCATAAAGAAAGAAGAAAATAAAAACATGTTCCATGCCCCAAGTCCTCTAGCTATGCATCCCAGAGAGACTTATTAGACAAGGACACTCAACAAAAATCAATAACAGTCAGCACACAAAGAAAAGATCATGACATAACTCAAGCATTAAGTGTTGTGTTTAAAAATTTAAGTGTGTTAACTGATACTGAGTTCTGAGGATAAGGATTGAATGCTTGCAAGCAGGTAAGATCACATGACAAAACTGGGTAAGACCAAACCAATAAGTGTTGAAAAACACTCAATGTCAAGGGTTGTATTGAAAAATACAGTTGGGGTGGTGTTGAAAAACACCATTTGTGAGATGTCCTAAAGACTAACGCATCCAAGAGACCAAAGCTAAGACAGTTATGTCCCCTAGACAAAGACAAAGACCAATTCCAGACTAAGGCAACAAGGACACAACATAATGGAGAAAGGCTAAGTGTCGAGGAAACACACTAAGAAATAGGGGTGCAAAGGCCTCAAGTAGCACCCGATTCTAGGTTTTCACCACTTGGAATTTATTACAATTTTTTCTCTTTCATTTTTTCATTTTTTCTCAAAACTTTTTATAATTTTTTTGAATTTTCACTACCAAGGCACTTTTTCTATTTTTTTGAATTTTTTGAATTTTTTAATTTTTTTTGTATTTTTGGAATATATAATTTTTTTGGAGATACATCAAAGCGTCTATTGCTAGTTTTTCACTAAGATGATCATTTTTTCATGATATTTTCTGATTTTTAGAATTTTTGACAATATATCTTTTTTTTAGATCAATAATTATGTATAAAGGATGCCCCTAGACAGAATGGGCATCAAACTCCCAAGCAAGATCACATTGTGCAGTCCCAATATTTAGCAAGGTGGAGGACATGAGGGATTAGAAAGCTGGTGGAAGAGATGGAAGACATGAGAATGAAGGAGAATGAAGGGAAGAAATACTTAAAGGCAAACTCCTCAAGAGTACCCAAGCTAGGGAAAAGAAAAGAAACATCATGTAAAACACAATTGGACAAGCAATGAAAGGCCATCATAGGATAAGTCACAAAGGCATAATGTAAGAGCAGGAAACAATGTAGTACAAAGGAGTAGACATGTCAAGAGGCTTTATTTTTTAGATCAAGACCAAAGGGGAAAAGGATAGCAGTAGGCAAAAATGAATGGAGGAAGATAGATATGAAGGCTAAAAATGAAAGGAATGAAAGCAAGATCATTGTAAGATAGCTCACAAGATAGCCCAAATGTTCATGTATAGATCAACATTGTCAAGGTCAAAGAGACAATACAGAATGGATGAAAGATGTAGAAGAACTACGCATGATGCCTGATTGCTAGGTTTTCGTCATGGTACTTATCCAAGGCACCACAAGGGAGTGGTTTTCGCCATAGGACGAAATTATTTCTTTTTATTTATTTTTCTCTTTTTTTCTCTTTATTGGAAGAAGGAAAGCTTTTTAGATAATGCTCCTTGAAAGGATAAGCTAGAATATGCCAAGGATTCAAAATGATATGCTCAAAGATGCTGATAGGGAAAGGAAGATGAAAGAAAAAAATGGAGGATAAGGTTTTATACAAAGCGAGTGAGGTTGGAAGATAAGAGGAATAGACAAATGAGAAAAAAGGATAGAAGGTAGAAGGATAGTGAATAGAAGGATTGTGAAAGGGTAGATGGAAAGGAAGGAAAGATCAACATCAATACACATCTTGAAGGGTGGCGAGAGGATGGAGGAAATGTGAATGAGGGAATACGTGAAGGAATGGATAACAAAGGTTGTAGTTTAGGCACATGGAATGAAAGAATTTTTTTGGAAAAAGATGAAGTGGAAGCCTTTGTAAGCTTGAATGTCAACTTCACTTGTTTCTCAACATGAGACTCTTTCAAGAGAGACTTTGGAATCCATATAGTCGTAGGATTTTCATTTCTTTTTGATGATTTAGAGAGGATATCTTCAATGATGGATTTTGGAA
>MU226259.1:243428-254072 GCA_018584345.1 Thuja plicata | reverse complement strand
AACATCTTGAATAGGAGCACCTTATTTGATAGGATTGTTTGAAGCTTGAAAAGACTTAGGAAGAGTAGAAAGTGGAAGTGAACATGGAGTGGTAGAACAAGAAGATGGAAGACTTTGATCTTGACAAAGATCTTTAGATAGCATAAGCGCATAATTTTTTTCTTGATTTTCAATAGGCTTAATATTGGAAGTAACAACACCATTTTTAATAACCTTAATGGTAGTATCATCTTTGGAAAGCATAAGTGGGGTAAGATTATTTTGATTGTCATTAACCTCAATGGTGTAAGTAGTAACTTGATCTTGCTGAGGAGAAGACTTAAGATAGGGTGGAATGAATGAGAAAGGGAGTAAGGGATCAAAAGAACCATGAAATGGATAAGAGACATCATGAAAAGAATTAGATGACATGGAGGTTTCTTGATCTTGATATTTCTTTATGTTATTTTCTTTATCATTTTTAGAGTCCTCTTGACATGGAGCCACTTCTAAGGACAAGGAAGCATGTTGGAATTGTATGAGAGACTTGGGAAGAGATGGGGAAGGATTAGCTAAAGTAGGCATTATAGCATGTAAAGGCTTAGGCTCTTTAGGTTTAGCATTATTGAAAGTATTTGTAGCCAAGTGAAGGTTAGCTTGAGTTTTCTTAAGAGGTAGCCCTTGAGGGTAATTATAGGGAATTGCATGAAAAGCATTAGCACTTCTGTTGGATGAAAGATTTGTGGAATATTTGGCAAGCTTGGAAACTTTAGGAGATGTATGAGTATTGGAAGAAGTAGAGGATGTAAGGGAATCATAACGAAACAAAGGTTCATCATTAACATGATCTTGCTTGAGAGTGCAATATTTATTTTTCAGCATGAGAATACTTAGAGGAGAAACTCTTATGATATTTCCGTTTAAAATCAGCACAGTGAAATTTCTCTTCTTCAATAGAAGCATCAAAGAGATATTGTTAACAAAACTCATCAAAGTCTCTTTCAAAATCATAATCATATGGATCACCATCACAATCTCTCAAATGGGAACACCCATTACCAGTAAGAACAAGCACATGATGAGGAGGACTCTTAGGAATAGGGGTGTCATAGGTATTAATATATTGTCCATCATCATAGTCATCATAGTCATCATAGTCATAATAAATGGGATCATCAGAGTCATCAAAGATCATAGTGTCATTCTTTGTGGAAGAGGTATCATAAGGATCATCACGTTTCTCACTATGGTATGCATTTTGAAAAGAAGTATGACTCTTGGGAGAAGTAGAAGAAGAATGAGATCGTGAAGAAGAGGAAAGTGAAGACCTAGTGGAGGAAGAAGATTTGGATGATGATGAATGATGAGAAGACTCAGAAGATGGAAGATGTTTGGAAGGAGAAAGTTATGACAAGATCTTGTATATGATCCTAGAAAAGGCATCTGATTCAATTTATTTTAGCTGTATTTCTATCCTCAATTTATCATCCATGCAATTTTCAGAGAAACACCACTCTTCGAATTGAGCAACAAGTTCGAGATCATCTATTCTCAAGAGAGGTTCCATAAAAAGATATTTGGAATTCATGGTTCTAGAAGAGGAGCAATCAAGCATGGAAGTGACATAAGAGATGAAATAGAAGAAGATAGACTAGATAATAAGAGGAAAAGAATCAAGAAGACGTGAAGATCTTAGGAAGAAGTGTGAAAGAAGAAGAGAAAGAATGGAAATGGAAGACTAGGAAGACATGAGAGATGTGGAAGAAAGAAGAACAAGAGTAATTTTGTGAAAATTGATACCATTAAAGTTCATTTGGACATTGAGAAACATGTCGTAACAATCTTTGGAGAAATCCATTGAAGTTTTTATCACTCGAGAACTCAGATTTGTTCGTTTTAATTGACCAACTAGATGCATTAACATATTTTTATCATTAATCAGGTACGCAAGACAACAATCAAGGGAGTTCAAGAAATCAATGTCTTCAAATAATGAGCAAGGGACAAAGAAACCTTGCACATAAACATGGATAGTGTCATAGTATTCTAATCCATAAGGATCTTACTTGTGTATATTCTCAAAATGTTTTTCAATCACGCACATTGTCCTAGAAAAGAAAAAGTTGGTTGCACTATGGTTCTTAGTAATGGTTTGACTCTACAAATTTTTCAATCTCAAGTGGGTGAATTCCAATCTCTGTGCACCGAGGTTTTGACACAGTCCAAGAATTTAATCAATCAGGAGTTGCTGAGGAGATCTGACAACCCACAAGAAACTACACCCATGGAGATTTCTTCCATAAGAACATTTATATAGCGATTGTTGCTACCATGAAGAAAATAGCTATTACCACTTGAGGTTCCATCCACATGGTTTACCCAATAAAGGGAATGTACACTACGGTTAACCCTCTCTAACAAGGAAGACTCACAATATGAACCACATTGGGACTTGGTTTGGATTCAAGGGTTCCAAGTTTCTGATTCTCCCAAAAGGGAAAACAGCATAATCCTCTAGCCTCTTCACCTCACCCAAACATAGAAAACAAGATTAATTGACCCATTAATTTAAAATCACCTCACCCAAGATAAAATCAACAACAATGAGCACCAATCTCAAGAGAGAAAGTACCAATCAAAGTTGAAGACTAAATCAAGTGAGATAATAACAAATTCTTCCCTACCTACAAGGGGATCTATCGTCAAGAAGAGCTTTGCATGTAAGACAAGCGAATGAATCCCACTCTCTCAAGATCACCACAAATAGTGTTCATAGGGCCTAATTACTATGTGAAACATATATGCAAGAAAACAAATCTAGGTCCATTTTTAGAGCACCAATTGGAAATGTGATCTATAAAAGCAAGAAAACACTCAAGCTAATCGCATGAGATGTTCATTGTTATTTCCAAAATTCAAATGTTATAGAGATGCAACAAAATACCTCAAATCCAAAGCAATGCAAGTGTTTTGTTATTTATCCACGCAAGTCCAAGCAATCCCCACGAACTCTCTAACAAGCAAGACAAACAAATAAGATATGCAATGTATATTCAACTTATGCAAACCCTAGGGTTAGATCTAAAAATCAATTGTTATGAGCAATAATAACCAACAAATAATCTAAATGACAACTCACATCATGCATTGAACCATGTGAAAAATAAGTGCAAGCTAATCATTAAATGCCCTTTTTTAATTTTGATTTTTGACCTAGTCAACAAGATTGGACCAATATGACATGAATTCGGATCCTAAACCCTAAATATAGAAAAAAGATCCTTGTTAAAAAATAGAGAGCTTTCCAAAAATGTCAGAATTTTAAAAAGATCTTTTCATTTGTGCCCTAGGGAGCCATTTTTCCAAAATAGACTAGTTTTTCAAAATTGACCAAATGAGCTATGATATTGCATCCAAATTTAAAACACAAAGAATGGACCCCCTGTAGAATTTAAATACCTTTTAGAAAATATAAAAATTTCTAAAACATATTCTGATTTGCGCCAAATATTAAGGTTTTATGAAAAATAAAGAAAAAATTATAAAAAATTCAAAATACCTTGGAAAAATGTGATTTTTTTATTGAATCTTCTCTAATATGTCGTCAACCTATAAAAAAAAATTTAAACTGAAAAGCCAAGCTGTTTGGGAGATATGATCAAATATTTCAAAAAAACCCTAGGTTTTGTCTTCAACTCATCTTGCACAAGGGTTAGGCTTGAAAAAATTCAATAAAATAACTATGTAAAAATTAGAAAATCTAAAAATCTGAATAAAATGAAGGAAAATCAAGAGCATCATGCCCCATGGTGGGTGCCAAAAATGTGTGCTAAAAATGTGTCACACTTCTATGAGTCATTCCATCCAAGGTTGCTCAAGAATGAGGCCTCAAATATTGACTCATAGCTCCCTAGTCATAGAGTGCGAAGGTTTGTGATGGAGGCCCTCAGATTGACCTAGTTGTGCCCATGCAAGTACACCATGAAATGGGAGATTCAATGCATGAAAATGAAATTTATTCTATATGATAACAATGCAAGAAAAATAAATTAATCTAAATGATAACAATGCAAGATTATTCTATGAAAGGAAATATGAATTTAATCTAATATGAATCTAATCTACATGAATAGCCATGGATGCGAGAAGAAGACAAGAAGAGAGAAGTTGCAATATCTAAGCTCAAGTGCTCAAATTCTCTTCCAAAATTGCTCTCCAAACCCGCAGCATAACAATACCTAAAAATTCTATATATGAAAAATGAGGAGAGGTTTTCTTATATAGAAAAGTGAACGGTTGAGATTAAGAGGCAAAAATAAAAGGCTATGATTAAGAGGCAAAAAGACCACCACTTAGGAAAATGTGAAGAAAAAGAGATTTTTATTTAATTTATTTCCTTTTTCATCAAATAAAGTGCTTTAAGTGGGGATCTTTATTTATTTAATTCAAAGAGGTGTTTTTTTTCAATTAAATAAATTAGAAGAATTTTATTTAATTAAATGGGAGGAATTTAATTTAATTAAATAAGATGAATTTTATTTAAGTTAAAAGGTAGAAATTTAATTTAATTAAATAAGATGAATTTTATTTAATTAAAAGGGAGATTAAATCTTTTAATTAAATAAAAATGACCTTAGGAAATATTGAAATAATTGAATTAATTACAATTTGATCAAGGAAGTTGATTTGAATTGAAAATGTTGCAAAGCATTGATTCAGAAATTTGATAAATTGTTAAATGGGGGTCCATAGTCTAGGCGACCATTTTAGGGTGCATATAGGTATAGCCTAGTTCAGTGATGACATTGGCTCTCCTTTGTCCATCAAGGAAATCATCCATTCTTTTATTGCTTTCTTCAGCTTTTTTGATTATTTCATTATGGTACTGCTGAATTCTGAGTTCTTGTTTCAGCTTTTCATTTTCTTCCCTTAGCTCACCGATAGCTTCTATTCTTTCAATGAGTTCAACATTCATTATTTTTGCCTCTTGAATCATAAGAATAATTTGATTTGTAATCTCATGATGATGTTATGTAAGTTTTTCTATTTCAGACTCTTTTTCTTGTAGCTTTTCAGTTATCTTCCTTCTGTCATCAATAGCTAGTCTTCTTTCTTTCTCAGCTTGTCTAGCATTGTTCATGACATCAATCATTCTTACCATCTATGTCTCTTGACCAATTTGAAAATATTTCACTTGTCCATCCAGATGTTGATTGATTTCATTTAAGCTTGTGATGCTTTCTTTTGACATATCTTATGTTTTGCTTGTAGTAGATCCTGAAGATTCAAATAGATCTGGTATCTCTTCATCTTGGTAATCTTTCTCATTACAAAGAGATGCCATAATATTTCTTTCATCTAACAGTTATCTCATCTTGATTCTAGCTTCTTTATACTGCTCATAGAAGATCTGAATGCCTAGCTTCTGATTCTCAATATTTTTGTCGAGTCTGTACTTCTCCATTGTATGATATTTTCTCTTAAGTCTTTAAGATTTTCCAAATAAGAGTTCTAGCTCTGATACTAATTGTTGGAAATAATGGGAAGTGTGTACAGAGAGGGGAGGGGTGAATCAGTACCTCTAAAATTTTTATCTCTTTTATCCTCTAATCTTTATGTAATCAATTGCTTATCCAACCATTTGTTCTATACTATCCTTATGTAAGATATATCAATTCTTTAAATTAATCAAACATGTAAATATTTGTAGAAACATTCATCAAAGTAGTTGACTCATAACACATGATATAATATCACAGAAAACCTCTGTAAGAAGGTAAAAACTATAGTGGGGATGGCACCCACAAAATCTTCATGATCTACAGATTGGAAGGGGCCGATTAAGGCTTACAATTTGATCACTTCTGATGATCTACCCTGTTAGGAGTATCTATGGAGACCTGTTAAATTCTACTCTATTAAGAGATTTAGAAATACTATTTAGTGTGCACTCGGTTAAGAGATTTACAATTGGATTGTTAAATCCACCTTCCTTGAAAGGATTTTTACACTTTACTTCTCTTGTTAGATTGAAATCAAATTACTCATTGACCTGAGTGTATGCAATCTAACTATTGTTGATTACAGATCTATTACAATTCACATGTATAAGTGTGTCACCTATTGTGATTGATTAATACCTTTGTTACTCGGTAGCCTTTGTTCTTGGTTCTTGATAACCAAATTCACCTTTTGTTATTCTGCTTCTTGAAACTTTTAGTCCGATCCATAGATGTGCTTGTTGGCTACATTTATCCTCCTCTCTCTCATCATCATTATCAAAGAATGATTACAACATCTATTTATAAGAAAGATTAACCTAATTGAGTTTCACATAAAACAAAATAAACTCTATGACCATAGGTTTACAACTTTACCTTGATCTCTTAGTCTACATGTTTTAAATCAGTTGGACTGATTAAAACAATTACAATAATGTTTCTTGTCCCTTAAGTAATGGTTTTAAAATAAAACAAAACTCTATAAATAGAATATGAATGTTTTATCTGACATGGAAGGCAGATCTAATTTTTTCAGGATGTAACTGATTTTCAGTGTCTAATGCTCGGTTTGCTCTAAAATCAGTTTTCCTAACTTTTGGTGTTCCTTCAATTTGAACTGTCGGGTTCCTCTTGCTCTGTCAGGTTCCTCTTTCTCTATCAGGTTCCATGCTCTGTTGGGTTTCTATGTTTTTTCTCTTTCAGTTTTGCTTGTGATTAGTCTCGTTGAATGTCTCTTGAACTTTATACTTTTAGTGATCTCTTAAATCTATGCTTTCAGTGATCTCTGAAAGTCTATCTTTCAGTGTAGTATACTGATGGTTCAGAAACTATTTTTCTTTTGTATGCTAATGGAAAAATAATGTCTTCAATCTCCCCCTTTGACATTAGTATCAAAAATTGATATGTGCATGAATACTAAAATCCTTAGTATGTACACAATGTATATATCTTGTCTTTTTATGACTCCCCCTAAATGTATGCATTATAGTATATATGTACATGTATACTTATACTTGCCTTTCATTATTTCTCCTTTTCACCTTATTATGTTCATGTCTTGAACATATCATTTCCCCCTTTATTATGTAATTGAACATATCAATATTATCATAGATAAAATGTAAAAAAATTGGAATCCTAAACAATGTTTTTTTCTTTCCATGCATTTGAATGCTATGTTTTTTTAGGACATACAAAAAATACAGGAAGACACTACTATAACTTTAACTCATCCAAAATGGATTCTACTATATATAAGAATGTCTTCTACACTAAAACATATTTGTACACTGACACTTTTATCACTTCCTTTTATTATCTATAGCTTCATTTATGCTTTCACATCAAACACCTATCGACATATCCCTTGCACCTCCTTTGGGTGCAAGTGCTAGTAAATAGGAAGATTAGTTTGTGTATTTACTATCTATTTACTATCAACCAAGATTGGGTTGCCAAATAAAAAAAATGAATCTCCCATAAATGAGATAGGTTATTGTAGGCCTCTATGACATGGTCCCTTAGAACCTAAGGGTTTTCCAAAACCTTGCACGATCTCTGAGGAATGATTGCCTAAAGATCACCAATTTTGGTGCTGAGTGCACCTTTAGGAACACTTCGCTCCATAGTGGTCGGAAACCTTTGAGCCAATTGGTGAGAAAAATGAGGTCATTCATAGAATTTACACAACCAAGTAGATTCGTTGGTGTAGATGGCTCAAGGCTATGATGAACGGTTTGAAAGATACACAATGTTGCAACTTTCAATTGAGCAACATTGCAAGTTTTGGCAGCAAACGAGATTGGGTTTCCAAATGAAAATGAAGAATCTACCAAAAATGAGATAGTTTTTTGTAGGCCTCCATGAAATGATCTTGTAGCACCTGAATATTCACCAATACCTTGCACGATCTCCAAGAAATGACTGCCTAAAGATCACCAATTTTGGAATTGAGTGCACCTTTAGGATCAGTTCACTCCAGAGTGGTCAACAATGTTCAAACCACTTGGTGAGAGAAATGAGGTCATTCCTAGTGTTTATCTGGGCAACCAAAGCTGTTGGCATAAATGAGGCCACAACGAATGGTTTGAAAGATATACAAAGTTGCAACTTTCAACTAAGCAACATTGTAAGTTTTGGCATCAACCGAGATTGGGTTGCCAAATTAAAAAAAAAATTGAATCTCCCAAAACTGAGATAGGTTATTGTAGGCCTCCATGACATGCTCCTATAATGCCTAAAAGTTTGTCGATATCTCGTACGAGCTCTAAGAAATGGTCACCTAAAGATCACCAATTTTGGTGTTGAGTGCACCTTTAGGAACACTTCGCTCTAGAGTGGTCGACAATGTTTGAGCCGCTTGGTGAGAAAAAAGAGGTCATTCCTGTTAGATTTGCTGAACTGCAAATCAACCCAAGAAACCTGCATGCATAACTGCTACGAGAAGAAGCAAGATAGAAGAGAAAAAAGCATGGCTATGGAGGCCAAAAAGCCAGAGACATCATGTGCTCAAGAAAACAATATATTAATGATATGTTTCTATGATTTACAAACTGATGTAAAAACTTTGTAATAATAAACTAAGAGGTGAATCCTTATAAAGGAATCACGAAACCCTAAAAGGGAAACCCTAAGGTTAGCTGAAGAAAACTAGAGTAAATAGGTAAGTTACTAATTAGATCATAATGATTTAAATTAGTAACTTGATAGACTATTACTCTAACACCCCCCCTTAAGATAAGCTTAGGGAGAAGCAAAACCTAGGAAACTACTGCAGAAAGCAGGAAAGAAGGGTCTCGGCAACAAGGCCTAATCAGGTACCCAAAACATAAAAGAAAACTAGATGAAGGAAACTGAGCCTTCAATCTAGGGAAAAAGGTGTCCTATAGAAAGGAACAAGAAAAGAGCAAGAAGCATCTCCGAAGCATGAACTGAAAACTCTGTCAGAAGAGACTGCTAGAACCCCCACTGAAGTGCATGACCAGGTAGAGAAGACAAATGTCTGAAGAGCTGATCAATCGAACCAGGAAGCAATAGAACCAACAGGTGAACCCCCCCATAATGCTAAACTGGGAGAGGTGAAAGGAACACTGAAATGCGATGCCAGAAACAACTGCAGAAGAAGAACCAGGAACACCAACAATGCAACAGAAGTACACACACAAGATAAAGGGCAGTGTCATTGACACACAGCATGGGCTAATGTCATGGAAGGTATACTCACTTGACAAAGGTGGATGCGCCTAAAGCGGCATAAACATCATAACCCCCATGGCACTTTATAACAGAGTGCGAATACTAAAACCATACAAGGTGTACAAGATCCCAGATATACAGAAGAAGGCACTTTATCTCAGTGCATTTACAGAACAAAAATGCATCAGAAGGAGCATAAAAGCTCAGATGTCAGAAAGAAGAGTGAGCTATGAAAACAAAAGAAGAGATCCCAGGACCTGTAGAACCAAGCAATCCACCAGAGTGCATAAACTGAAAAACTCAGAGGAGAGAAGACCTAGAGTAGAATCTAGAAAAAATAACCTTGCAACTGCATAGAACACTGAACCAGCTTTTCGACGATATCTCGTTTGCCAAAAACAGAGTCCGGATGAGCCAGATATGACTTTCGAAAGGCAAAATAAAATATCAGACTTCAACAGAAAAAAATACTATTGAAAAAGTAGACTCAAAAAACTTAATCACCATATTCGAAAAGATCTCAGAAAGAGCTTTCCAACGATATAAAGAAGTCTGAAAAAGACTTCTGGATGCTCCCGATATCGCAAAAAAGGTGAGAAGGCCCCAAAAAGCCCTAAAAGGCTGGTTTTAAGCCCCAGGGGCTAAAAAAATAGGCCCCCGGGTGCATGGCGCGCTCCGAGGGCTGGGCCCCAGCCCTTGGTCTGCCATAGGACCATGTTGCATAGACATAAGCCCGCGGGGTTGTCAAAAAACTCCCGCCACCGCTGGCGGAGCGACGGTGAGCGGGCGGCCACTGTGGGCGGCGCAGAGCGGTGGCACGAGCTGAGGTCGCAGAGCGGAGGGAGCGGGTGCGACGGCGGGGGCCGCGGAGGGCAGCAGACCAGGCGGTAGGGGCGCCGCTGAGGCGGAGCGACAGGGAAAAGCCGCGTGGAGGCCGGAGCCGGGCGGAGCCCGCTGTAGGAAGGCAGCGGGTGGTCGGAGAAACAGGGCGGCGCGCTGACCCTAGGCGGCGCGCGGGCGGCACCGGGGCGGCGCGCCCAAAAACTCAATAAAAAACAATTTTTTTAATTTTGCCTCGTTTCGCGTGCCCGTACGACCCTTGAAGGCTGAAAAAAATTCACCAGATGCCCCGGTGTCCAAAATGGACAAACCTTATATAGATTCTGGGGTTTTTGAGCCTTCTGGACACAATGGTAGTGTCTGTTTGGGCCCAAAGTGACCAAAAACAAATGTCCCCCTTAAATCCACATAAAGAAGCCAGAAAAAGCCTAGCAAACTGCAAACCCTTGAATGCTTCAGAAAAACTCGAACAACCACCAGCAGGAAAGCTCTGATACCATGTTAGATTTGCTAAACTGCAAATCAACCCAAGAAACCTGCATGCATAACTACTACGAGAAGAAGCAAGACAGAAGAGAAAAAAGCATGGCTATGGAGGCCAAAAAGCCAGAGACATCATGTGCTCAAG
>MU226259.1:229895-243348 GCA_018584345.1 Thuja plicata | reverse complement strand
AAGGAATCACGAAACCCTAAAAGGGAAACCCTAAGGTTAGCTGAAGCAAACTAGAGTAAATAGGTAAGTTACTAATTAGATCATAATGATTTAAATTAGTAACCCGATAGACTATTACTCTAACAATTCCTAGAATTTAACAAAATATTGAACAAATTTGTTAAAAACTACATTTAGGTTATTAAAGCTTTTAGAAGTCATTGATTTGGATAATATAAAAAAATTCTAAGTCAATTTAATTTTTTTTTAAAATAATAGATAACACTAGAGAAGAGATTCCTATTTAATAATATGTAATTTATTTGGTTTTTGGTATAGTTTTGATAGGGGAAAAATGGCGGGAGACAAAAACTGTTGATTTCAAGTAAGTTCAACTTTGAATACTTATAGCGGGCAAACTATACATTGAAAATAGTTCTTTATTTTTTTCCGCACTAGCTATACATTTCATCTAAAATATATTTTGAAATTGGAGGAAAAAACAATGTTTTACTTATAATGATTTGGCGGGAAGTAAACTCCCTAATTTAAAGTACTTTTCAGAAAATGAAAAATAGACCTAAAATTTTCAAAAAACATGTTAATTTTGGTTCAATTTTTTTAAAAAAATTATAGGCATTTGATTCATCCTATTTCAAACATTTCATCAGTTTACATCATCTTCAAATTCTCAACAAAATATGAACTTTATGCCCTTGAAATTTTACAGTTTTGGTGTTGTTAACCTTTTTCTTTATAAAAGGGTGACAAATTATTGTGCTTTTACGCTTATATTGCTTCTTGATTAGATTGTGTTTGAGTTCTTCCATCAAAATTTTGTATCGTCACAAGAAAATCCAAAAGAATCTCATAACCACTATGAATCTAAAATTTCACACAAATTTACAAGGGGGTTTTGTTGCTTTCCTACGGTTTCAAAGAATTAGCTACTCTACTAGGGTTTCATTGTTGTTGCACTATTCAGATATATTTTTGGCCTCCTTGCCTGGGTCCAATGGAGGGGGAACCATCTCAGGTTTCCCCTTCTTCTTCCTTGTTTGTTGGGGATCCTAATTTCCCAAGTCAAAAAGTAGGCTCCACTTGTACTGGTCGATCACAAGATGGGAAAGGAGTTGATATCCTTGGTCGTCCTAACAAATCTAGGGAGTCCTTTTGTCAATAGGAGAATCCTTCTTCATTTGTTGATAAGTTTTTGGGTGTCATTCTAGCTAAAATGAGTTACTCTGCTTCTTTGAATGAGCACGGCGTTGCCTGCAAGTTTAGTGGTACTATGATTCATGTTCTTCATGAAATATTGCAAGAGACGATTATTGAGTTGGAGCTTTCCTTGGTGGGTAAGTTTATTTCATCTAGACCCTGTATTGACCAACTTAGGAAATGGGGTTCCTCATATTGGAAACTAAAAGGAAGAGTGAAATCAATGTTATGTCTAATAGCCTCTTCAATTTTAGTTTCATTAAAAAGACGATTTGATGTATGTTCTCACAAAGGGTCCATGGACTTATGGGAGTAACCAGAGAAATATTTTTTCATTATGCAAGTGGAAACCTAGTTTTGATGTCCAAAATGATCTGGGTTCCCTTGCTCCCATTTGGATTCACCTCCCTAGCCTCCCCTTAGAGTTTTGGAACTTTGAAGTGTTTAGAGGAATAGTGAAGTCCTTTGGCTCACCCCTGGTGGTTAATAGAATTACTCAACAGATATCATAGCTCCACTTTGTGAGAATTTGTGTTCATGTGATGTTTAATACTATTCTACCTTCTTTTATAACCCTGCAATCCAAATATGGATCATGGGAGAAACAGTTGGAATATGAGAATGCAATAGTGTATTGCCATATATGTAAAAAATATAGACACAAGAGTAATGTGTGGAGGTTCCATAAAAATAGGAACCAACAACAAAAAAAATCAAGAGGAGAAGGAATTCGAAGGGGAAGAGAGGCATGAGATCTTTCCTCATACTAGTAAGGAAGGAAATGAATCACTTAAAAGTAGTAAAAATAAGTTTGGATGATTTAACGGCTTCTACTGGATTGCCCGGCCCCGCAGCCGACTCTATTTTTGTTGAAGGCCATAGGAACTATTTAGAACAACACTATGGATGTCAGTAGGGGCAGTGTTTAGTAGTCTAGAGAACCTTCATTTAGAAGAGGTGGTAGTGGAGGAGATTTCTTCACATGTGGACAGTTTGGGCATATTGCAGTGAATTATCCACAGCGTGCTTCTCAGTTTTCTGAACAGAGACCTGTGACTTATGGACCTACAGTTGGGAATGTTGGTAGATCTCATGGAGCATATGCAGCCTTGGATTATCATCCTCTAGTGTATCATCCTCCTATGATTGAGTCTGCGGGTAGAGGACTTGCAGCTAGGTTTCAGTTTCCTGTAGCGGGGAATGATCCTCAGAGTTCGAACCAGAGAGTAGGGAAAGGTCCTATAGGATCTACATGTTGAGTCTTATGTGACTCATTAGGATGCTTCATGTTTATGGGAGTTATATCCCTATTTTTTTGGGCTTCCAGGAGTAAGCCTAATCCTAGGGGGGTGGATGTAATACCCACTCATGTTTTTCTTTTTAGTTTGTGATGCGGTACTCTTTTAGGCATTGGTTTCAGTTGATTGGCTGAATTCTTTTAGGCTACTTTCATGAGAGCTATTATTCTTTCAGTTGACAGTGATTATTGATTATGATGTTGTGGATATTATCATGATGTGATGATTTATGTTTTGATTATGTTGTACTTACCCCATACTTGCATGTGTATGGTTATCATGTTTATTATATCTGTTTGCATGTTGTTGTGGTAGAGGACAGAGACATAGTTACTTGCTTCGGCAAGATCCACACATTCGACCGATCCTTATCATTTCTTGTGATATTATATTATGTATGTACATGCATGTTCTTTTGATGACAGGATTGTAGGTACATGACATCGTCTTCCCTTAATTGGCAAGAGTGAGCGTGCCCATAAATATTCATCTCAATGGTAAAGAGGGGAGGTAACATAGAGATCCAAAACCCTAACCTAAGCCTAATCATCCTAATATTAGATGATTTTCAGTATGACTACCCTATCCAGATTTGTCTAGGTTGACACAATTCGAATACCCTCTCTCTTGAGTATGTGTGTGTTTTGCTTGATTACGCTTTCATGTGATTTTTGGAGTATTGAGTGATTTTCCATATTCTATGATTTAACGGATTATAGTTGAATTAATTATTTAATTATATCATAAGTTTATTTTAAATAATTAATTAAATTGAAATATTTGAATATTTTGATTTAATTAATTATTTAATTGAAAACTATAGTAAATGTGCTTATATGATTAATTAAATAATTAAATATTTGGTTGCATGTAATATTGTGACATAAATATTTAATCTATTTTATTAATTACTTGTGCATGAATGTGTTCAAAAAGTATTTTCAAATTTAAATATCTCAACTTGTAATTAGAGTCAAAGTTGAGTTGTGGCAATAAAGAATATTTTATTTATTTAATTTGGATTTACTTTCAATTTTCAAGTTGAGTCTTTTTAGGGATTGACTTGGGAGTTGTCATCAACCTTTGCATGTGTGTGTAAGAAAATACACCTTCATGAAATTAAGATTGAGAACAACAATTCTATGGAAAGATAAAATAAATTAATCTAAGAATTGAAGCTAAGAATCTATTTCATCTCATGGTTCTCTATCCAAGCTTTGTTAAGAGAGCTATCAGGCTTAATCTCTCTCAATGAAAATCCTAGAACGAGATATGTATGAAAAATGAATGCTCAAATCTAGCTAGAATGCTCAAAATACTCAAAAATACTTCAAGATTATGTTAGAAAACAACAAATGCTCCTAAACATGATATGCTAAAATGCTATGCAAATGCTGAAATTCTCTCAAAAGCTCTCAAATGCTCCTCATATGCTCTTAATATGCCTATAGTAAGGATGCTTTTTCTCTTGAAATTCTTGGATCTAAAACACAAAGGAAATGGCTTGTATTTATAGCATTTTCCCAAGGGTAGGGGGTAGAGTGAGTTGATCATGATCAAAGTTTGGTTAAGTCAAAAGCTTTGAGGTCTTTACAAATGGAGGGAAAGTTGGTTGGTTGTCTCAAAGATATTAGGAATTTAATAACTCCATCATTTAATTAAATTAGCCATGGAAGGGTGATTGAGTTGGATTTGATCTTTTTGATTTGAACTATACAATTGAAAAATCAATTGCATAATTTGATTAATCCCTTTAGGCTTAGAATTTAATTATTTGATCTTTTTAATTTGATTTAAATTTTGTCCATTTGATTTGATCCATTTGATTTGCATTGAGATGACATTTTAAGGCATTTGGCTGAGATTTATAGTTTGGAATGCTTGAGATACACTTGGTGATTTTTAGGTGTCTACAAATGCCCTCTTTGAATTGATGTGCGAAGCGCATTGATTCAAAGAAAGCTTGATTGTCCTGATCGTTGATTCGATGCTGATGAGATGATATGAAAACCTGATATGAAACGTTGATATGAAATCTTTGATATGAAAATCCAATATGAAACTCTGATATGAAAATATATTATGAAACCCTGATATGAAAATCCGTTATGAAACCCTGATATGAAAACCTGATATAAAACTTTGATATGGAAATCTTGATATGAAACTCCAATTGATAAAGTTTGAAATTTTAATGCCCCAGATTTGGTACAAGATATGATGCAGATTCCCAGTTTGATGATATGATGATGCCCCCTTGGAAATGAAATCATATTGATCATAGGTGAAAGTTGTTGATGAACAATGCTGATAGGATAGATCCAAGATGATTGCATTTTTGATAAACAATGATGTGAAAAGATGTTGGACAAATGCCCCAGTGTGCAGAATATGTAGATTAGGTTTGACTGGGCCAAAAATCTCATAAAATAGGTTAAAATAGCTTAAATAGGTTGAAAAACCCAAATTTACTATTCATTTTCGCTTTTTACTATTGAGAATTCGCTTTGAGTTACTGATGATTGACAGCGATGGTGGTCCCCATTTGAGAGCACAAGTTTGAGTGAGCACACAGATATCAGAGACCTCTTGACTACGGGCCTCCAGTGATTGGTTCAAACTCTCTTAGTGCATTTATTGCTCTTAAAATAGCATTTAATATATATTTTTATTGCTTTCTAGAAAAAGTTTAGCAAAATGCCGCGTAGGATAGGTAAAATGTCGTGTAGGGCAGTGAAAAGCCGCGTCCGCACTGTGAAAAGCTGCGTATGCACAAACCTTAGCTGCGTAGGAGCTAGGTCATAATTGTCACCAAAAAAATGTAATGAGCCGCCTAAAAACACCATGTTTTAAAGGCTGCGTATGAGGATTGAAAAGTCGCGTAGGCCTGTAAAAGGCTGCTTAATTGGTTAAGCGCCGCCTTTGAGTGGTAAAGAGCCATTTTTAAAGATTAAAAAGCTGCGTACACTAAGTTAAGTGCCTCCTACCATAAAATTGGAAATGTGATATAGGAAATAGATGAACTCAGTTTGATTGACCGTCCAAATGACCCAATTAGATTTCAAGCTAGAAAATGTTCGTCTAGAATGTCATGTAGTGTTTAGGATATTAGAAAAGTCATAATGATGAATATTTGATAGGTCAATCAGATATGATTAAAAATGATTACAAATTGTCCTTGTGTCTCACGATATAGAGGTTAGGAGAAATAAGTTGATACGCTCAAGTTAGAGCACAGGTAGATTTAATGTTTTGTGATTGACTTAGAATGGTTCACTAAGAGAAAACCTAACATGATGCACTTTGTTTCAAAATGTAGGAGTATTACCACAAGTTGCAGGTACGGGATGTAGGATTATGGATTTTTGATTTGGTAGATGAGCTTACGCCTCCTGAGCGGCGTACGATTGAGACATGTGGACTCAGTTTCCTATTAGATCTCCCTCAGTTTTAGTTGAACCAAGGTTTGTTGACAGCTATGGCAGAGCGATGGCACTATGACCATAATACCTTTCATTTACCTTTAGGCAAGATGACTATTACGCCAGAGGATGTATATAGATTATTGAGGATCCTGACTCACGGAGAGTAGGTGTATTATGTTTCAGTATATGATAGCAGTGTATGCATACGGGTGTTCGGAGATAACACCATTGCAGATGATTGCATTACTTGGGCACAGTTTGCCTCATTTCCCACTCTACCAGCATTATTAGGAGCTGTGATAGGGGGATTAATTTTTCCAGATAGGAGAGGTCATAGTTTTGCGGTTGGATAGGGCCAGATTTTAGAGGACTTGATTGCACATCCACAGAGATTAGATTGGGGTTATTGTGTGTTGGCGTAGTTATATCATGATCTTCATGAGATTGTATACCGACGCAGTGCAGCTATTTCTGTAGGTGCAGTATTATTATAGTTATGGACATGGGAGCATCTACCTATTATGAGGCCAGTCTCAGCTCAAGTACAGGGTCATGGTTATCCATGCTTTTCTATATGATGGCATGGTTGTCCAACATCTTTTGGGCAAGGTCAATTTTTGGAGATGTACCATCGATGATATTGATTAGGTGGTATGGAGGACATATCTATAGTGTGAGAGGTGACAGGAGGACGATGATGAGTTAACCTATATGTTTTCACCTCGATGGATGATAGGCCGATCACCATTGGTTATTGAGAGATTTTTCTATGGGAGAGTACTCTGTCAGTTCGGTCAAATGCAAGATATGCCGCAAGGTATGGCACTCTATGCCAGAGTACAGGCTGAGAGGTCAATGTGGGGAGCATAGGTTGACTACTAGTCATCTTTTTTATAGATAGATCAGCTTGGATATGGGGTTTGGGATCTGATGCCACAGGTGGTAGATGCAGGGATGTCGGCTGAGTATTGTGAGTGGTTTATTTGACATCGATTCATACGATTCACTGATCCTATAGAGCCCATTCATGATGTTTATGAGCTCTTAGATGATGATGGTGATGATGATGATGATGATGGAGATGATGGTGATAGGCCATGCAGGCATAGAGTGCAGAGATTACCTAGGGTGCCTCGGGTACAGAGAGCAGCTGGACCTCAGATGAGAGGCAGACATGTGAGAGGCCAAGGCAGTGGATTTAGGCAGCCTAGGCAGAGGTGAGAAAAGTATAGGTACCTCAGGGGTAGGCTCCTTTAAGAGTGGATGTAGATTGGGCTATACATAGGTATAGATGTGTCCAGGTGGCTAGACAGGTTCCAGTGCAGGGACAGATACCACAGGTGGACCCACAGGTCAGTACAACATAGGTGATACCACAGGTACTTTTTAGCGCCTCAGGCACCACAGGCTCCTCCAGCATCATAGGCACCTCTAGTGCCTCCTATTTTAGATGATATAGTGTAAGATGTGAGGGGTTTACAGGCAGGGATGACTGTAGTGACAACAAGATTAGATCAGGTTACAACCATGCTGCAGCAGTTTCTGGCTACTTTGGCCTAGTTACTGACCAGTGGGAGCATGAGTCAGGCACCTCCTGGTGCATAGGATAGAGAAGGTGATAGGGATCCTGATGGTGCAGGGGGGTCAGGCACATGTTTAGCCAGAGATGGATCAGGTGCCCCTGCTGGGTCATGAGACAGATTTGGACCCAGGATATACAACATTGTATCATATGTATTTTTTGATCAGGACTTTGATGTATGGACCATTGTATTGATGTACCTTTGATGTACTAATTTACGTTATAGACATTGATGACGGACATTTATCTATGATGATCTTTGATTCCTCCTTTGATGATGTTATGAGATTTCCCTTTATGCATATCTACATGTTTCTATGATGCATTTATTTCTATTGTGCTATGGATGCAAATGTCTTAGAGTAGGACATAGATAAATGGATGCAAATGATGTTAATGCAATTTATTTCTATATGTTTTTCTAATTTTAACCATGTATGGATTATGCAATGCAATGAAAGCAATACTTAGTGCTATGATAAATGAAATGCAACTATCTTTTTTTGTTTTTGGATGTATGCAATTTTAACTTATGATATACAACTCTAAATGATGAAATGGATAAATGAATAATGAATAATGTTTCTTTTTCTTTTTTCTTTTTTCTCTTAACATGAAAATATAATGAATAATGACTAATGATGATGAATGCAAAGGAAAATCTCATGTTGAATGACTCAAAACCATTAAACTGATGAAGTGTTGTCAACTTTTATCCCCCCCTTGAACTTGGACAATTTGCTAAAAAGACAAGCCATTTGAGAAATAAGCTTTTGAGAACGCACTTAAGCTAAAAAGCAACATGCAATTAATCTAACATGAAGATTCATCTAATCTAACATGTAAAATGCAATTAATCTAACATGCAAAAATGCAATGCAACTAATTGTCCTTGAGGTTTGCGAAAGAGATGTAAACTGAGATATATTTTCATCATAGAGCATTGTGGAACTAGGAGTCGATACAATCCTTACTGGTGCAACTGTGACCATAAGAATATGAATATGACTTTCCCTCATGTGGTAACCCCTTCTAAAAATCCAAATACAACCCTCACTAGTTGAATGACCAACTATGGGAGTATGAATACCGGTTTAGTCAGATTCAATGTTGCAAGTGGATGTTGGTATTAAGATATGGAAAATCTAAATAACCAAGGTATCCTTTTGTGTAAACAAACAAAGGTTAACCCTCCATCCCATATGAATGTACTCTATGGTTCTTTGATGACCGTGTCCTTAGACAAATTCACACAAGTTAAAGAATCTTCCTCAAAATAGTCACTTAGAAGCTTAAGAAAAATATCATGTCTCTTATCGTTGCCAATCTAGTTGAAACATCATTGATTAGCTAAAAAGAACATGACTCAAAAAAGTCAATGAAAAACTCAGCAAAAATTCCAAGTGTTTTTCAATGTATCAATATTTTCAAATAAGAATTATAGACAATCTAATCATTTAGGGTTTGTCAATTTTTAATCCTGATAAAATAAGGCAATGAGATTCAAGGATCATGTTATGTGATTAAACTGTTTAGGGCTAAACAATGTTATTCATCAAAGGTTCCAAAATGTCTCTCCTGAATCTGAAAATCCACTTCTGATGTGTGGCCAAAATGTTGCACTATTGAATCCGGTTGGTACCAA
Organism: Thuja plicata; assembly: GCA_018584345.1. Lineage (NCBI taxonomy): Eukaryota > Viridiplantae > Streptophyta > Pinopsida > Cupressales > Cupressaceae > Thuja > Thuja plicata. The sequence continues at coordinate 234,201 of MU226259.1, read as the reverse complement.
AATCTATGATGTGTGCCCCCAAGTGATAAATGTGATCAATGTGAAACTTAGGGAAACTAAACCTAGAATGCGACAAAATGCAGCTCTGAGACTTTAGTAGGGAAAATGCACAAATGATGGATGCAATGAGGATATGGACAAGTGAGATGAGAAAACCACAATATGTACAAATGCAACTAAGAAACACCTAAGGGACAAAAGGTGCCTATTTCCAGGTTTTCACCTCTTGGGATTATTGCTCTTTTTCTCTTTTTTCTTTTTTTTTTCTACCAAGGTGCCTACTGCTAGGTTTTCACCAAGGCACTTTTTTCTCTTTTTCAAATATTTTTATCTATTTGAATTTACTAATTTTTTTGGTATTTTTGATATTTTCTCCTTTTTTTGGTATTTTTGAATTTTATCATGTACAAAGGTGATGCTTGAGTCATCTGATACTCTCAACTTATACTCTTTATCCTGATACTCTTTCCTCTAAATCAGGTGTGGAACTTCTTAAGATAAATTCTATTGATAGGTTCTAGCAATTCATCACCATCACAATCAGCCAATTTGTAGGTCCCTGTTCCAAATGAAGAAACAATGAAAAAAGGACCAAGCCAATTTGCTTCCCACTTTCCTTTCTTTTCTCTATCAGCCTATTTTTTAGATTTTCTCTTAATACTAGATCCCCTATTTGAAAGTTTCTTGGCTTGATATGTTTGTTATAGTTCCTAGAAATTCAATTCTGATACACTTTCAAATGATCATATGCTTGAGTCTGATGTTCCTCCAACAATTCCAATTGTTGAAGGCGGGCAACTCTATAATCCTCATCCATTATTAATCCATGTAATGAGACTCTAAGGGATGGTATTTCAACTTCTAAAGGAAGAACAACTTTGGCCCCATAAACCAAAGAAAAAGGTGCAGCTCTTATCGGGGTTCAAATACTAGTCTTATAGGCCCATAATGTTGGATTGATTTGAAGGTGCCAATCCTTTCCTGATTTTCCAACAGATCTCTTAAGGATTTTAAGGATGTTCTTGTTGGTAGCTTTTTATTTTCCATTACCTTGGGGATAGTAAATGGATGAAGAGTGATGTGTAATGTGGAATGTGTCACAAAGTTAATCAATATCTTTGTTCTTAAACTATTTTCCATTATCTGCGATGATGGCATGAGGAATGCCATATCTGCAAATGATATGATTTAGGATAAACATGGAAATTCATTTTGCTATTGCAGTTGATAAAGGGATAGCTTCAACCCATTTAGTAAAGTATTATGTCGCTGTGATTATATACTTGTGTCCGTTTGAAGAAGGCAGATAAATCATGCCAATTAAGTCAAAACCCCATTGATAGAATGGCCATGGTGTGACAAAAGGGTGTAATTCTTGTGCTGGTGCATGAATCAAGTTTCCATGGTATTGACATTTCTTGCAAACTTTAACATATTGACAAGCATCTCTTTCTAAGGTTTTCCAAAAGTACCCCATACGTAATATTTTCTTAGCTAGGTTTAAACCATTTGAATGTATCCCACAAATCCCCTCATGGACATATTTTAAAGCTAATTTCAATTCATATTCCTCTAGACATCTAAGGAGTGTTCTGTCAAGACCTTTACGATACAATGTGTCAGAAAGGATAGTATAACAGGCGACTTGTCTTATGAAATTTGGATTTTGAGCACATGTTTGGTCCATAGGTAGGGTTTGATTTTTGAGGTAGGTATAGATAGGTCCATACCATGGAGATTCATGTCCATGTAAAAGGGAAATAATTTGGGTCTCAAGTAGGTCAAATGTTGGTTTCACCAATTCTTCCACCAACAACTCATACTTTTCATTTTGATAAGATAACTGAAGTAAAGACTCCAAAGTAGCCATTGCATCTGCTACTCTATTCTTGTCCCTTGGAATTTGTGCAAAAGTAATCAAAGCAAGGTATTTCTTCTAGTTGTCCACCAATTTCTTGTAAGGCATTAGTTTCTCATCCTTAGTATTATATTCATCATTAACTTGATTAATGACTAATTGGGAGTCTCCATAGACCTGTAATTCTATGACATTCCATTCCAAGGCTGTCTTGATTCCAATGACCAAATCTTCATACTTTGCTATGTTATTGGTGCAAGGGAACAATAACTTGTAAGATTTTGGGATTGTGTAACCTTGTGGTGTAATCAAAAGAATGACTGCTCCACTGCCATTTTGGGTATATGATCCATCAAAGTATAGAGTCCATGTCTTAGCTTCAACATTCATAATTTTAGAATCTGGGAATTCCAATTGTATAGGATGTGTATATTCTTGAGGATATTCAATGAATTGATCGGCTATAACTTGACCTTTGATTTCTTTCCTATCAACATATTCAATGTCGAATTCACTAAGTACCATGACCCACTTTGCAATCCTTCTAGTTAAAGCTGTTTTGCTAAGTAAGTATTTTAAGGGATCAATTTTAGCTATGAGTTTCACCTTATGCAACAACATATAGTGTCTTAACTTTTGAGAGGTGAATACCACTGCTAGGCAAGCCCTTTCCATGAATCTATAATTTAACTCATATTTGATCAAGGCTCTACTCAAATAGTAGATAGCTCATTCTTTTCCTTCCTCATCCTCTTGTGCCAATAAGACCCCTAAAGATATTTCTGTTGCTGAAATGTAGAGTAATAAAGGTTTTCCTTAAATTGGTGACATTAAGATAGGTGGATTCATCAAGTATGTTTTCAACAATGAAAAGGCTTTATCACACTCCTCATCCCATGTGAAGACAGTGTCTTTATGTAGTAATCTGGTAAAAGAATGGAATTTTTCCGCCAATTGAGAAATGAACCTTCTGATAGATTGAAGTCTTCCTTGAAGTGACCTCATTTGAATAATATTCTTTGGAATGTCCATGTCCATTATTGCTTTTACCTTTTCAGGATTTACTTCAATGCCTTTTACTGAAACAATGTACCCTAGGAGTTTTCCAGATTGTACCCCAAAAGCACATTTCTTTGGGTTAAGTCCCACCTTGAATTTTTATAGCCTTGTAAAATTTTTGTCAAGTATGGATAGATGATCTTTTATTTTATGTGACTTAGCTAAAATGTCATCAACATAATCCTCCATAAAGGTGTGCATCATGTCATGGAAAATGGTAGTCATGGCTCTTTGATAAGTGGCTCCAGCATTTTTAAGACTGAAGGGAATTACATTCCAACAAAAGGTACCCCATGGACATGTAAAAGCTATCTTCTCTTGATCCTCAGGTGCTATGCAAATTTGATTATACCCACTAAATCCATCCATAAGTGAAAGCATAGAATGACCTGTAGTGAGGTCCACAATAGCATCAATGCTTGGTAACAGAAAGTCATCTTTTGGACAAGCAAGGTTTAAATCTCTGAAATATGTGCAAACTCTTATGGTTTTATCATGTTTGGTAATTGGTACAATATTGGAGATCTATTCAGCATATTCTATTACTCTTATAAATCCTGCCTTGAGCAATTTCTCCAATTCAACTTTGACTAATAGGGCTATGTGTGGATGCATTTTTTGCAACTTCTGCTTTACAGGCTTAACCCCTGGTTTCAAATTTAAGTGATGCATTATGAAATTCAGATCTAATCCAGGCATGTCAGCATATGACCATGCAAAGTTGATTTGTTTCACTTGAAAGAATGCAATGAACTCTTCTCGCTCCAAAGGACTCAAAGATGTTGCTAAGTGAATGAATTTAGGATCCTTTTCTATGCCGATGTTAACCTTTTCTATGGGTTCAATAAGTATAGGTGATCTTTCATCTTTGTGAGCTGGTAAGGTGTCCAACCTCTCTCCCTTAGGTGCCACAATTGGGTTTTCACCTTCAGAAACATCCTTTATTTTTACTTTTTTGGGGTCTAGCACTGCCACATGGTGGTTTTCACCACTAGACCTTCTCATTTTTTTGAATATTTTCTCTTCATTTTTTGGATTAAGAGGTTGAACACCTACCCCTATCATCATGTTTGGAGTGAATTCATTGGTGGAAGAACTGGGTTCGACCGCATTGATGTAAAAGGCCATTGAATTGTCATTTGGGAAGTAGAGTAATTCATTTGACTCAGACAGATCCCAATCAATAAGTTTAGGATGCATTAAGGAAAAAGAATCATTGAATGGGCTTTCATTTGAAGGAGTTAAGGACATGAATTCATTATATGGTTCATACATTTTATCGTCATGGTCTATGACATGTGCCTCTTCAAGATGGTCCATGGAAGAAGGATCAAAATCCTCTTCATCAGAGTCCTCTAAGATTTCTATGGGAAAGAAAGCATGTGGATT
>MU226259.1:205430-221825 GCA_018584345.1 Thuja plicata | reverse complement strand
TTAATTTGATTTTATGGTTATCTTGATTAGATTATTTAAATTACAAGAGGTATTTTTTAATAGTTTTAATGCGATTAACTTTAATTATTTTAGATTAAGATATTAATTAAATGGAGGTTATGTTTGAGTTATCTATAAAGGTTTACATGGTTATAGTTCATTTTTCAGTCCTTTAGGATGTTTTTATTTCTATGCATTCGTATGGATCTCTTGTGCTTGAATGTGTTACTGTTAGGGGGCATTAGATGACCTAGGATGTATATAGAGGTTGGGGAAAATGTTTATCTTTTCTGTCACTTTATGGCGTGTGTGTTCTATGCTATTCCCTAAACTGACCATGTGACCCTTTCGATTCTGTTATCTGGTTGTGTACCTATGTGACCGTTCCTGTTGTATGGGATATTGATTTGGGGTACACTAGGGTGGTGACCTAAGCTAAATTTGTTAGGATCTTTGAGCCTAGAGTAGGTTACCTAGATGTGTAGTAGGGGGTGGCTTGCAATAAGTTCCGGGTCTGTAAGTGACTTCTGGATTGCTTATTGTAGAGTTTCTTAATAAGTGATAACTAAAGACATATTTAGAGATTAAAATGAACTAATAAGATATGAATCTCCTCACCCATGCTTGAGTGCTAGTAAAGACTGAGATGGAGGTTGAGATAGTGCTTTCCCCCTTATGAGGTGCGGGTTCTAGCATAGTTAGTGATCTTGTCAGTTTGAGAGGTCATTGGCTCTGTGTATGGTCACTTAGGTGCTGGAATCCATTGGGATTATCAGGGCTAAACTTAAGGGTTAGACGTGCATGATGACACCTTCCTTTACACATGCTAGATTTCCTACACTGTCAGTTGCCTCTGGATTAGTGAGTCTTACCTTTCATGATGAATAGTACACCAGATTAGAGAGCCATCAGGATCCCTTGCTTAGTGGTTATTCCTTATTAGTTTTGGATATCTGATTGGGATCTGTTGTTATCTCCTCAGCACGGTGGGGTGGACCTTTGTGGTTCCACATGGATGAGTGGTAGTGATTCTTTACCCATTGAGATTCGACATCCTTGTACGAGGTTCTTGATGGTTTCTTTGCAGATGAGCTCCTTATGTTACTTCATCATTTATTATGTAATTTTATTATTGTAAATTTTGTATTAGAGTATCGCATGTGATACCTTACTTGGAAATTGTAATTAAGTAGATTAGAGAGATTACCACATACCCTGTGACATGTGAGTTTATGGTGGTTTCATGTTTATCCATGAGGATTGTAACTTTGGTTATGTAATTTGTATTTTTTATGTTTAATCAGATGGAATCTTTTGTTATAGTGTTAGTTGTATTTTGCTTTAAGTAATTCAATGTCATGGAACCCTTGAGTCGTGTAATCTATGTGGGTGTAAGACATGTGTATAAATGGTAATTGCTTCCACATGAATGTATGTTTCTTTATGTTAACTTTTAAAAAAAAAATTATTCAGCACACATAGTGTCATGTTCTAGGTTAATCTCTCTTGGGTTCCTTGGCGGGGCATTACGGGATATGACGGTGAATAAGGATATCGATGGGAAAAAATGCAACATAAAGACTTCAAATATAGAAGATGGAGATATGGAAGGTAAGATGACTCCCACAAATGATAATCTATGTGAAGATGTAGTGAACAAGGTGATTATTGATCTCAATATCTCAAATGAAGAGAGACAAATTGTTGTCTCTTCCCAAGAGATCGAGCTCTACCCTAAACCAAGTAATTATTTGGGAACATTTATTATGAAAGGATCCAGTATTTTTGAAAAGGACCTAAAGAATAAAGAGACTGGTGACCCTTTAATACCTCCTAAATCTACTAACAAGTTACTCAGATCTTCTATTCTAAAGGATAACCTATCCTTGTTGGGGTTCTCCTCAACCCCCCCACCTCATGCCTCATGGGTTGGGACTGAAGATGAGGGTTCAAAATCAGCTTGGAGCTTAGTTGAAAAGAGAGGGAAAAAGAAGGAAAATCAAATGTTGGTTTTGAATCCAAACAAGGGAGGCCGACACAAAGGGAGAGTAGAGAAAGAGAAATAGCAAAGGATGTAGCGAATGGAAAACAAAGAACTAATATTGATGGGTTCTTTGACGTTAAAAAGAAGAAGAAATGATACAAACACTTTGGTTAGGAGTGGGAGAGAAATCCAAGGTTGGGTTGTTCTGAAATGTTAGTTTGTCATAATGATTTTATCCTAGAATATGAGAGGCTTAAACAACCATATCAGGAAGCACAAGTTGAAATGTTTTATTTAGAGGGGGGAATGACATTTTGATTCTACAGGAAACAAAAATAAAAAAAGAAAGTTTTTAAGAAGATTGTTACTAATATTTGGTCTACTGTTAGTTGGGAGAAAAGTGATGTAGAAGGTGATTCTGGTAGTTTTTCTATCCTTTGTAATCTCAATCTAGTTGTTGGTTATTTGTTCCACTCATCAAAGTGCAATTTTCTTGTTACATTCAAATTTTCAAACTTTGGAATCTCTTGGAACTTGATAAATGTGTATGCTCCCAATGTTAAATCTGCTAGAGGAGCTTTGTGGGATTCTCTTGCCTCTATTTTTTTGGGAGGCCCTTCTGCTAAGTGGATGATGGGTGGTGAATTTATTTATCCCTTGTACCCCTTTGAGAAATCTAGAGGAACTGAATATTTCAATGAAAGCATGGTGGATTTGGGATATTTTCTCTCAGCTACAGGTTTGATTGACATTGAGATCTAGGGATCAACATTTACTTGGTCCAATAGAAGACAAGGGAAAAATCTTATTCAAGTTAGACTAGACAAATTTTTTTTATCCTCCAACTAGATGAATCTTGTCAATTTTACCCTCACTTCTCAACCTAAAACTAGATAAGACCATAATGCTCTAGTCCTTGACTGGGATAAAGGTAGGAAAAAAGGACCATTCCCTTTTAGGTATGAGATCATGTGGACTACCCACCCAAATTTTTGTAATATTGTGGAAAATTAGTGGAATATCCCTTGTATTGATTCCACTATGATCCAAGTTAACAAGAAACTCAGAATTATCAAGGAAAAGGTCAAAGGATGGAATAGAACCTCCATTAGAAATATCTTCAATGGGAAAAAATAGGTGGTTGTTGATTTGAAAAATATCCAAAATAGAATGGAGAAAGGGGAGCAAGATGAGGTTATATGCCAAGAGGAGAGATCTCTAAGGGAGAAATGGATCAAACTCAACAAACAAGAAGAGGTGTTTTGGAAACAAAAATCCAAGATACAATGGCTAACTAAAGGCGATTAAAATACCAAATTCTTCCACCAATCAACTCTTAAACATAGGAGCAGAAACAAAATCAGAAAAATGCAGCTACCAAATGTAAATTTTACTAAAGATGAAGATGAGATAGCCAATATTATGGTGGATTTATTTGTGAATTCCCAAAGTCAACCTAATGTTATCTTTTCATATCCTACTGGTATTCTGGATATTATCCCTTACCTTGTCATAGATGAAGATAATAGGAATCTGGTGAAACAAGTCACCTTTCATGAGGTTAAAGATGTTTTTTTTTTCTTTTGAATCTTGTAAAGCCCTAGGCTATGATGGTTTTCCCCCTGCCTTCTTCCAAGAGATTTAGGGCATTAGTGAAGAGGATATATACAATGCCACACGTGATTTCTTTAGGTTTGAAAGACTGCTGAAGTACGTCAATTCTACCTTCATTACCCTCATCCCTAAAGTGACAGAAGCTAAGACAATGATAGATTATAGACCCATTATCCTTTGCAACACATTATATAAAATCTTCTCGAAAGTGATGGTGAACAGACTCAAGCTTGTTCTTAACAAACCCACCTCTCATAATCAAAAGGGACTTGTGAAAGGAAGGAATATTTTGGATGCGATCATAACTACTCACGCGATCATCAACTCTATGGAAGCCAATAAAAAAAGTAGGTATGATACTAAAACTTGATATATTAAAAGCATATGATAGAGTTAGCTAGAAATTCCTTTTAAAATTTCTTAAGAAATATGGGTTTAATGGTAGATTTCTTAAAATGATAATGGAGTGTGTTACCTCCACCATGTACACTATATTTATTAATGTCTCTCCTAAGGGTTTATTTTCTATTGGTAAGGGCTTAAGATAGGGTGAACCACTATCCCCCTATTTATTCATCATTGTTTTTGAAGTTCTAGGATGTAACATTCAAAGAAATAAAGAAGTCAATCTATTGAAAGGTATAAAAGTTGCTTCTCAGCTCCAATCGTTCTCCCACCAACACTTTGTCGATGATACCATCCTATTTGGACAAATGTACATGTCTGAAGCTAGGAAATGGAAATAAATATTTCATAACTATGTGAAGCTTTCATGACAGAAAATAAACTATCAAAAGAGTAAGCTATTTTTCTTTAATGTAGATGAGGCTCTTCAACTAAAGATTAAGAATTTCATGGGGTGTGGATATGCTTCTCTACCTGATACCTACCTAGGACTCCCTCTTTCTACTAGGTTTCATCCTTGAATGTACTAGAACAATCTCATTAAAAGGCTTAAAAAAAAATGGGCAGGGTGCAAAGGGAAATTGTTAAGCCAAGTAGGGAAGATTCAACTGCTAAAAGTGTTTCTCCAAAATATCCCTATCTATTTCCTCTCCCTTTTCAAAATTCTTTGGTCGGTTGATGATAGTATAGAAAATCTTCAAAAGACATTTCTGTGGATATGTACAGAGAATAAATCAAATATAATATTAGTCAATGGGACAAATTTTGCACCCTAAAAGGGAATGGAGGTATTGGTATCAAAAAAGTAAGATCTTTCAATAGAGCTCTTATTGCTAAAGTTGGATGGATGCTAATTGAAAATAAAAAAGATTGGGTTGGGCTTATTAGAGCCAAATATATCCATAATAGACCATCTAATTCCTTTATATGTGAACCAAACACTACCTTGGGATCTTTGATATGAAGAAGCATCCTCACAGTCAAGAATATCTTAAGAAAAAGTGGTAGGAAGATTATTGGGGATGGTAAATGTTCCAAATTCTAGGAGGATATTTGGGACAAAGATAAGACCCTTATAGAGCTCAATAACCTCAATCATGTCAAGAGATGGATCATAAGAAAAAAATGGTGAAAGTGTGAGTTATTATATTAGGTGGCATGATATCAAAGCAAAGTGGAAGGATTTCAAAGAACAAATTAAGATAAGTGAAGGGATACCTCCATAGATCGTAAAATAATTATAGGATGAAATCAATTCTCTCACTCTCTTACCAGAATGATCTCTCTTTTCCCAATTGAGTAATGATAAATGGGTTATGAAACATAACTCTTCTGGTTTCTTTTCTGTTAAATTAGCTTATTGGGATTTAGACAAAGGGGAATAGAAAAATCATATGTGGAAGCTTGTTTGGATACCTAATCTTGTTCCAAAGATTAATTATTTTTGTTGGATTGTTGCCCATGGGAAGATCCTTACCATTGACGATCTTAATAAAAGGGAATTTTCTATGGTGAATAGATGTGCTCTGTGTTTATCCAACTATGAAAGTATAGACCATTTATTTATTCATTTCCCTTATGTGACTAGTGTTTGGAGCCAGTTTTTGTCCCTGCTAAATGTTGATTGGGTTTCCCCTGACTCTATGAGTAGACTTATTGATCAATGGAGTTTCTGCCCCTTTAATCATCTAATAATCAAGAATCTATGGATGCAAATTCATCCTTTTCTTACTTGGAACATATGGAAGGAATGAAACAATAGAATATTGAGAAATCAAACTCAAAACAACTTGGTCATATTCCAAATCATCAAGCAATGAGTTAAGGAGATGGTGCAGGAGCACCAAGTTCCTCCTAAAGAAACTATGGCCCATTTGGGGGTATTTTGATAAATTGATGTAACAAGGCCATGATAAGGCCATTTAATTTTTTTTGTGTTGAATAAGATCTTAGAGTCCATTACTAGTCTTTTCCAATTATTCTACATCATTTTGTAAGGCCTTGGTTCCAATTGGATCCCTTTGTTCCATAGAGTCCTGAATTGGTCAACTCTTGTCAATGCCTCCAAAAGTGTTCAAATGAGGTTCAAATGATGTATTTCATGTCCTAAATTAATTTTTGTCATGTTTGTGAAACTTGAAGATGGTATGAATTCATTTGCATGGAAAATGCAAAAGTTGTCAAAATGTTGTAAAAGTTGCTTGACAACTTTTCAAAGTTGTCCAACAACAAGAACAATTTTGTTCCAACTTGAAACCAAATTTCAAAATATGGTTGTAATCATTGGAGGGGCATGGAAAATGTTTAAACATGCATCCTTTTGGTTGAGGTGTGGATTTATGAGAAGTTTTGAAGCAACTTTCAATAAAAATCTTCTCTATTTTCTTGATTTTCTCACGTTGTTTTGGCATAACAATAAATTTATCAGGCCCATACTGTACTTGGAATGCTATGTAACCTAATTGGTGGAAAGGTGGGTGATTATAATTTCTTTTACAACAATTTTTGTCTTTTCATCAAGTGTGCGCAAAGATACTATTGGAGTTGATGAAAAATTATCAACCCTACAGCTCCCAAGAATCACCTGCATGCAAACATCTGTCACAGAAAGAGAGAAGCAAAAGCTATGGAGGCTAGAAACAAAAAATACGTGGAAGAGGAAACATCCTCTATTGATTCAATAATAATGGAATGGATTGGAATTACAAAATAATTGAAATAGAATTACAAATTGATCAATCCTAATAAAGGAGATCAAAACCCTAAGAAGGGTGGAGAAACCTAGGTTGCATGAATAATTAATAAAAGAATTAATTATTTCATGCCTAAAGTTTAGCTTAAGTGAACTAGAGATAGAAAGGTGACTTAATAATTAAATCAATAATGATTTAACTAATAAGTGAACAAGGTGTCTTAATAATTAAATCAATAATCATTTAATTAATAAGTGAAAATACTTTTTTACTCTAACACCCCCCCCCCCCCCNAAAATACTTTTTTACTCTAACCCCCCCCCCCCCCCCAAGATAACTTAGGGAGATGCTAAAAACCTAGAAACAACTACTAAAAGTGGCAAATGGGTCCCGACACCAAGGCCTGATCAGGTACCCAAGTACAAAAATCTATGTAAAGAGGAGAAAACCCAGTGGGAAAAACCCCTCTCTGAAAAGAGATGAAGACTAGTGAAGGACTGAAGAAGCCTCCAACTAGAGAATGTCCCAAAAGAATAGAAACAAAGGAAGAACATGTAGAACACCTCTGAAGCATGAAGCTACAAACATGTCAAAGAATAACTATTGGAACCTCCACTGTAATAGAACATGATCAGGTAAAGAAGACTGTAAATAAAGTCTGAAGAGCTAATCAATCAAAGATGGAAGGATGCCTCCAAAACAAGAATGAAAGAGTGTCCATATGGTAAATGATCCATCTCACTGAAATACATAGGTACCCAGCCACTGCATCCACTTAGTATGTAGGAACATATACTAAATACAAAGATCACTCCATGAAACCAAGGAAGCATTAGAATGAATAAGAGATACCCCCCATAATGCTGAGCAGGGAGAGGCATGACAAGTACACTGAATTAGACTGTCGTGAATAACTGCACGATGAAGAATGTACAAACATGTGTATAAAGGATGGTGTCATGGAAGGATCACTCTCTTGACACACATCATGAGGCTAATGTCATGGAAGGAACACTCACTTGACAAAGGTATATGGCAAACAAAGCAAACATCAAACCCCCCTTGGCACTTTATAATATAGTGAGAGTACAATCAAGCACAAAATGTGTAGGATTGCAAGCATGTATCAGATGACACTTGATTTTAATGTGTTTGAAAAAAAAATGCAATAGAAATAGATGTCTACAATATCCAAGAATGACAAAGAAGCTATAGAAACATGAAGAACAACTAAAAAGAAGTCATCCCATGCACGGAAAACAATCTCAGGACCTGAAACATCCAAGATATCCACCAGATTGAAAAAATGCAAAAAAATTGAATAAAAAATACCTAGATTAGAATCTGGGTGTGAAACCCATGAAATAAGATAGAGCACTAAACCAACTTTCCAATGCCATGCGGAAGTCGAAAAGAAGAGTCTGGATGAGCAAGATATGGCTCCCAAAGTGCAAAAAAAAACCCTAACTTTGACTCACAAAAAACCTATAGGGCATCAAAATAAGAAAATCTAACCTCTGGATTTGGATAGATCTTGAAAAGATCTTTTTGACGATATAAGATAGGTCAAAATCCGATATCGTATGCCCAAGATTTGAGCAAAAAACCACAAGGTGCTCATTATGAAAAAAAGGGTAAGATGTATGACGGGTTGGTGGCTGTCAAATTTAAAGTAGATCTTAGAAATATGATCGGTGATATCAGTGGCATGGAAATAGAGGTAGTGTCAAAATTGAGGCTGATTTTTTCCTTGAAAAGCGTGCCAAGGGCCTTGCATGCAAAAATAGGGCCTAGATTTCAATTATGTCCAAATTGGACATACCTTATATGAAAATAGGGGTTTTGGGGCATTCCAGACGTGATCACGAGGTCAGTTTGTGCCCACAATGCTCTAAAAAATATTTCCACCCCAATTCCACACAACTTTTCATAGAAAACCTCTCCAAAAACTAGATATGAAGGGCTAGACCAAAAAACTCTCATTAAGAAAATAGGGGCATGAAACAACGGAGCTCTGATACCATATTAGAGTTGATGAAAAACTATCAACCCTACAAATCCCAAGAATCACTTGCATGCAAACACCTTGTATTGTCTTAAAATGGAAGCACTTCTATTTGGATGAGTTTAGCACCCTCATTTAGTTTGTTTTCATATTAGATTTGCATGTGTTTGATTAGGTGAAATTAGGGTTAGGATCTTGTGGATCCTCCTAGATTTCCCTCTCTATGGCTCTTTTCTCTAGGTAGGACCTATGTATTGGTCCTCCTGGGTCTCATCCTTCTCTCTCTCTAGGCCTTCTTAACATTCTAGTTCATTCCCCCACGTTCCTAGGTCCCCGGATGACCTGGGAGCCTCTCAACAACATTCCAGAGACCTGCCTGAAACCTCAGGATAGGGTTGAGGTCAACCCTAACCTAGTTCAGGGCTGAGGTCAACCCTATCCTAGGACAAGGCCAAGGTTGACCTTTTCCTCTGCTAGGTATGGGTCCCCACTTTCACATCCGGAGCTTATCGGGGTCTGGAACTTAAAATAGGTCCTTGGGTTTGGATACGAAAGTGCTTTCTCTAATATTTGAATTATTATGTTTCCTACTTAGTTGGAAATTATAATGGGACCATGATTAGAGGTGAAATTTGGATTTGGATCCCTTGCATTGCCCTAGGAGGCCTATAATGAGATCTCTATATAAACACTCCCTTTTTCCTTCATTTGAGGACTGAAACGAAATCGGGAGATAACATGATGAAATGATGATGCAAACAAGCAATAGGATGATATAGAAGGACAAGCTAGGAAGACATTTCATTATCTTTAATCAAGCATTTTCAAGGACAAACTATTGTGGATCTTCATTGAAGCAAGAAGGCATTCTCTTTAGATCTACTATTTTCAACATTCAAGCATTCAAAGGACATTATCATGGGGTAGCAATTATGGATTGTGAGTTGATAGGAATACTTTAGCCTTGGGGGTTTGGTATGATTTCTTTGTCATATAAAAATCTATGCATTGCTTTCTCATTTCCATATTATGTTAGGATTGTTAATCTAGAAGATTAGATCTTGATATTACATGTTTAAAGACTCTTTTCAAAAGAGCAATACACACACACTATACATTCTATATTCAGCTATTTGTGGAGGTGGAAACCACCAAAATGGGGGTTTGACTAAGGAAAAACCCTATATAGCCACCCCAGAACCCCTTTTTCAGATATTTTTAGGTGCAGAATAGTAGATCCAAGACCAGATCTGGATACCCTTTTCAGTTTTCTTTTGGATGGAGTGAACAGGGACACTTTCAGATTTGTGCAGGACAAGGTTGGCATTTGTGGTACAGGGTCAACCTTTTTCATAAGACGACATCGGATTAGAAAAATATTTCTGGGTTTTGTTCGTCTCTGCGTTCCAGTTTGAGACAACTATCAGCATTTCCAGAAATGATCTACAAAACTCAGAAAATGAGTTTTTCCAGATCTTCTATGTTATGAGGTAGGCATCTTATCCCCCTATTATTTACATGCTCTTTTCCATCCTTTGGATCAATATAGTTAAGTGTAAAATACTAAATTTGGACTTAGAATCTCTTTTCTCACTATGGAAATCTTACTTAGGAGATCCCTAGCATTCAACCATTCCAAATTTTATATATTACACACCTATCACAGAAAGAGAGAAGCAAAAGCTATGGAGGCCATAAACAATAGATCTGTGGAAGAGGAAACATCCCAAATTGATTCAATAATAATGGAATAGAATTAAAAAAGAATTGAAATAGAATTAAAAAATGATCAATCCTAATAAAGGAGATCAAAACCCTGAGAAGGGTGGAGAAACCTAGGTTGCATGAATAATTAATAAAAAAAATTAAATATTGCATGCCTAAAGTTTAGCTTAAGTGAACTAGAGATAAAAAGGTGACTTAATAATAAAATCAATAATGATTTAATTAATAAGTGAATAAGGTTTCTTAATAATTAAATCAATAATGATTTAATTAATAAGTGAAAATACATTTTTACTCGAACAGATATTGATTTTTTTCTCCTAGTGGGTCTCAAGACAAAAATGTATGTAATTCAACTATTCGCCATTACAAATTTATGATTTCTTGTGGAATGTTAGTCATGAGGGTACTCTACAAGAATCCTTTAGTTTCAGCTCAAATGAAATTGAGAGTTTCAAGAAAATGGATGCCCTACGCATGACATTTGCATGTGGTAGACCATAAAAGAGATGAATTAGGTGCAAGTAATGTAGAAGTGGTAAATTGTATAGGTTTAGGAACTTTAAAAAGGTGGATTAATTATTTTGGAGGCCAATTCCATATGTTCCATGCATTGGGTTGGTTGTGAGACTTGTTTTTGAAGTACTTCCTTTATAAATATGTCCTAATTGGGGGCTAGAAAGTGAGGACAATTATCTTTTATGCTTTTTGGTCCAAAGAATGGTGGGTTACCACTGACATATGTTAAGTAACTTCATTATAGGGATCCAAAAATGTCTCTTTTCTATGGTTTGGATCAGTAGAGAGGGAGTTATTCACCAAAATCCTTAGAAAGGGCTACTAGTCCTAGTTGTCTCCTTGAAGCCAATGGTGTTGAATGACTTGGTGGGTATCTGCCAATGGTGGCTTTGAGTTGGATGGAGTATTTTGAGACTGTGAACTTCATGAAATCCTTACACTAATCCCTGGTATGGACTGTTTTTATGATTATCCCAAGATCTCATGGTAGGAACACAACCCGGTCTTGATAGTTGATGGATTTAGAAGCCTTCCTTTGCATCACAAGCACTTGGTTGTTGGAATCCATTTTTAGAGTTTATCTTTTCATTCCTAATGCCTCTACATCATAGTGGTACCAGAGTAATTAATTAGATCATTAAGGAGGGATTGGTTGAAGGTTGAGAGAAGGAGTGAGAGGTTGCAGTCAAGATGCCTCCAAGGGTTAGTGCAGCAGTTGCTAGAGAGTTGAGAACCTTAAGGGAGAGGATGGAGGCCTTAGATTCCAAATATAGAAGGAGAGGAAGGGTTTTTGATGAGGAGAGTGATCAAGAAGAAGGAGAGGGTGAAGAGGAAGTCCCCAGAGAGGAAGAAATAAACCTGGAGGATAGAAGGATGTAAAAACTCATCAAAGTGGTCAGAGAAAGTGATCACAAGACCAAGAAAAATATTCCCATCTATGGAGGAAATTTGGATAGAGAATTAATAGAATAGTTTGCGGCATTGGAAAAATTCTTTGAATGTGAAGAGGTGGAAGAGAGTCAAAAGGTGAAGATTGCCAAGTCAAAATTGAAGGGACATGCCCTAATATGGTAGGGTTGTGTACAAGTAGATAGGTGGAAAAAGGGGAAAGCCAAAATAACCTCATGGTGCAAGATGATGGAAAATATAAAGAAGAAGTTCTTGCTAAATGACTATAGGGTCCAACTATACAAGAGGTTGCAAAATTAGAGACAAAAAGGCATGGATGTATAATCATATACAGAGGATTTTCATGCATTAGATATCAGGGCATCACATGAAGAATATGTTGAAGAGAAGGTAGCAAGCTACCTTAGAAACCTAAGGTTCAACATCCAAGATGAACTTACTCTCTCCACACCTAGAATTGTTAAAGAGTGCTACAAATTGGCCATGAAGGTTGAGGATAATTTGAAGAGGAGACAAGAGAGGTAAGGAGGAGGAAGAGGAAACAATAATAGAGGTAGGGGTTCAAGGCATGCCTAAGAATATCAAGGAGACACAAGCAAGGGCAAGGAGAAATTCATTGATTCTAGGGGTGGCTTTATGGGTTCAAGTCTTATTCACCTTTTTTTACCTCAAATATAAATAAGTTAAAATTAAAGATAATTTATCTTATATTATAAAGTCTAATTCAAACTAATGTACTTTGTAAAGTAAATTACTTAATATAGTTTAAAATGAATATTCCTTCAATACAACATTTATGTCGCAAACATAGTAATCAATGATTATTTATAATTATTAATGTACCAATAATAAAATGAAAGAATCTTATTAATCTCAATCATAAATGAATAATAACGATAATAAAAAATATTAATATGTATCTATAAATCATGGAGAGGATGTTGTTCACAAAAAGATGATTGATAGGTAGAGTATTGGTAGATAGGGGATCAGTTACAACTCTTGGCCTTTTTATAGACAAGAAGCACTCCAGGAGGACAAAGTTCTTACATAGAACTCAAAAAAACATAGCCTCGGCTAGGACACTCCTAGGTGTACATTATACCCTAAGTTTGACACACGTTGTGTGCCCCTTCTCTAATGCCCAATGCCCAGCCAGAGAACTTAACTATGCCATCTCATGTGCCATTTATCCTCTCGTGTGCCTTTCTTAATTCTAATTGTTCTGTTGTACCTTCTTTTGTATTTTTTTTTCTTTCTTTCTGTCCCCCTCTCTATTTTACTTTTTACAAGTTTTAATAATACCTAAATGGTGATTAAAAAATTTACACCCTTTCATAATAATAATATTTCATAATTATTTGCTTTTACATTCTTTTATTACAAAATGTAATCAACGAGAAAAAGTCATGTAACAATTTTCCCCTTGTAAATTAGCTATTGTCCTCATGAGCATGGGGAGTCTCTGCATAAAAAGAACATGAAAAATTTTAGTTAAACAAATGTGGATTGTAACGCCCCTCCAGGGAACCCAGGAGGATTGACCATCTAATCTCTAAAGATGAAGTCAATTTTTCTTTTTTTGAACTATTACAATGCACATTTTCAAAAGAATCGATACACATATGCTCACAAAACATGAATGAAACATAACTAAGATTTCCTAGTCCTCACAGGTTCCCTAAAATTGCTACTCAAAAAATATTGATTAATCTAATTACATTTAAGAGTTCCATAATGAGTTACAAGTCTAACATATTTAAATAACACTTTAGAATAAATGACTGCTGTCTGATGAACATGTTTCAATGAGTAGTCACCAACATTTAATTTACCAACACAATACATTATTCATAGCTAACTAATGGAATTCATAACATTTGTAAACCGTCTTATAAATTTAGTTTCATATAGACATTAGGGTAAAGATTATCATTCATTATCACATACCCTACCACCTAGATGTACATTATACTAGATATATTTTAAGGCACCAAGCAAAATGTTCCTAACTCATTCTTAATATCATTCATAAGTTAACAATATGTGAATCAATTTATTGAGTTACTATCACAGGTTACATTAAACCAAAAATGTATTGTACTTCTTTTCTATAAACTTTCCTTAATATTTGGCATCTCATTTCTCAATTATACAACTGATTGCAATTCTATTATCATTTTATCATTTCCTATAGTTCTTCTTATCTAACAATAACATATCACTTTGACATAAAAACGAGTTCATTCATTAACCAATCATTTCCTAGTATTCCCTTTTAGTCTATTATTTAAGAGAAGCTACTTATCACATTAATATATGTTAGGTCCTTATCCACAAAAACATAAGATAACAATATGATTAGCTTTTCATGCAAGAGATCACTTACTATAAGATATCATAAGAGTGATGCAAATGACAAAGTTCATATTATTTCAATGCCCGTAACATATACAAGTAGGAGCATAACTTTTCCCTTCATTTCACCTAGAAATACCCATTCCCATTACATTGCTTCTCCTTTCATTTACATTACATTACATTACCCAACAACGGATCTCAATAAATCAATACATAAAAATTATAGTTCATTGAAGTACATGATGCAGAAGTAGAATCCTTGACAACTTCCAAGCATGAATCCAAAGGTAAAGACATCCATGCAGCCACAAACAGTACCTCAATCAGATTAACCAACCAACCAGGTGGAACTGTGAATTCCCACTCCCCTGTTCTAGGAGATAGAACCAAGGTCCACACAAGCTCTAAGGAAATCTAAGGCAAACAATACACCTTTACCAAAAGAACCATCCAAAAAAAAAAAAGAAACACAAAATACAATCAAGTATCCAAACATCACAAAATACGAGTGAGGGCTCTAGATTACCAACTAGGTGAGTCTCATCACACAACTTGTGTATTGGGATCCTCTCTGGCAACCCCTCTCAAATTTTAAGGATCCACCCTGGTTTTTACTCATGGTATCGGTACTCCAATAGGTCTATGCGGGCTTTAACACTTCTTATCTTTTATTATGTTTTAAACTCGCCCTTAACCCAAGTTCACTTTAATGGTTATCACTTGATTAAGAACTCACCCATAGGACCTCCTAGCAACCACTTTGGGTCATGGCACCTATGATGATCTAGCCACCTAGGGTGACTTGTTTCCCTATTCAAACATGTCATCAAAAGGGACTTGCAATCACTACAAAACATCAAGTCTCTAGGTTTAGGAAACTCTCCTATGTTCGCAAACCTTCAGGATGAGTCTAATTACTAACAATGTGCATAATATAAATAAGAACAATAGATAGTCTTCACAAGACACTTTGAAAATGATTTGAAACTTTCTCATACACCCAATTAGAGATAGAACAAAGGAAAAAATATTACCAAATGAAATAAACTATCAAAATGAAGGGTGATAAAATGACATCCTAAACCTTCCAAAACTCAATAAAAATGAATAGGAGTTTAACTAGTATCCAAACATAAAATTCACATAGAATTCAAAACCACACAAGAATACATAATCACTTCCAATATTAGATAGTGACAAACTCATCAAGCCTACGCATTAGATACATATACTTATTTCCAGATTCTATTACAAATATTTTTAAACTACCTTACTTATCTATAAATATGATCAATAATAGTATGGAAACAATATAAAACACATTCCTATAATAAATAACATAGACACAAGAAAATTCTTTCTATTTTTAGGATCTACCTGGAGTCTTCCAGAGAATTCCCTTGGTGTTAGGGAAATTCCATCAACCTCCAGGCTATCCAACTTCCTTCTTGTTGTCCTCTGGGATAAACCCACGCATAGTGATCTATAACTTTTGAATCGTATGATATTCATTCAAACTCTCTGGTGATAAGTGACACAATTAGGTTCTTACCAACATATTAAAAACTTAGTAAGATCCAATGGTTGGTTAGAGAGATATGACCTCCGTATCAGGACTATATTTTTATTGCAACAATTGTTTCTCCATTTTATCAGTTGACTAAAACACTATTATCTTCCTCAACTCTTGATGAATAACACCATTTTCACATTGAAAACCTATTCTTAGAATCTCCCAAAACCAAGTCTCCCTTCATAAAATATTTTACCTTATACATATAGACAGCTATATGGTTGGAGGAGTTGCTTTACGAGAAGAAACTTCTCCAACTTCCATAGTTGGTTTTGAATTAAATTAATTATTCCCGTGAATAATAGGTTACAACTTTAATTATTTATTAACTTAAATAAGCTTATGAAGTAATCAATTATACCGATGATAAGAAAGATGATCAAGTAACTCACATAGCCCAATGGTAACTAGCTAGTCTTACTCCTATCAGGTCTTGAGTTTGAATCTCCTATAAGCTAGTTTTCCCAATTAGGCATAATAATCTTAGTTCTTCTATTCTTTTATTTTATTTTATATCTTAATACAATATTTACATCACAACTCTAACTATACATATATATATTGTTATACATACTATATATATATATATATATATATATATATATAT
>MU226259.1:152225-205348 GCA_018584345.1 Thuja plicata | reverse complement strand
CACGCCAAAAACATATTTAAACACATTATATATATATATATATATATATATAATAAAATAACCAAGAATCATAAACATAATTGACAATAATAAAAGAGCAAGGTCAACTCACTAGAACACAAATCTCAAAACCATCAAAATAGTAATACAACCCAAGCCCAAATACAGTGTCTTCTTGAAAAGGGGGCCTAAGTCCAAATGGTATACTTGATAGAACCTTGGTAATATCTCCACAACAAAAACATTCAAGGATTTTGAAGGCATGCTCAGAATTGTGTGGCTAGGTGGATTCAATGCCTGGTACTTGCATCCAGCATCACCAAGTTCAGAAACATAAAGACACACACACACAAATATGTGTGTGTGTGTGTAAGTAGTGATAAATAAGGAGGGGGAGTGAGACATCATGTGGATCTCCCATGGAAGTGACTACGACTTCCTCCCCTCATCCTACACACACACACACACCATACAATACTCATTCTAAATCATGATTGAGTTAGTATTGTTAGCTCCACCATAATCTCAAAATAAAAAAGAACTATCATCATTGATAATCTCATCATGTATATAAACCAAATTCCATTAAATATTTTAAGAATATAATTCATTAGGTGACATTCAGATCATTTACAAAAACTATCATTAGAATGAACATATTATCCAACATATTTTGAAAGCATCTCATCATCTAATCAAATAAGAGAGAGCATGGAGTTAAAGTATGATTTCACTAGGGTATAAGAACCCATAATACAAAGTAATACTAATTAATTATAAAGAAAGGGTCAGATTGACTCCATAAATGATCCATTAGATGATTTGGGTTAATCACTAATCAATAGTTAACATCACAATCATTCATAAAATCATACATGAGTGTTAATAATGGCTAGGTAAAACACATAGATAACCTAATCTTTATGGAATTTTTGAACATCATATATACACCATCCATAACATAGTCATAAAGGTATCTTAATTAACTTAATTCATCCAAGTGTACTCAAACTATCAAAAATGAAGTTCCTCAAACAACAAACATATTAGATTGTTTCATAACATGACATTCCTAAAATATCATGAACACATAGTTGACATCACTACTCAAAGAGAAATATACATTAAACACTTCCGTGGAGATGAGATAGATTGGATTAGTAACTTCAAACAAAATCATTAGTAGAGAATAAAAGTCTCAAACTTCCAACAGGCATAATTAGGTTTTGCGAGGGTAGGAGGGGCATTACATCCTCCCCCCTTAGTTTTGACTTACTCCTAGAGTTGGTAAGTACTAAAACATTTACCACTTCTACATAACAATCAAATATCTAACCAAAACTAAATAATATATTCAAGTAATCCTGCTATCAAAGTTTTATGAATCTTACCTTGTTTTAACTTATTTTAGATTATCATAAATCCCTCATGGATTATTCATGAAAAAGACTATCATAATGCAAGGACTCTAAGCAGACAAGACACATAAAAGTATAATTTTTTTCCAATTCTAAACCACTTCATTACCCTAGATAGTTCCTTCTTACACATTCCTACTAAGACTAATATTAGCTAAAAACACAAAGCATGGTTTATATTGATATTCTACCTTTTTCTTCAAATCAAAGTTCTTATTTATTATAACTAAGAAAATGGGTAAGAATTCTTGGTAACATCTCAAAAATATAGAAAAATAGAAAATATGAGTCACAAAGTATCACATTCGTTAGTATGATAAAATATCACTTTAAAATTTTAGGAATAAAAGAACTTTTAAAATTCGCAAGCAATTTTCAAATAGGGACCCTAAAATACAAAACCAATACAAGATGACATAAAACATTTATACAAGAAATCAACTTATCACATTCAACCAATCATTATTAAACTTATATTTTATCTTAAAACCTAGTTCTATAGGCAACTCTTAGCAAACACAAAATAGTTCCTTATTATATAGCGGATATTAATTCCCTATCATCAAGTGTCTCAAATATACCCTAGAAAATCCTATACATCGCACACATAATGACACACTTTTACAAGGATAAAATCAAAGACATCTACTATAGCAGGCATAGTCATTAGATTACCCTATCCATACTCCTAGACAAATTCTGACAATTTAGCAAATTATTACATCATTAATTTAGGATAGCATTCCCTGCAGACTATATGTCAGGCACTAGTACAACACACCTACTTCCTATCAAATTAAATAGTAATATGATGAGTCTATATAAAATGTTAATTTAGAACTATTTATAGAGTCATTAAGAGGAGGAAATATGCATTGTAACTACCCAAATACCACTTATTATGCTACCAATATATTAATAATCCTTGCATTTATTTTCCTCAATAAAATTTAGGATTACCCAATCATAACCTTAACCTAATATGCATTTCTTAATAAAGATAACAACATATGATTGATTTCTTTTAACAATATAAAGCTTCATATCCATATAGATAACCATTCAATCCTATTCCACTTACATTCTATAACTCAACAACCCTATACTATGGACATCCAACCAGAAATATTAACATTGAAATTATGCTTATCATGCATACTTAAGCCAAATTCATTTGCATAATTTTTATTAATGGTTTCGTCTATTCACTAGGCATCTAGAAAATACACATTTAAAGTGCAAATTTTACTTCAAAATTTAAGATAGAGAATCAAATACCAACTCCAAGAGAAAATACTTGGATGTTAGTATATTCTTACCTTAGTCTTTCTTGATTAATTTTTTACCTATTAACATGGAATGCAAAAATGATATAACTTTTTGAAATAGGAATAAAACACTTTTTATTTTAACCCAAACATGAATGATAAAACCTTGGGGAAATTGGTGCTTACCCAAGGGTTTTCTAAATAGACACATATAAATATTACTCAAGGTATTAATTTCATATTTTTTTTCCTTGAGAAAACTTTAGTCCTTCAAAACTTATTCAAAAAAAAGTGAAACAAAGAGGGAAATATATTTGTTCTTTCTTTTCAATTCCCTACTTAGAGGAGGGTAGAGAAGAGAGAGAGGTATTTCATATCAAACAAATCTTATCGATTACTTGATTTTCTAAGCTTGTCACAACATTGTAAACATATTTATCAATGCGTACATTATAAGTTCTCCTTCTACTAGTTGTGAAAGTATAATACTTTAAATAAAAAGGAAGAGACAACATGAATTAAAATTCTAACCTCAACATGACACCAAACTTTCAACATTTACATACGTATGAACTAACACAATATAATATTTAATCCAGAAACAAAATATTACTATTTTGAGTGCTACCTTAATCACTTCTTAATTCATGTAAATAATTCAATTCTTCAATCCAAATGAACTCGTCTCTTTCACAATCACTAGGCATATTGTTGATAGTTACTTTAAAGATTACGTCTATGAACTTCGATTAGTATAGTTTATATAGGAAATAACAGAATGGGGAGTCATCCAAGGAAAGCAGTGTGTATAGTCCTTAACATTTCACAAAATAATCAATTTAAAAGTAAATCAAAACACATGTCATGACATTTAAGAGATGCATTGACATATATGAATGATCAAAATAAACATTTTTTCCAAACACTTTAGGTTTTAAACAATATAAGTGAAAAGGTGTAGACTTCCTAGTGAGTAATTTTCACCTAAGCTGAACATTTATTTGAACCCATTAATAACCCAAAACAAAATCTTCAAAATTTAAGTAAATTTCTAAGATAATTAAATATTAGTACTATCTAGTATTTTTCCAAAACACTAATAACAGATAGTGAAAGATGCCATTTTCATAACTACAATTCAATTTTGCAAGAATGATGCTAACATCAGTAAGAAATATAATACAAGAGCTTAAAGGGTAAGCATAGGTGAGTTATGAGTCCCATAGTTCCTAGTGTGGAAACCTAGGGCTCTGATACCAGATGTAACGCCCCGTCAGGGAACCCAGGAGGACTAACCATCTAATCTCTAAAGATGAAGTCAATTTTTTTCTGAACTATTACCATGTACATTTTCAAAAGAGTCGATACACATATGCTCACAAAAAATGAATGAAACATAACTGAAATTTCCTAGTCCTCACAGGTTCCTTAACATTGCTACTCAAACAATATTGATTAATCTAATTACATTTAAGAGTTTCATAATGAGTTAGAAGTCTAACATATTTATAACACTTTAGAATAAATGACTACTGTCTGATGAACATGTTTCAATGAGTAGTCACCAACATTTAATTTACCAACACAATCCATTCTTAATAACTAACTAATGGAATTTATGACATCTACAAACCATCTTATAAATTTAGTTTCATATAGACATTAGGGTAAAGATTATCATTCATTATCGCATACCCTACCACCTAGATGTACATTGTACTAGATATATTTTAAGGCACCAATAAAAATGTTCCTAACTCATTCTTAATATCAATCATAATTTAACAATATGTGAATCAATTTATTGAGTTACTATCATAGGTTACACTGAACCAAAAATGTATTGTACTTCTTTTCTATAAACTTTCCTTAATATTTGGCATCTCATTTCTCAATTATACAACTGATTTCAATTCTATTATCATTTTATCATTTCCTATAGTTCTTCTTATCTAAAAATAAAATTTCACTTTGATATAAACATGAGTTCATTTATTAACCAATCATTTCCTAGTATTCCCTTTTAGCCTATTATTTAAGAGAAGTTACTTATCACATCAACATAAGTTAGGTCCTTATCCACAAAAACACAAGAGAAAAATATGATTATCTTTTCATGCAAGAGATCACTTACTATAAGATATCATAAGAGTGATACAAATGACAAAGTTCATATTATTTCAATGCTCGTAACATATACAAGTAGGAACATAACTTTTCCCTTCATTTCATCTAGAAATACCCAATCTCATTACATTTCTTCTCCTTTCATTTAAATTACATTTCACTACCCAACAAGGGATCTCAATAAATATATACATCAAAATTATAGTTCATTGAAGTACATGATGCAAAAGTAGAATCCTTGAAAGCTTCCAAGCATGAATCCAAAGGTAAAGACATTCATGCAACCATGAACAATACCTCGATAAGATTAACCACCCAACCACGTGGAACCGTAAAGTCCCACTCCCCCATTCTAGGAGATAGAACCAAGGTCCACACAAGCTCTAAGGAAATCTGTTATGCCCTGCATACCCGTCCCTACATTTTGTGTGCAAAATGTTGGGTCCCCCTTTTCACTTTTGCTTTTGCCTTGTTTTCTTTGTCCTTTGTTTTCCCTTCAGGCTTTGCTCCTACAAGGTTTGTTTTTATTTTTCTCTTTGTCTTCTTGTGCCTCCGAGACCCAGTCCCAGAGTTCGTTTGTTCTTTCTAGAGTCGGATTCTAGACTCTGGGATTCTCTACCGTTATGTCTTCTTTCACGAGAAGGTATAGTTGCATGGAATCCCTGGGCCCGAAGTCCGGGGGTCTGCCTGTTCTAGAGTTTGCAAAGAAGGATGCAACTTTTTTCTACCCTAAGGGTATAAATGGAAGTTACCTGTCATTTTCATAGTTACCGTGATTAAAACACTTAGAGCACTCAGAGCGATTTTAAGGTGAATCAAGGCGATTAAACAATGAATCACTCCTTGTGCTTAGTGGCTAGTTAAACGTTGAGTTTTGATACTTTCTCCTGGTTATTTGAAGGTGGAAATTGTTGAAGAGTGCTTCTCATGCTTGCTTTCCCTGCATTCTTTTTGTTTCTAGGCAGGCCTTCGGCTTTTCCTTTTCTGGTTTTTGGTTCCTTGCTTGTTTCCAATTTTGTTTGTGGTTTTTGTCTCTGGTTTTGGCTTTCTGTCACCTCTTGTTGGTGGGATGGCACTAACAGAGGGTTGTCTTCCCTCTATGCAGTTGTATTCTAGAGTGGTTTTGTAAATTGGTGTATAATAGTTAGCTTCTGAGTATCTCTTGTATATTTTGTATATTTCTGTATAGTATTTTTGTAAATCCGCTATGTGAATTTCTATATATTAGTTGTGTGTATAGGCCTTGACTCTCTATACTTTTATGTATATCCTTCCATCCTGTGACACACTCCATCATGTTTTTAACCACCATATCAAGCTCATTGAGAGGGAGTTGCCACGGTTTGAACTTGACACCTCGCTGAGTTGAGCCATGGCAACTTTCTCTCTCCTCTATCTTATAAGCTTAATGGCGGGACTAATTTCCCATGAGTGGACATTCAAACCCCATCCCATCTGGCTTTCAATTTCCCCTATGTCAGCCCACTTGTCATCATTAATGCCTTTATGCCACCTATTGCGTGGCCAGGTGACGACCCATATCAGCCAAGTACAACTTCTTACTAGTCACATCGATAACGGCTAACTCCTACATACTTCGGGTGTTAGGAAGCCACTGGGTTTTCATTCCACCTTTGTCACTTAATCCAATACCCCAGAACCCCTAGGTGTTTATCAGAATCTAATTCATGTCTTAATACTCTGGGATTTTTGAAATATGCTAACTCTTCTTGGACAGGTATGAGATGGTTATGATTCCCCCAGAATCTGGGAAGTTCCTAATGTTTTCATTATATCATGTTCTAACAGTTCTCTGATCTTGTAGGTTGTGGATAGTTGGTCAAAATGTCTGAAGCAATCACCCCTCCTAATAGCCCAGCATTGTATGTGGTAAATTTGGCCTTGTTAACTCACCATACACTTCAACATAGTCCTTCTTCATCAGATACAAACAAGACTGAATATGAGTTATTCATCCTGCCTGTCTGCATGATTTGACCTATTGACTTCTATCCAGACGGGGTTTTCAAAATTGCTCTCAGAATGAGAGTCTCACAAGCATAGACCAATCTAGGAATGAAGGATTTATCTCCATGAATGCAATGCAATGCAAGATTAAGCTAAGAATTGAAAGATGTGATATAATCTAAGACATAATGTTAAATGCAATTATTCTAGAAATTGAAGCTATTCTAATTGCAAAATGATATTATTCTATATGAAACATGACAATAATTCAATATTCTAACAATGCATATTTTCTTCAAAAATTCAGGGGGTAATCGGGGGGTTTTGAATGAGGAATGAGAGTTCTTTTATAGACTCAGAGGTTTTTCAGAATATAAACTTTCCTTTTTGAAATAAAACAGATAGAAAAGCCAATTTAAAATAGAAAGCTTTATTTAAAAGAATACAATAAATTGTTTTCTCTTTGCTTTAACTGTTTTCTTTCTTTGATTTAATTCTATTTTATTTGATTTTAATTGTTTTCTTTATCTTTAAAGAACAATTAATTCAAAGATTCTATTTCTGAACAGAGATAAGATTTTTGAGAGAATATTTAATTAATTAAATAAATATGACCTCATAATTGCTTTTTTCTCAATTATCTGAATAATTAAATTCAATTATTGAAATGAGGATATTTATTTAATAATTAAATATTATTTAATTCCTTTTCATGTGTCTTGGCTAAAGAGGGTGAATTTAATTTAATTAAAGTGCTAGGACTTTATAATTAAATTAATTCAATCATAAGGTATGTTTAGCCAATAGATATTTAGGAATTAAATGTGATGTATGATTAATGTAGATTTAGGATTTTCTACATTTGACACTCAAGTCAAGTAGAGTCAGTGAAAAAATCAGAATTGCCTAGTACAATAGGACTTTGATGATTCAAAAGAATAATAAATGCAAAAAAATTGGTTAGGGTTGCAAGAGCCAATTTTGGGGTGTTACATTTTGCCCCTCTTTGAATTGATGTGGGAGCAGCGCATTGATTCAAAGAATAGTCTGATGCCTGAAGCATAGAAGAATAGATTTGAAAATTGATGATGAAAAGATTTCAGAGCCATCTCCAGAATAGAGCTTGACTCTCTGAAGTCTAGGTTAGGTTTCCAAGACACCGGTCAAATAGAGTTTTTAAGAATCATCTTCAAAATGAAGTTTGACCCTTAGGGATCTGGGTTAGAATGCCCTGATACCTAAATATATTGATATCTTTCACAAGGTTGTCCTCAGAATGAGGCTCAACCTTCAGGAGTCAGGGTTAGAATGCCCTGATACCTGTCTCAAAAGATAGTAAAAATATTGACATCTTTCACAAGGCTATCCCCAGAACGAGGCTTAACCTTCAGGAGTCAGGGTTAGAATGCCCCGATACCTGTCTCAAAAGATAATAAATAGATTGACATCTTTCACAAGGTTATCCCCAGAATGAGGCTTAACCTTCAGGAGTCAGGGTTAGATTGTCCCGATACCTGTCTCGAAAGAAAATAAATAGATTGACATCTTTCACAAGGTTATCCCAAGAATGAGGCTTAACCTTTAGGAGTCAGGGTTAGATTGTCCCGATACCTGTCTCAAAAGATAATAAATAGATTGACATATTTCACAAGGTTATCAGCAGAATGAGGCTTAACCTTTAGGAGTCAGGGTTAGATTGCCCCGATACCTGTCTTGAAAGAAGTTTTCGAGAGACATCTCCAGAATGAAACTTGGTCCTCAAGAATCTGAGTTAGATTGCTCAGATGCTGAATAGCTGACAAGATGTAAGGAACAAAGATGCCCTTATTGATTGAAAGTCATGGAACACCCAATTTTGACCGTGAGGTATGAAAAAATGAACATGCCCCAAGTGATGAGATGTCCCTAGCAATGAGGACTTTTGAAAATCAGATCAGATTGGTTGAAATAGATTTAATGATGTAATCATCCTGCCCCCACGGGAGTGAAATGGAAAGATGACACGCCATAATGATGATGGGGAGAAAAAAAATTGTAGATAGATGGTGAGTCAGAGATCAAGAAGAACTTAGAACAGATTATGGAAGAATTTGGAAGATGCAGAATCAATTTCGAGCGATTTTGAGGTCTGGTTGACCAAGTTTGACTAGAGTTGACCAAAGTTGACTAGAGTTGACTTTTGAGGAAAAAAGTCAAAGATTTTAGAAAATGATGATATGATAAGATTCTAACAAGAAAGCGATAGCTGAAAGTCTACTGCACAAGTGTCCGATCCCGTCGGTCCCAAAAATTTTAAAATGCAATTTTGAGCTATATAGAAGTGTCAGATTTTGATTTCGATCCTGAAAATGGATTGAGCATATAGCTGAAAATAGAGAGTGAGGATCAAACACTTGTACAATCATGATGAAACTAGGATAGTGAAGAACTCCGCAATGTATGAACCCAGGAGAATGCAAAGAAGAAAATACTGAATTATTGTCACAATGCAAGTCTAGAATGAAAATGCAATCCTATGCTAGATGCAATATGAAGGTGCAATTATAGGACATGGTTGTGAGACCCATCGTATAATCATCATCATTGACCACTTTTTGGAACATCAAAGTCGATACAACCCTTACTGGTGCCACAATGCAACCATAAGGATATGAATATGACTTATCATCGGATAAAATGTAGGAAACAAACGTAAGCACCAGAGCACAAAAGCCAAGATGACCTGAACATTGTTTCCAGTTAATGTTTCAAGAGTTCACTAGTATCAAGGAATTCAAAGCTAAGATAACCATGAGTGTGATCATGCATAAACAAATAGATCAATAACAAACAAAACAATAACAAGCAAGGAGATAGTACCAACCTCACCATGGCATACAAATAAACAAGATCGAGGGATGTGAGGTTGTTCCACCTTATTGCGGGGGCTCTTGACACATACACCCTGTGTATTTGACATTGTCGGATCATCGGGACTACACCAACAACCAGTAGAAAAATAAAATATCAGTGAAATTCATGAGAACAAATAGCATACAAAGAAATATTCAATCATAGCTCAGCCAATTTCAAAGTTTTCAAATATGTTCACGTTTAGAGGTGTTGAAAAACAATGTTTGTGCTTTGTGAGTGCATTGTGTTTGATTGTTATCAATAGATGTTTATGTTTGAGATATCTGATGCATGTTAAAAAACATAGATGTGCCAAAGATAGTGTTAAAAAACATTGTTTATGGTGGTGTTGCAAAACACCAGTTTGTGTCAGTAGCAAGTTGTCCTTGAGAAGTGACAAGATTACTGACTCAGGTGTAAACAAAATATGTGATCAAATGGGGGGGCCCATGCCCCCAAGTAATTATGACTATCTTGACATATGTTGTGAGGACAAACGTGATTAAATTGCCCCCAAGCATATGGCACTGAATCAATGACAAGTCAGGAGGGTTCACAAAAGGAACTAGAGTGTCACAAAAGTGACCGAAAGCTATGTACAAGCTAAAGAAAAGAAACATCAAGACCTAGTATCGATAGATAGAGTGTTTGAGCATAACTCCAAATAAAATGGATGTGAGCAATCTCAATAGAACAGTGAGAGAGATGCTCAAATGAAGTGATCATGGTATAAGCTATGCATCGGTAGGCAAACATAGTGAGAACCATTGGCGACTGATGTGAAGAAGATCCTTTAAAAGATAAAATGACAGTACCCCCCTAGATCAGGAGGGTTGCCCTGAGAGTATGACCAATTTCAATCCATTTGAGTTGATGTCCTGATGGGAATTGAAAGCAAATGCAAGCAGGAAAGCAGGAAAGTAGAAAAGCATGAAAGCAAATGCGTAAAGCCAAGGGGTGTTGTGATAGATATAGCATTGTGGAACAAGAGGCACTTGTTTACCAGGTTTTCACCTTCTTGGCAGAAATTATTTTTTTGCTACCATGACGCCTGTTTGCTAGGTTTTCATCAATGGTACTTTTTTTCTTTTTCTCTTTTTTTTTATATTTTTCAATTTTTTAATTTTGTATTTTTGGAATATATGATTTTTTTGGAGATACATCAAAGCACCTATCGCTAGGTTTTCACTAAGATGATCATTTTTTTAGGACTTTTTCAGATTTTTAGAATTTTTTAGAGAGTTTACTATATACATGAGCATACTAAAGATGTCTCAGCTGTAGAACCATTTTAGATGAAGAGCGTTGATGGGCTCTTTGAGTTGTTCTCCTTCAGTAGTAGAAATTTGATAGGTATCAGACCCAAACACTACAGTAACAATATACGAACCAAGCCAATTTGGTTCAAACTTCCCTTTTTGGATCCGATGTTGATTCTTAGGGTTCTCCCTTAGAATGAGGTCACCCACTTGGAAATCCCTTGGTCTTACCTTCTTGTTATAGCTCTTGGACATCCTTTTTTGGTATTCTCTAAGGTGATCGAATGCCACTTGGCGACATTCATCAAGTAATTCTAGCTCTTGTAGCCAAGATATTATGTTATCTTCATCAGTAATGAGGCCTTTCAAAGAGACTCATAAAGAAGGAATCTCAACCTCAATAGGTAACACAACATCTGCTCCATAAACCAATGCATAGGGTGTAGCCACTGTTGGTGTTCTCATGCTTGTCATGTATGCCCAGAGAGCTAGGTTGAACCAGAGATGCCAATCTTGTCTGAATTTATGCACTGTACGATGCAAGATTTTAAGGATTGTTTTGTTGGATTCTTCCGCCTGTCCATTACCTGGAGGATAATAGATGGAAGACCAATGTTGAGTAATGTTAAACTTAGAGCATAGCTCTATCAAATCCTTGTTTTTGAATTGTCCCCCATTATCAGTGATAACCACTGAGGGTACACCATGCCTACAAATGATGTAATTAAGAATGAACATAGCTACTGTTTTGCCACTGGTGACGGCTAGAGGGACTGCCTCCACCCACTTAGTAAAATAGTTTGTAGCTATGAATATAAACTTATGTCCATTAGAGGATGAGGGGTAAATTTAACCCACCAAGTCAAAGGCTCATTGTTGAAATGGCTAGAAAGTAATGAATGGAATAATTTCCTTGGCTGGAGCATGAATCAGGTTACCATGTAATTGACATTATTTGTAGGACTTAGCAAACTTTGCTGCTTCTTTTTCCATATCTGGCCAATAGTAACCAGCTCTAATAAGTTTACGGGCCAGTGTCAAGCCATTAGAGTGAGACCCACAGATGCCTTCATGCACCTCTACTAACGCTTGTTTGGATTCATCAGGTTCTAAACACCTAAGGAGGATACTATCTAGACCACATCTATACAAGTCATTAGCGATGATGACGAACCGTGAAGCACTATGGATGAAGTGAAGTTTTTCATTCTAGGTGTAAGTGTTTGGAACAATCTGGTCTAAAGGTAGGAGAATATATGATGGTAGCGGGATGAGTCATGTCCTATGACAGAATAGATCATCCAGGAATCAGGGGAGTCATAGGCTGGGTAGCGTAATGTCTCCACCAGGAATTCATGTCAAAAATCATTTTCTGGCATCTATAGAATAGAGGTGAGAGTAGCCATAGCATCTGCTGCTTTGTTATCTGCTCTCAGTTGCTGTTGAAATGTGATGTGAGTGAAATACTGCATGAGATCATCAACCAATCATTTATAAGGTACCAACTTGTCATCCCTTGTCTGATAGATATCATTTACTTGATTAATGACTAACTGTGAATCTCCAACAACATTGAGTTCATCTACTTGCCACTCAAGGGTGATCTTCATACCATTAATTAAGGCTTTGTACTCAACAATGTTGTTTGTACAAGGAAACAACATCTTGTATGCTTTTGGTAAAGAGTACCTTTGAGGTGTAATGAACAGTATCCTAGCACTTGACCCCTATTGGGTAAATGAACCATCAAAAAACATAGTCCATGATCGATGTCTAAGAAGTAATATGAACTCATCTGGAAATTTGATGTGCAATGGTTGATGATCAACTAGAGGTTCTTCTGCCAACTAATCTGCTATTGCTTGCCCTTTTATGGATTTTCTTTCCACATACTGAATATCAAATTCACTAAGGAGCATGACCCATTTAGCTAGTCTACCTGTGAGGGTAGATTTACTGAGTAAGTATTTTAGAGGGTCAATTTTAGCAATTAGACGCATAGTATGAGCCAACTTGTAGTGCCACAATTTTTGTAAAGCAAACACTACCACAAGGCAAGCCTTCTCTATAGTAGAATATTTCATTTCATATGAGACTAGAGTTTGGCTAATGTAATAGATAGCCCTTTCTTTCTTGTGCTGATCTTCTTGAGCCAATAGGATACCCAATGATGCATCCGTAGTAGAGATGTACAGTATAAGTGGCTTCCCATGAATAGGAGGCATCAAGATTGGCCAGTTTGAAAGATTCTATTTGACTTGTGTGAACCCTTCATCTTATTCCTTTTTCCACTGGTAAGTCACACCTTTGTGTAGAGTCTTGGTAAATGGTTGTGACTTATCCGCTAGTTGAGAGATAAAACGCTGGATAGACTGTAGTCAGCCTTGAAGTCCTCTCATTTGTCTAATGTTTTTAGGTGGCGGCATTTCCAAAATAGCTTGTACCTTTGTAGGATCCACTTTGATGCCTTTAGCAGAGATGATATAGCCAAGTAATTTTCCAGATGTTACGCCGAATGTGCACTTCTTAGGATTAAGCCTCAGACTGAATTGTTCCATACAATCTAGTATAGGACCTAGATCTGCAAGATGTTTCTTTCAGTGCATACTCTTAGCCAAAGTGTCATCCACATAATCTTCCATTGTTTTATGCATCATGTCATAAAATATAGTAGTAACAACTCTTTGATATGTAGCACTGACATTTTTGAGTCCAAAGGGAATGACATTCCAACAGAAGGTGCCCCAGGCACATGTGAATTCTATTTTCTCTTGGTCCTCTGGTACAATTTTTATCTAGTTGTAGCTAGAGAAACCATCCATTAGTGAGTACATTTCATATCCAGTTGTCATATCTATGATCATATCAATATTAGGTAATGGAAAATCATCCCTAGTTGAAATGTGAATTTTTGGAAGCCTATACTTGTAGAGTCACAAGTTCTGCGACCAATAGCTTTAAGTGGTGCAATCAAGCCTTTATGATTCACACCTATGGGACCATTTCCTTTGTAGCCAAAATGTTGCATAATAGATAAACCTTTGCCATATTTCTCAAGTTTCATGTCATAAGGAGGAGTTTGTTTAGAATTGTCTTCTCCTTTATAGATCCAAGCTTTGATAGCTCTGTTTTTAGCTTCTTCTTCTAATGGTACTATGGCTTGCACAAAGGTACCACCATACTTTGTTGGAGGAGTAACCGTAGAAGGTTTAGTGCTTTCAGAAGGTCTCCCATAAGAATGGGGAGACAAAGGAAAATATGTAATAGATAGCATTGGTTCAATCTGATATCCTCCCATGTCAGTTTCTTTGAGTGTCAAAATCTTTTCCATTTCTTTTAATTTATCCTCAAAGAGTTCAATAGATTCTCTGTTGGTAGGCACAAGGATGTCAACTGATTTTGTGAGGGCATTGCAATCATAGTGTGTATTAGTAGGTATAGTCACTTCAGATCCTTGAAATGGGAATTTAATGCACTGATGGTATGTGGAAGGGACATCTTGCATTTCATGGATCCATGGCCTCCCTAACAAAATATTGTATGCCAAAGGAATGTCAAGCACTTGACAAATAACATCGCATTCAACAGGACCAAATCTTATTGGCAACATGAATAGCCCCTTGGATTTATGTTCTTCCTCATCATAAGCTTTAATGGTAATCTTTTTGTGAGCATCAATTCAATCTTTTCCATAGCCTAACTCAATAAGGAAACTAGCAGAGCAAATATTTAGGCCAGCGTCATTATCTATTAGAACATGGCGAACACACTTTGGAACAATCATGTCTTCAATGTGTAGAGGATTATTATGTGGGTGACTCAAAGAATGGTTGTCTTCCTCAGAGAAAGACAAGTAATGTGAGGAGGTCAAGTGACCTACCATGGATTGAAACCGGTTGAGATCAAGATCTTTTGGGACATTTGCCTCAGTGAGGGCTTTGTCCAGGATTTCCCTATGAGCAGGGGAGATTTTTAGGAGCTAAAAAATAGTTATCTGAGCATTAGTACATTGCAATTGATCAAGAATGCTTTAATTGGTAGAATTATATGAGGAACCCACTTTGGGATTCTTAGTAGCAGAGTCAACCTTAGCTTTGTCTAAAGGTTGAGTTGATGTAGGTATAGAAGGCTTAGGGCCTTTGAGAATGATTTGAGACTGTCCTTGTTCAGAAGATTGAGGTGTAGACCCTCACAAAGTGAAAGATGTTTTGGACTTAGAAGGATCTTCCTTCCCCTTGAGAATGATGACATTACAATATTTAGTATCGATAGGTTCAACCATATTAATGACATTGTCGTTATTGGTGTATGTATAGTTGACCTTAGCATCAGTATTTTTGCCTTTAGATGATTCACCTTTTCCATGAGGAGGAAATGGGTCTTTGAAAGATTGGTGATCATAATTTTTGTTGTGACCTCCCACAGAAATAACCTCAGTATCGATGAGATCCTAGATTGTATGCCATAATTTTTGACAAGTAGCTATTTTATGACCTTTGTTTTGGTGAAAATACAATAAGAGGATTCATTCCACCAAGAGGGTCTTGGTTGCGGATCATAAGGTCATGAATTTTCCAATGGAGTAAGTAAATGGTTGTCCACAAGAGTCTTGTAAACTACCTCAAGAGGTTCTCCCAAAGGAGTGAATTCACGCTTGGGTCTAGGAGCCCAAGGTTTAGGTCCAAAAAATTGTGAAGCACTTGGTTTGGATTCTGCCACAGCCTGTTCAGTGGCTTTGGCCGCTTGCATTGTGGTAGTGAGATTAAAGGTAGCCTTGAAAGGCTTAGGAGTCACATTGTCTACAACTCAATCATTCAAAACATTTTGGTTCTTGTTGGGAAATTTGGTTTTATCTTTGCTTGAGGAAGAAGACCCTTGTTTGTTTTCCTTGTGCAAAGTCAATTCTCCTTTCTTGATCATAAATGTCTCAATTCTTATATCTTGTTTGATCATATCATCAAAGGTTAAAGGACCTTGTAGCTGTACTTGATACCCAAAGTTGGGGAGAAGATTATCGAGAAAGATGTCCAACTTTTTGGATTTGGGTATCTTGCAAGAATATCGTGTATAAAGTTGTCTCCATCTTTGGAGAAATGCCAAGAAGGATTCCCCATGATTTTGTTTCAAGTTGCAAAGATCTCGGATATGAACCGGATGTTGAATGTTATGAGAATAATGTTGTAGAAATAAATTGGGAATTTCATGAAATTTTTTGATGCCAGTTGGTAGTCTAGAAAGCCATTCCATAGCCGATCCTTCCAAAATACATGGGAAAAGATGCATGAGATAGGTTATTTCATGTATGAATTCCATGGAGAGAGTACCAAATTCTCTCAAATGGTCTTGACGGTCAGATGTACCCAAGTATTTGTCATATTTAGGAAGTTCAACTCCTTTAGGAAAAGGAGGCATGTGAAGATCTTTGTCAAATGGGAAAGGACAGATGCTTTCCAGTGTAAATTGTGTAATAGGTTTGTCTTTCTCTTTCAAGAGTTGAGAGAGTTTCTCTCACATAGTTTGCATTTCTTTGCATAAGCAAGAATTTTCAGTTTCTTCCTCTTTCTCAACAAGTGTTTCTACGGCATAATTGGAAGGTAACTTAGCCCCTTGATTGGCTAGTTCAAGAATTTATTTTTCTTTCTCCTCAGCTAGGAGAACTCCCATCATTCTACAGAAATCCTTGTTAGCACGAGCTTGTGCAATCTCTTCTTGAGTGATTTCTACTTCTACATTGGTAGGGGGTCTTCAGAATGGGACTTACCCCAATTTCTAAAGAGGTCAGTTCTGCTAACCTCACCACCTGATTGGTTATGATTTTCCATCTTGCTAGAATGCAAGGATTCAATGTGTAAATATTTGGTATGAAAAGATTGAGTGTTCTCATAATTTGGGTCTTCTTGGAATAAAGGATTTTGAACCCAACTAAGATCCATAGGAAATGACCATTTATTGTAAGGTCGACATACCAAAGAAGGAGATCAAGATGATTCCTCACTAGATGTAGCTGGTAATGGTGTGGAAAGCACAGATTCATCTTGATTGATTGAAGGAAATGTTTTGCCACTTCAATTTGTGATAGTCATAGATAGTTTTGAACAAGAGATGTGAACTAGGACCAAACTTGAAACTGTCTCAAAGATTGCACAGAACGTGCCAAAAGGTGAAGTATCCATGGTGCAAATCGTCAAAGATGAGGCTAAAATAGCCAAGAGGTGACTATTGCGACACAAGGAATGATGACACAGATAAAAAGAGATCAAAAAGACATGAGACAAGACCAGTTTAAGCAAGAATCACATAGTTCTCATCCCAAGAAACCAAGTTTTAGACTGTGTGGAGATGGATGACAGAAAAATAGACCCATATGAAAGACCAAATTTGACAGAAGAAAACTTGACTGACATATTTGAGCTCACTATTTTGGACAAAAGACTC
Organism: Thuja plicata; assembly: GCA_018584345.1. NCBI lineage: Eukaryota > Viridiplantae > Streptophyta > Pinopsida > Cupressales > Cupressaceae > Thuja > Thuja plicata. The sequence goes on along the minus strand of MU226259.1, from coordinate 187,981 downwards.
CAGTTTCATGTGAAGAAATGCTCTTTCGTGTGAAGATTCTCACCGACCCACGTGACACTTTCCAGTATTCACGTGAAGAAATGCTCTAGATTGGTAGAAAAATGATGACAGACTAATGGCATTATTGTCGAATGTCGCCCGACAGTATATTTCATATCGTGCAAAGATTCTCACTGAATGATGCGAAGTTAGGGAAATTTTGCGTGAAACTATGCAAATGTTAAAAAAAAGGATGTTTATAGAATCAGACTATTGAGACCAGTTTGTGTTTCCCAAGATAAAATCATGTTGTTTTCCTACAGATAGTTCAAGTTTCAGATTGTTTTGGAGATGTTCAAGATTGACAGTTTGTATGTTTTGACAATAGTTTCGATTGTTCAAATGATACACCCACAAAAAACACATTAAACAGAATGTTTGTAATACCATAACAAAAACATCACAATCCTAGGATAGCCAGGACAATATCTTTTGAATCCCCACTTGAACTAAAGTTCAGCTATGCTTACTCTTAGTAGATAACTTAGAAGCTTGGAAGCACGGGCTCCTCCTTACATATGCACTCACTTCTCAGGCATACCAAACTTTGAACCCCAAAGGAATTGCTTCCCAAAGGTTGTTATCTCTACTAAAAGCCATAAAAATGTGGGGCGTATTTTTTGGTCTCTCACCTTTCACCCCAACAGATAGAGGGTTTTTGGAAACTAGAACAACAGTTTGTAGTAAGGAAACCCGTTCAAGTGGTTGTGATCAAGTCATTTTCCCAATAAAGGGGGCCCTCCCAATCCGTTCAAAGCAAGGCTTTCACCTTAACAATGTCAGGACTTTAACGCACCACTAGGGTACTGGAGGAGATTTTGGTTGCCACAATAAATTCACACCTATCTATTGTGACATTAATCACAATAGCATTTTTTGTATATCAATTTGGAAGGGCTTGGCTTTAGCCTGTTACCGGTTGGGCATCCACTCTCACTGGCTCTGCTAAAGCTCTTGGGAGGTAGCCACTCTAGAAGAATTACATGAATTTATCTTACACCCAATATCCATAAAGGTGAGGGGAGAGGATATGTTCATGTAGTTCTTAGGATTACAATCTAAAAAACACTTCAATCATGCAAGACAATGATTCATTTTAAGCACCAATCAAAGTGTGTTTTAACTACCAAAAACAGATATAAGAAGTTGTGAAAACATGCAAGGTCTTCGACAAACATCCTGAAATTAACCCATTAGTAGTTTGTAATGCCTTTCTTCATATCAATGTCCTGCAACAAACATGTCAGAAGTTTATGATGGCTTTCTCTTTATCTCAGTGTCCTGCAAACCACTGTTAAGCTGCTCAAAAGATAAAATCACAGAATCACAGATGTGAGAAAATAACATGTGGTTAGAAAACTGAGATAATAAAATATCAAACAAAAATCTCTGGTCTATAATTTCACATGATAAAGTATGCTAGATTATGCGAAGAAGTACTGTATGCCATGCAAAGAACTAGAAAGTTTGCGCGAGACGTATAAAAAGTTGGCGCAAAATTAAAATAGAACTATATGGAAGTATGGACATAATGAAAAAAAAATGAAAAAAATGAGGCTAGAACAGAAATGTACCTACCCCACGGTGGGCGCCAGAAATGTATGTGGTAAATTTGGCCTTGTTAACTCACCATACACTTCAACATAGTCCTTCTTCATCAGATACAAACAAGACTGAATATGAGTTATCCATCTTGCCTGCCTGCATGATTCGACTTGTTGCCTTCTATCTAGACAGGGTTTTCGAAATTGCTCTCAGAACGAGAGTCTTACAACCATAGACCAATCTAGGAATGAAGGATTTATCTCCATGAATGCAATGCAATGCAAGATTAAGCTAAGAATTGAAAGATGTGAGGTAATCTAAGACATAACGTTAAATGCAATTATTCTAGAAATTGAAGCTATTCTAATTGCAAAATGATATTATTCTATATGAAACATGACAATAATTCAATATTCTAACAATGCATATTTTCTTCAGAAATTCAAGGGGTAATTGGGGGGTTTTGAATGAGGAATGAGAGTTCTTTTATAGACTCAGAGGTTGTTCAGAATAGAAACTTTCCTTTTTGAAATAAAACAGATAGAAAAGCCAGTTTAAAATAGAAAGCTTTATTTAAAAGAATACAATAAATTGTTTTCTCTTTGCTTTAACTATTTTCTTTCTTTGATTTAATTCTGTTTTATTTGATTTTAATTGTTTTCTTTCTCTTTAAAGCACAATTAATTCAAAGATTCTATTTCTAAACAGAGATAAGATTTTTGAGAGAATATTCAATTAATTAAATAAATATGACCTCATAATTGCTTTTTTCTCAATTATCTGAATAATTAAATTTAATTAATCAAATAAGGATATTTATTTAATAATTAAATATTATTTAATTCCTTTTATTGTGTCTTAGCTAAAGAGGGTGAATTTAATTTAATTAAAGTGCTAGGACTTTATAATTAAATTAATTCAATCATAAGGTGTTTTTAGCCAATAGATATTTAGGAATTAAATGTGATGTATGATTAATGTAGACTTAGGATTTTCTACATTTAACACTCAAGTCAAGTAGAGTTAGTGAAAAACTCAGAATTGCCTAGTACAATAGGACTTTGATGATTCAAAAGAATGATAAATACAACAAAATTGGTTAGGGTTGCAAGATGCCAATTTTGGGGTGTTAGTAGAGGTGCATGAAGGCATCTATGGGTCTCACTCTAATGGCTTGACATTGGCCCGTAAACTTATTAGAGCTGGTTACTATTGGCCAGATATGGAAAAAGAAGCAACACAATTTGCTAAGTCCTACAAACAATGTCAATTACATGGTAACCTGATTCATGCTCCAGCCAAGGAACTTATTCCATTCATTACTTTCTGGCCATTTCAACAATGGGCCTTTGACTTGGTAGGTCAGATTTACCCCTCGTCCTCCAATGGACATAAGTTTATAATCACAGCTATGGACTATTTTACTAAGTGGGTGGAGGCAGTCCCTCTCACCGTTGCTAGTGGCAAAATAGTAGCTATGTTCATTCTCAATTGCATCATTTGCATGCATGGTGTACCCTCAATGATTATCACTGATAATGGGGGACAATTCAAAAATAAGGATTTGATAGAGCTATGCTCTAAGTTTAACATTACTCAACATTGGTCTTCCATCTATTATCCTCAAGGTAATGGACAGGCAGAAGCATCCAACAAAATAATCCTTAAAATCCTGCATCGCATAGTGCATAAATTCGGATGAGATTGGCATCTCCAGATCAATGCAGCTCTCTAGGCATACAGGACAAGCATAAGAACACCAACAGGGGCTACACCCTATGTGTTGGTTTATGGAGTAGATGCTCTGTTACCTATTGAGGTTGAGCTTCCTTCTTTGCGAGTCTCTTTGAAAGGCCTCATTACTGATGAAGATAACAGAATATCTCAGCTACAAGAGCTAGAATTACTTGATGAACATCGCCAAGCGGCATTCGATCACCTTAGAGCGTACTAGAAAAGGATGTCCAAGAGCTATAACAAGAAGGTAAGACCAAGGTATTTCCAAGTGGGTGACCTCATTCTGAGGGAGAACCCTAAGAATCAACAACATCGGATCCAAAAAGGGAAGTTTGAACCAAATTGGCTTGGTCCGTATATTATTATTGTAGTGTTTGGGTCTGGTACCTATAAAATTTATACTACTGAAGGAGAACAACTCAAAGAGCCCATCAACGCTCTTCATCTGAAATGGTTCTACAGCTAAGACATCTTCAGTATGCTCATGTATATAGTAAAATCTCTAAAAAATTCTAAAAATATGAAAAAGTCCTAAAAAAATGATCATCTTAGTGAAAACCTAGTGATAAGTGTTTTGATGTATCTCCAAAAAAATCATATATTCCAAAAATATAAAAAAATTAAAAAATTGAAAAATACAAATAAAGAGAAAAAGAAAAAAAGTGTCATTAATGAAAACCTGGCAAATAGGTGTCATGGTAGCAAAAATAGAATTTCTACCAAGAAGGTGAAAACCTGGTAAATAGGAACCTCTTGTTCCACAATGCTATATCTATCACAACACCCCTTGGCTTTACGCATTTGCTTTCCTACTTTGCTGCTTTGCTACTTTCCTGCTTACATTTGCTTTCAGTTCCTGTCAAGACACCAACTCACATGGATTGAAACTGTTCATACTCTCAGGGAAACCCTCCTGATCTAGGGGGTACTGTCATTTTATCTTTTAAAGTATCTTCTTCACATCAGTCACCAGTGATTCTCACTGTGTCTGCCTACTGATGTATAACTTATACCGTGATCGCTTCATTTGAGCATCTCTCTCACGTCAGTCACCAGTGGTTCTCACTGCGTCTGCCTACTGTCGCTGTTCTATTGAGATTGCTCACATTTGTTTCAGTTGGATTTATTCTCAAATTATCTATCTATCTATACTAGGTCTTGATGTTTCCTTGCTTTAGCTTGTTCATAGCTTCCGGTCACTTTCGTGACACTCTGGTTCTTTTTGCGAACCCTCCTGACTTGTCATTGATTCAGCGCCATACGCTTGGGGGAAATCTAATCTTGTTTTTCCTCACAACATATGTCAAGACAGTCATCATTACTTGGGGGCACAGGCCTCCCACTTTGATCACATATTTGGTTTACACCTGAGTCAGTAATCTTGTCACTTCTCAAGGACAACTTGCTACTGACACAAACTGGTGTTTTTCAACACCACCATAAACAGTATTTTTTAAAACTATCTTTGGCACATCTGTGTTTTTTAACATGCATTGGATATCTCAAATGTAATCATCTATCAATTACAATCAAACATAATGCACTCACAAAGAACAAACAGTGTTTTTCAACACCTCTAAACATGAACATATTCAAAAACTTTGAAACTGGCTGAGCTATGATTGAATCTTTCTTTGAATGCTATATGTTCTTATGAATTTCATTGATATTTTATTTGTCTACTGCTTTTTGGTGTAGTCTCAATAATCCAGCAATGTCAAATACACAGGGTATATGTGTTAAGAGCTCCTGCAATAAGGTGGAACAACCTCACATCCCTTGATCTTGTTTATTTATACGTGATGGTGAGGTCTGTACTATCTCCTTGCTTGTTATTATTTTGTTTGTTATTGATCTATTTGTTTACACATGATCACACTCATGGTTATCTTGGCTTTGAATGCCTCAATACTGGTGTACTCTTGCAACATTAACTGGTAACAATGTTTAGGTCATCTTGGCTTTTGTGCTCTGGTGCTTACGTTTGTTTCCTACATTTTATCCGATGATAAGTCATATTCATATCCTGATGGTTGCATTGTGGTGCCAGTAAGGGTTGTATCAACTTTGATGTTCCAAAAAAATGCTCAATGATGATGATTATACGATGGGTCTCACAACCATGTCCTAGAATTGCACCTTCATATTGCATCTAGCATAGGATTGCATTTTCATTCTAGACTTGCATTGTGACAATAATTCAGTGTTTTCATCTTTGCACTCTCCTGGGTTCATACATTGGGGAGTTCTTCTTCAATATCCTAGTTTCATCATGATTGTACAAGTGTTCGATGCTCACTCTCTATCTTCAGCTATATACTCAATCCATTTTTGGGATCGAAATCAAAATCTGACACTTCTATATAGCTCAAAATTGCATTTTAAAGTTTTTGGGACCGACGCGATCAGACACTTGTGCAGTCGACTTTCTGATGTCACTTTCTTGAAAGAATCTTAACATATCATCATTTTCTAAAATCTTTGACTTTTTTCCTCAAAAGTCAACTCTGGTCAACTTTGGTCAACTCTAGTCAAACTTGGTCAACCAGACCTTGAAATCACTTGAAATTGATTCTGCATCCTCCAAATTCTTTCATAATCTATTCTGAGTTCTTCTTGATCTCTAAATCACCATCTATCTACAATTTTTTTGCTCCCCATCATCATTATGGCGTGTCATCTTTCCATTTTGCTCCCGAGGGGGCAGGATGATTACATCATTAAATCTATTTCAACCAATCTTAACTAATTTTCAAAAGTCCTCATTGCTAGGGACATCTCATCACTTGGGGCATGTTCAATTTTTTGTACCTCAAAGTCAAAACTGGGTGTTCCATGACTTTCAATCAATAAAGGCATCTTTGTTCCTTACATCTTATCATCTATTCAGCATCTAAGCAATCTAACTCAAATTCTTGAGGACCAAGTTTCATTCTGGAGATGGCTCTCGAAAACTTCTTTCGAGACAGGTATCGAGGCAATCTAACCCTGACTCCTAAAGGTTAAGGCTCATTCTGGGGATAACCTTGTGAAACATGTCAATCTATTTATTATCTTTCAAGACAGGTATCGGGACAATCTAACCCTGACTTCTGAAGGTTAAGCCTTATTCTGGGGATAACCTTGTGAAAGATGTCAATCTATTTATTATCTTTCAAGACAGGTATCGGGACAATCTAACCCTGACTCCTGAAGGTTAAGCCTCATTCTGGGGATAACCTTGTGAAAGATGTCAATCTATTTATTATCTTTTGAGATAGGTATCAGAGCATTCTAACCCTGAAACCTGAAGGTTAAGCCTCGTTATGGGGATATCCTTGTGAAAGATGTCAATATTTTTACTATCTTTTGAGATAGGTATCAGGGCATTCTAACCCTGACTCCTGAAGGTTGACCCTTATTCTGGGGACAACCTTGTGAAATATATCAATCTATTTAGGTATCAGGGCATTCTAACCTGGATCCCTGAGGATCAAGCTTCATTCTGAAGATGATTCTTGAAAACTCTATTTGACTGGTGTCTTGGCAACCTAACCTAGACTTCGGAGAGTCAAACTCTGTTCTGGAGATGGCTCTGAAATCTTTGCATCATCAATTTTCAAATCTATTCTTTTATGCTTCAGGCATTAGACTATTCTTTGAATCAATGCGCTGCTCCCACATCAATTCAAATAGGGGCAAAATGTAACACCCCAAAATTGGCATCTTGCAACCCTAACCAATTTTTTTGCATTTATCATTCTTTTGAATCATCAAAGTCCTATTGTACTAGGCAATTCTAAGTTTTTCACCGACTCTACTCGACCTGAGTGTCAAATGTAGAAAATCCTAAATCTACATTAATCATACATCACATTTAATTCCTAAATATATATTGGCTAAACATACCTTATGATTGAATTAATTTAATTATAAAGTCCTAGCACTTTAATTAAATTAAATTCACCCTCTTTAGCTAAGACACATGAAAATGAATTAAATAATATTTAATTATTAAATAAATATCCTCATTTCAATAATTGAATTTAATTATTCAGATAATTGAGAAAAAAGAAATTATGAGGTCATATTTATTTAATAAATTGAATATTGTCTCAAAAATCTTATCTCTATTCAGAAATAGAATCTTTGAATTAATTGTGCTTTAAAGAGAAAGAAAACAATTAAAATAAAATAAAACAAAATTAAATCAAAGATTTTATTTCTGAACAGAGATAAGATTTTTGAGAGAATATTCAATTAATTAAATAAATATGACCTCATAATTGTTTTTTTCTCAATTATCTGAATAATTAAATTCAATTATTGAAATGAGGATATTTATTTAATAATTAAATATTATTTAATTCCTTTTCATGTGTCTTAGCTAAAGGGGTGAATTTAATTTAATTAAAGTGCTAGGACTTTATAATTAAATTAATTCAATCATAAGGTATGTTTAGCCAATAGATATTTAGGAATTAAATGTGATGTATGATTAATGTAGATTTAAGATTTTCTACATTTGACACTTTGGTCGAGTAGAGTCAGTAAAAAACTCAGAATTGCCTAGTACAATAGGACTTTGATGATTCAAAAGAATGACAAATGCAACAAAATTGGTTAGGGTTGCAAGATGCCAATTTTGGGGTGTTACAGGAACTACCTACTACCTCCACTCGGGCGGCCACAAAGACCAAGGCCAAAAAGATTCTAGCAAAGCTGCCACTGACCTCCCAATACCTGAAGGAGGGCACTCTCATGGGGTCCAAGGTGGACTCCAAGGTATAGGAAATAACAGATATAGAGCTGGACTTTAGGCTGAGATGCAAGGCTTAATTCAAGCCATATAAAGACTGAAGGCCACCAGAGATAGCATGGTCACCCACTTGGCCACCTCTGGCATTATTAAAGTTGCAAACTTTCCTTGCTCAGTGCAATCAGTGGAGCTGATCCTCCAATTGGAAACACTTTACAACATATCTACATGGTTTGTTTTTCTTGCCGATCGCCGACCGTTACAATACCCAACAACAATTGTTAATTCTAATGCAACAACTTTCATCTCAGGGCTAGGGATTCCACAATTCAAGGGGTCTGTCATAATCAACCAGGCCAAATCATTACAGGAGTTCAAGGAAGTTTCTCTCATCTCCTGGAAATACCTCAACAATCAATGGTTGAAGTCCCCAAAAAGGTGGTTGAAGTCCCCAAAGAGGGACCACAAAAGGATGAAGTTGGAAATTCCCCGCAGGGATTTTAAAGATCTCATTCAGGAAGGTATCATTTTTCTATGCAGGATCTTCAGATTGCTCCACACCCAAGATTTCTCGGTGTGGATGTACTATTTTCTTTACTACATCAGCACCCATAGCCAGACCTTCAATTGGGCAGCTATCATATCCAATCATGTGGACACACATCTAAAGGGCGTCGTCCAGAGTTTGAAATTTTATATGACATCTTATGTGCTATGGGCACTGGCCCAACAAAGACTGGCTTTTCCATGTCTAGGAACCGTGGGCAATCTTGGGACTGGACCGGGCCAGGTCACACCATGGGATCATTATACCCAGGTCTAGTGGGAACTAAGTTTCCTAAATTTTTGTAGGGTAAATGATGCTTTCATCTACCACAACATTCTTACACTTACTCAGTACTCTAAATACTGGTTATTGCAAGGGGGAATGAACCTGGTCAGTACTTATGGTCATTATTTTATTCAGTTCTAGCAACACACCTACATCTGGGTGACCAGCTTCTAGGGGAAACCCTATCTTCTTCCCCGATATTGTGGGGACAGAATCATTATTTTAGAGTTTTGTCAGCAAATTCTAGAGCTGCACGCCCTCTTCATGGTGAAGGTCATCAATGTTCCATTCCCAATTTCTTGCAGGAACTATTCTTGCAGCCTTACCGTAACAAAGGAGGCAAATAGCGAATTGAAGAGCCTTAGACTCATGGAATTCCACCACACCTGAAAAGATTATGATCCTCTAGGAAAGATCGCCTTAGCACTCCCCTGGGCATCCGCGCCACATAAAGAAGATGTTGAAGATTTTTGGGCAGACTATCAGGACAATTTTGATCTCTAGGCCCACCAACACTCATGGATGTCCAAAGGCTTGATGAAATCCCTTGACCTTTGGGGTTACGTGAAGGGTTTCTCAGATGACGAGCCCCTGGAGGACCCATTATACAAGTAACAAGGATTAGATACTTTAGATCTTCCTCCGGTGGATTGGGCCACCATGAAAGATCTAACAATTAAAGGGGTATGTCAACCCATTATTGAAAATAGCCACAAGTATTTTTCCCAGGTGTGCCCTAGGAGCACCCAAAAGAGACCAATTATTCAAAGGTTCATTGCATTCTCCACCTCTGGAGCCAGCACAAGTAAGGGGATAGAGAAAGAAGACACCCTAGCTAGGGTACCTCCCCCAGATCATGTCCCCATAATGGTACACCTAAAAAATTAGATAGAGTCAGAAACGTTGGCAAGCCAATAGATAAGCGCATAACTATCCTTCGACCTCCTCATAGCTCTAGTGGCATCTACTCGATCGATGGGATCCCCATCATTGGCCGAAATGCTGAGTGAACAGAATTTCACCGAGGTGGCATCTACAAGTATTTTAAACATTGAGGTCCCATTAATCAGAAAGAAGAAGCAGAAGGTGACTCCTACTCCCACCACAGCCACTGGCCCCGGTATGTCAGACTTGCCCCCGATTGATGTCAGTTTGGACTCTCCCAAACTAGAAAATATTTTTCATTCCTCTCCCCCACATGACAAGTTTGATGATGTCTTTGAGACAAATGAGCTCATGAACCTTCAGGAGGAAATACACTACGCGGTGGATGAGATTGCCACCCAAGAGAAAGATGATACCCCCGTAGAAGAAGAAGTCTTAAAACAAGAAGTTGCCACAGAGCAAGAGGTCTGGGAAGAGACACAAGGGGGCATGAGTGGGAGAAAACACTGGTCCAAGAGACCAAGGATATGCAAAGGAAAAGCACAGATGAGAAACCAATGATCAGGGAAATCAGACCTATGGGATCAACTGTACCCCCAATCATCATGCTCCAAATGCCTTTGGTTACTCTAGGAGACCAGGTTTCCTAGAGTACATTTGGTGAGGTAGTAAAAGTGGCTGCATTGTTAAACTTTGGCCGAAGACCTCACCCACTTCCACAAGATATTCCACTTGAGGGAGAATTTTTGGCAGATGAAACAGATAGGGTCGGAGAACAACAAAAACAACAAGACGGGGAAATCCCTGAAGAAATAAGTAATATAGGTACAGGTGGGGAAATCCCACATACAACCAACAAAGATTCCAATCAGGTGGAGGATAATGAGACACCTAGAGAGCAGGAACGTGAACAAGAACAGGAAAAGGAAAAGGAGCCTGACAACATTAAAGATACCAGGAATGCACTACCAGACTTAGAAGAGAGTCCAAATACCCAGGTCTTAACAGAAAAGACACCCCAGCCATCTCAATGGTTGGTTGAATCTAAAAAGATAAAGAACCTGGTAGTAGCAACAGGCATTCCACTATCCCTAGCAGAGATGATGGCCCATAATGTAGAGGCCCAAAAGCCTAAGTAGGCTTGGACAGTCCATGCCCTCCGGACTGGTCCAACAGGAAGTATAGTTGCGACAATTGCAACACCTCCTCTATATGAATATGCAGTGGTTGTAAGGCCCGAAGGCTACACTATTATAGAAGTGGCACTAGGGATAAGAGATAAGCAGGGTGAACTAGACCTACTGAGAGATGCCACCAAAGCAGTGGAGGCCCAATATGCTAAGCAGGGCCAAAATTTAAAGGAGGAAAGAGACTAATACAAATCTCCTTGCACTTCTAGCAGAACTTACACAGCCTCTGGCCGAGGTCCACCTAGAAGCTTCTACCTCTAGATTGTCACTTGCACAGGGAGACGTGTATTCTCTAAGGGCCATGAAAAAGAAGGCCCAGGCTATCGATGGGTGGATCACCGAACAAATAGTCACCATTAGGCAATTCTTAGTGGTGTCACTCCCTGATCTTTATCAGATCCACCTTCTCCTCTGTCAGGAAAATGCCTCCATTTACATGTGGGAAATGAACTTAGGAAATTATGAGAAATGAAAGGCCGAGTTGGAGGAATTTTTCAATGCCAGAGAGGAGGCTATCATAGAGGAAAAAACTTTGGGGGATGAAACATACGATTCCATCCGGGCCCAATACTCAAGACTTTCCCTCAAAATAGAGGTATGCAAGGAACCAGTTAAGGCCCTAAAAGAGAAGGTGACCACTGCTCGGTATCCTTTGGGCTTATTTGAAGTATTTGTGGTGAGGGTGTCACAAGTCGACCCCTTCACTATTGGATTGTGTATCCCGGAGGACCATGTCCTTGGGAAATTTGATGAGTTCATGGAGTTCCAGTACCGTGCCCCTGGGTATTTCAATGGGATAAAGTTAATAAGGTTTTCTTAAATGATGCTTCAGATGCATGATGTTGTGAAGTTGGTAGATGAGTTCCAGAATGAGGCCAAATAAGTACAAGAGAAATTGGAGGTTGTCCATGGCTGGTGGGACAAAATCAAGGGCGTAGATGAGGAAGGTGTAAGCCTAGCATTAGAAGCTTTCAAAAATAGTAAAGGGCAGCATGGTTCTCTAGATTCTGGAGATAATCACTAACGGGGATAACTTTTATATTCATTCATTCTTTTAGAATGCAAGTTCTCGGGTCCTAGAATTCTGGATCCAATAGTTTTGTATTCTTGAAAGTGACCAGTGTCTCATTTCCCAAGGCCGATCGCTCACTTTCAAAGCAGTTAATAAGGATGTCAGAAGATGGGTGACTCTATCAAGGCACATTATTTCAACAAGATGGTTCCGACAGGTGGTCTTCCCAAGGTGCCACTCCAGCATTGATTACCTGGTGCATCAGAGATAGTGAGCTACTTTCCCATTAATGAGGCATGTAGCTTCAATCCCCGGGGGATCAGATTTCTTCTTTTCTCCTTACAACTCTCTTCTCAAGGCTGATTCTTCCACTCCACCTTTCTTCTCTCATTCTTCTGACATTTCAGACCTTTTTTGTCTCGAGGTCTTTGTAGCATGGTGCAGGTAGTACTTGCACCAAAAATTGTATTATATTATTGAGTGTAAAATAAGTTAGGTTAATTTTACGTCAAAACTTGTGTATAAATAATAAGTCTGACCCATTCCAAGGGTTGGCGAAATTGATGAATTTGTAGTCCATAGCTATAGCATTTTGATTTCATTTGTAGAGCTCAATGCTCCTTAGTTGTTAGAAGTTCTCAGTAGTTAGATGCTCCCTTGGAGCCATTATTGTATGCACCAGTACTTTTTGGAAACATGTTAATGAAGAAGTAAGGGTTCTATCAATGATGTTGTTAGCATTCTGATCTTTGGATTAACGATCTTTTGTGTTGTGTGTTCTTTATTTCCCATGCTCTGATATTTTAAGTAGATTAATGACCTTCTTTTCCCTTGCTATTGGATAAGTATGAACTGATGGTTCTATGTTTATTCAGTATTTAGTGTGGCATGTTAGAGCATGGTTGATGTTTTGAATGTTTATCATAACTATAAGTAGATGGAATACTTCTAACCATGTGGTATCTTTTAAAGTTTATTTGTTAAGTTTATGCACACTTGTAGGAAACCTAACCTAACTAAATCCCTGGAGAAGATGAGCCAAGATAACAAGCTATCCCCCCTTAACAAAATAGTCACATTCCCAATTAAGATCCTGCACTGTTGAGACCTAACTCTCACATGCTTAAAGGCTCAAAGAATTTATTCCCCAGATAACCTTTACAAGAGAAGTTTGCTGGTACCCCGATACTTGATGACAACTTACATCTCTTTGCAGACCTGATCACAAAGTCCTGCCAACAGAAACTGGCGCTAGGAGGGCATGAACTCCCCCTCCAAGGATTTTGATTTTGCACCACCTAAGGGTTCCCCAAGCCATATTTTTATGAGTTAGACCTTTAGTGGGATTGTATCATTTTCACCTGCAAGATTTGAAAGAGTCCTTAGATTAGCCCCCAATCGTGGAAGGTTTCTAGAACTCGAGCCTCCTGCTCGAAAGAAATGGACCCCAAAATCCAAGCCGGCCAACATTGTCTAGGGATCTACATCTTAGAATACCCAAGTTCCCTAGATAACCTCAGGGACTAACACTCAACCTATCCAAAATCCAACACCCCCAATGACTGCATACTTTGGTAACACCAGCTCCCTGATGGGATAGTTTTCGGGTGCAACCAATGATCTTCCTATGCATCCAGAAAAGATTTTCCCCCGATATGAGCACTTAGGCTCACAAAATGCAAAAGAGCATCTGTAGGCATACAAAGATGCTATGAACCGACACTAGATCTAACATCAAGATGTTGTGACATGGATGTTTCCTCTGTCCTTGGGAAAAAATGAGCTGAACTAGTACCTCAACCTACCCGCCAACTCCATCAATAGTTTGCATGATATGGAGGACACCTTTCTGGCGGCCTTTGGTGTACATGTGGAACTAGCATGGTCCCACATCCTATTCATCTCCATTAAGAAGGAACTGAATGAACCCCTTGCAGCATTCAACCATCGGTTCCAACGTGCCTTAAAGTAGTGCATGGGTCCCTTCATCCCATCTATGGATGTAACCATCCAAACATACCTTAACGTGATGGACCCCTTCGTTTCCACTCTCCTCTAGAGAACTACCTCCCCAATGACCAGGATACTCTGGCGAAGGTTTACAACCTAGCCTTGGATTTTTCCTATGGTTTGAATAAAGCTCTGGGTGGGATTGGGAAAAGCATGCCTTATAATATGATACCTTGTGGAACTCCTTACGCTGGGGGATACAACCCCAATTAGGCAATGGGTGCTCTCGCAATGGCCATGAATCCCCCACCATCGCCGATAGACTAGAAAGCCTAATACATATACCCAACTTAAACATAGACAACACCCAGTCTAGAATTTGTTCCCTGGAACCAACCACAACAAATGCAATAATCATCGATACAACCTGCTAGAGTGCCTTTCTTTCAGTTGCCGTGGCTGGAGGATTTCTGCCCTCAACTCTAGTACCCACAACTATCTTCACCAGGAACCAACCACAACAATCGTCACATTGTGACTCGAACACCTAGCTTTCCGTCGAGGTTGAATCCCTCTGGTGATTTGTGTCCTCTCTCATGATGGAGATGGGATAGCTGAAGGTGGGGCCTTCTACACCTCATAATCCCAATACCCAGAGAGGGAATATCTTCTTTGGCCAGTGAAACAACCACTCCGGAGGAAGAAACTACAACTGTTAGAATAGTCCCAAAGGATAACTGAGAGGGGGAGTGAATCAGTTATCATCTAATTTAATTCTTTACTCTTATTAACTCTAGAATACAATAAAGTAAATGCACATTCAAATAACACAATAGACAACACCACAATTTGGTTACGGGGAAACCAAATGGCAAAAACCCCGATGGGAATTAGCACCCATAATGAGCTATACTTGTTTATAATAATCCCTGTTAGAAGATCTTGTAACCATGTTAGGAGTTATTCTTTAAAATGCAATAAGTATAGTGACTTGGTTAAGGGTCTGACCCTATTAGGAGTCTTTTAAAAATAACCCTGTTATGGGTGAGGACTCACTGTCCAAAAGGTCACTGCTTCAATGGTGAAGGCTACAATCTTCTATAGAATAGATATGCACTATATCTAATGATGAATTGTAGAGTAGATCTGCTATCTTGATCAGTTCCAATGAATGAAACACAACTGATATTCTGCTCTATACTTTTTTTTGTCTCTTTTCTTTTCATTCACACTTAGCATTTCACCAATGAACTACTATAAGTATCTTCCTCAAAGTATGAGATTATGGAACCTGTTAGGAAACTCTTCATAACATCCTTGTTGACTTAACTAATCATGCAAGCATAAATACAACTACGTAATATAAACTGAATAGACATGACGCTTCACAAAGTTGGCCTCACCAAATTAACTCTAACATTGCAATCTTGTTGAAACATGTTTGGCACCTTTAGATAACTATCTTCAAGTTATAATTAAACTTAAATATACACACGCATATCCCAAAGATAGGCGCAACTCAAGAACCAATGTAATATGTCAACTCTATACAAACAAACTCTAGAAACTGTAAGTGTCACTAACAAAAGTACATAACACAACTGAAACTTTATATTTGAGTCTGCGTGTACGAACAAAACATAAATAACATGTCTACAACATGAATATAACCATGCAAGGCTTGATAGAATCATCTCATAAGTACATATATGACACTACTGTATATTATATGTTGTCATCAATGACAAACATACAATCAGCTGGCTGCCAGAAGCAAATCTCCAACAATCTCCCCTTTTGACATTGATGGCAACATATGATATTAATAACATCTTTAGCTCATGGTGTCTTATTTCTTTTTTACAATCTTCTCAATATCCTCATCAAAAATTCCTCTACAATGTTGCAGCTCTTATGTCTGTGTTTTTAAATTACATGGTTATATACTCCCCCAGAGTATATGCTCTCCCTTACTACATACTCCCCCTTTGACATCAATGGCAAAGGGCACCATAAACAATTAGGCATAGGTACTACTCTAGAAGTAGAGTAGTCAACCATTCATCAGTCACTATGGATTGATGTACTTGCTACTTTATCTAATCAAACTCAGGAGAGGGAATTACTCCCAACTTCTCCCTGAGATACTCAAAAGTATCTTTTGATAAAGGCTTTGTGAAAATATCTGCCAACTATTCTTTGGTGCTTACATAGTCCAATTTTACTTCATTATCTGCAACTTTTTCTCTAAGAAAATGGTATTTGATCTCAATGTGTTTTGTCTTTGCATGCATCACAGGATTCTTGGACATGTTTATAGTACTAGTGTTATCATAGTGAATAACAATAGGATAATCAACCTGTATACCAAAATCTTTAACCATCTACTTGATCCAAACCATTGTTGAATAATTCAATGCTACTGCAACATATTCAGCTTCTGTTGTCAACTAAGAGATACAATTTTGCTTCTTTCTTACCCAAGAAACCAACCTATCTCCAAGAAATACTTCTCCTCTAGAAGTACTCTTCCTACCATCAATACAACCTGCCCAATCTGCATCTGTATACAAATGAAGTTGTACATTCTCTGATTTAGGATACCATAAACCATAGTCCATAGTTCCCTTTAGATATCTAAATATTATTTTTATTTCCATTAGGTGATTTTTTTTTGGTTCAGTTGCAAATCTTCCAATAATGCCAACTGCATTAGATATGTTTGGTCTAGATTGAGTGAGATATATAGGTTTTCCAATCATAGATTTGTACAATATCTTGTCAACAACTGTGGAATCATCCTCTTTAGAAAGCTTGCTTCCTGTTATCATAGGAGTGTATACTGGCTTACAGTCTTCCATCTTTAAAGTCTTCAATATTTATTTCACATATTTTGACTAATTTATGAATATTCATTTATTTGTCTTCTTTACATTTAATCCCAAAAAATATTTTATAGGACCAGTCATGCTCATTTCAAATTCATTCTGCATTTCTTTTGCAAATTCTGCACTAAGCTTGTCATTACCTCCAAAGATAATGTCATCAGCAAATATGGAAACAAGTAATAATCCATCAGATGTCTCTCTTATGAATAGGTTACAATCTACTACTCCTTTCTTGAATCCAATCTTGGTAAGATAACCATCTAGTCTCTTATACCAAGCTCTTGGGGCCTGTTTTAGTCCATAGAGTGTTTTCTTCAATCTGCATACCATGTCTGGTTTATCTGATAGATTAAATCCTTCATGTTGTTCTATGTAGACTTCTTCCTTCAAGTCACCATTCAGAAAGGATAATTTGGCATCCATTTGATATACTTTAAAATCTTTGAATGTTGCATAGGCCAAGAATAACTTAATGGCTTCTAGTCTTCTCACAGGGGCAAATGTGTTAGTATAATCTATTCCTTCCCTTTGTGCATATCCTTTACACACCAGTCTTGCTTTGTTTTTGACCACTGTACCATCTTCATTCATCTTATTCCTAAATACCCACTTTGTTCCAATCACATTTTTGTCACTAGGTCTAGGAACCAATTCCCATGTATCATTTTTGATTATTTGATCTAATTCTTCTTCCATTTCTTTCTGCCAATCAGAATCCTTGCATGCATCTTCAATACTTAAAGGTTCAATCTATGAAAGTAAACATACCTCTTCATCTACTGATAGACTTTTTTCTTTAGATCTATTCAAAACACTACTGCTCTGATCTCCAATGATATCATCTTTTGAATGGTATCTAGATGTGAATTTTAAAAATTTTGGTGTGACATCCTCATCTGTAATCTGTGATACTTATTTGCTTGATTCGGGTTCATTACATGATACATCAATGCAATCAAACATTTCTTCTATAACAGTGTCTTTACTACTAGGCCTGGGTTCATCCTCAATCATAGGTGCATATTCATAGTACCTCTCTTGAATCATGAACTTCTCATCAATCTTTACATGAGTAATTTCAATTATCTTCTTTAATCTCAAATTGAAACATCTGTATGCTTTGATTTTAGTAGAGTAACCAAGGAAAATACCTTCATCACTTCTAGGATCAAACTTACCAACACCATCATCTCTCTTGATGTAGCACTTGTTGCCAAAGATTCTAAAATATTTTATTGTAGGTACATTACCAAACTAAATTTCATAAGGTGTCTTACCATGCCTGGCCTTAGTTGTGTTTTGTTGATAGTATAGACTGTTGTATTGACCGCATCTCTCCAATAGGTGTGCACAACTTTTCCTTCAATCATCATAGTGCACACTGTATCAAGTATGATCATTTTCCTTTTTTATGCTATCCCATTCTATTGTGGGGTTTTGGGTGCACTCAACTATATTTTGATTCCATGTTCTTCACAGTAGTCATAAAACTGGTCAGAGATGAACTCTCCCCCTCTATCTGATCTCTGACACTTTAGTTTTAATCCAGATTCATTCTCAACTTTGGCTTTGAATATTTTGAACTTCTCAAAGGCTTTAGAATTCTCCTTTAAGAATGTAACCCACATTATCCTTGAGAAATCATCAACAAAAAAAATGAAATACCTTTCTCCATAATATGATCTAGTTTGAGTAGGACCACATAAATCTGTATGCACAAGGTCTAACTTATTTTCAGCTGAGTTCTGCTTGCTTCTGAAGGAGCTCCTTACATGCTTTCCCATAGCACATTCCCTACACATTGTGTCAATTGGTTTTGCAATACTTGGAAGGTCTCTAACTACCTTGACATTTCTTATCTTTACTATATTGTCAAAATTCATATGACAGAGTCTCTTGTTCCATAACTAACTGTCATCTACTTTTGCAACAAAACAACTTACATTTGAATTGAGTTAAAAAACATTACCTTTTGTTTTTGAGCCTAATGCAATCATGTCTCCTTATTTGTTGCTAATAATTCATTTGTTGTCTTTGAATTCCAAATGATAACCTTTGTCAAGTAGCTATCCAACACTAAGTAAGTTGTGATTTAATCCATCAACATACAGAACATCATTTGTCTTGTTCTTTCCATCTAGGGTGATAGATCCTCTACCTATGATTGGTTTGGGAGTGTTATCTCCAAATATAACCATACCACCTTTGTACTTGTTAAGATGAGAAAATCTGTCTTTATCATCTGTCATGTGGTGAGAGCATCTGTTGTCAATGATCCAATCAGTTCTGATGTCTGCTTTGGAAATTAAGGCTAGCTCCTGTGCTTCCATTTCATCTTCAATGTCCATATCCTCAAGAAATTTTTCCATGTCTTTAAGGGAAATGAATCCAATTTCATCTTCTCTTGAATATTCATCAGTTACACCTTCTTCAACATGATAGCATTCCTTTCTGTATTTAGGTTTATAATCAGATCTGAATTTCTTTACTCTTGTAGGACACTTGGATGCAAAGTGACCAATCTTGTTGCATGAGAAAAATTTGAATGGAAGTTGTCCTTCATATTTTACTTTGCCTCTCTTTTCTCTTTTGGCAATCATGGAAATTATTTCTTCTAGTTCTTCATCAACTTCTTCTTTCTCATTATTGCTAGAGATGTGTAAAGGTTTCTTACCATGGACTGAGGCTTTGAAAGTTGTTTCACTTTTGGGTTTAGTCTTCAATCTTGATATTTCAAATGAAGACATTTTAATGATCAAAGTCTCTCTTTTGAAGTCTTCTAAAAGTTGCATTGTTTCATCCTAGAGTATTGATCTTGCTCTCATAGTCTATTGTTAATGTAGTCATCAACTTGTCCATTATGTCTTCTTCTGAAATTTCTCCACCATTGTTTCTGATTCCAAAAATTGCTTCATTTATCCTCTGATTGTAGGCTCTGATGTTCGCTTCAGGTAACATCTCAAGATTGTTTTATTTCTTTTTCCATGTCTTCCCATGCGCATTCTTTGCTTGGATATCTCCTTCAAACATGTCTTCTAAAAACTTCCATATTGTGTATGCACTGTCAACTTTCTTGATCTCAGATAATTCATTGTTAGATAGTGCACTTATAAGGGCTTCTTTGGCAACTACATTAGCTGTGAATGTATCCTTTTTTTTACTAGTAGCATCATCTCTTGAGAGGTATTTTAGAGAGGGAATAACAACTTCTTGTGTGGATATCTCAAAGATGTCAAAACCAACACACTGTAAATGTGTTATCATTTTGTTCTTCCAATCCAGATAGTTTTCTCCATCGAACTTAGGACTCTCTTTTCTAAAGTATGCCATCTGATCTACCTTAAGCTGTTAGGCTTCTTCTTCAAGCCACTTGGCTCTGATACCAATTGTTAGAATATTCCCAAAGGATAACTGAGAGGGGGGTGAATTAGTTATCAGCTAATTTAATTTTTTACTCTTATTAACTCTAGAATACAATAAAGTAAATGCACATTCAGATAACACAATAGACAACACCACAATTTGGTTACGGGGAAACCAAATGGTAAAAACCCCAATGGGAATTAACACCCACAATGAACTATACTTGTTTATAATAATCCCTATTAGAAGATCTTGCACCCCTGTTAGGAGTTTTTCTTTACAATGCAATAAGTATAGTCACCTGGTTAAGGGTCTGACCCTGTTAGGAGTCTTTTACAAATAACCCTGTTAAGGGTGAGGACTCACTGTCCAAAAGGTCACTGCTTCAATGGTGAAGGCTACAACCTTCTATAGAATAGATATGCACTATATCTGATGATGAATTTTAGAGTAGACATGCTATCTTGATCAGTTCTAATGTATTGTAATCTTCTACTACTTCACATATATCCTTGATAAATGAAACACAACTAATATTCAGCTATGTACTTTTTCTATCTGTTTTCTTATCATTCACACTTAGTGTTTCACCAATGAACTACTACAAGTATCTTCCTCAAAGTATGAGATAATGGGACCTCTTAGGAAGCTCTTCATAACATCCTTGTCAGCTTAACTAATCACACAAGCATAAATACAACCGTGCAATATAAACTGGATAGACGCAACACTTCACAAAGTCGGCCTCACCGAATTTACTCTAACATTGCAATCTTGTTGAAACATGTTTGGCACCTTTAGATAACTATCTTCAACTCATAATTAAACTTGAATATACATATGCATATCCCAAAGATAGGTGCAACTCAAGAACCAATGTAATACGTTGGCTCTATATAGACAAACTCTAGAAACTGTAATTGTCGCTAACAGAATTACACAACACAACTAAAACTTTATATTTGAGTCAGTGTGTATGAAAAAAACATAAATAACATGTCTACAACATGAATATAACCGTGCAAGGCTTGATAAAATCATCTGATAAGTACATACAAGACACTACTATATATTATATGTTGTCATCAATGACAAACATACAATCAGCTGGCTGTCAGAAGTAAATCTCCAACAACAACAATGGGCATCTGCCCCAACAACAATGGAATAACAACACAAACACAATAGGTCCTCCTCCAAAAAAAAATACCACTCAGGGTAGTGTTGGACCTAGCCACTCTGCACAGCTCACAGAATTCTACCCTATGACTAACTGGTGTAGATTGCATGACACTGGCTCACATTCTGAGGTGAATTGTGCCACCCTAGAGAAGGTCATCATGATCTCCCAGTCAGATAGGCAAAAAAATTTTGATCCTACTCCCCCAAAAATTTCTATCCAAGAGCCCACTCATGGTGCCTTCACCTATGAGACTGTCTTCTTTGGAGTAGACAAAGAAGACAAAGAAGAGCCTAAATTGCAGGGGTTCTTTAATGAATCAATTCTGACCTTTGAGGCCAATGCTTTTACCAACCCGAGGACTCCTTACAAAACTCAGAGTTAAGCTGGTAAAGGACCAATTTACACACCCACACCAACTAAGGACACCCCTCCCTGGGAAAATACAATACATTGTCCCTTCCCACTGAAAGGATCTGGCTCTAACCAAGCTAAGGATCTAGCTGAGGTAAGTCAACAATTCCCGGGAGGAGGTTTGACATCACAACTGTGTTAGAATGAACCACTACCTCTATGACTTTGATGGAGGTTTTACTGAACTTTCCCGAGTAGAGGAGATTTCTTCTAAAGCTATTGGAAAACCCGAAAGCTATCAGTCACCCACCCAAGACTGTCACCTTCGATGACTCCAACATGACTGTCTTCCAGGGAAATAATGAGGATCCTCCCTTCCTACTAGGACTGAACATACAAGGGAAGAACCTCCATAATTTCTTGGTCAATTCTAGAGCTTTGAGAAACATCATGCCTTTGTCTATTTGTCAAAAGCTTAGAATGCATCCTACCCCATCAAATGGCGTAGTAGTCCAGCTGGAAAAAACTGCTGCAAAAATGGTAGGTGAGCTGAAGAACATCTGAATTCAGCTCATCCAAGACCCCAGGATAGCAAGTGTAATTGAAATCCAAGTAGTGGACATCTCAGAGATTTATGGGATGTTATTAAGTCAAAATTGGTCCAAGGCCCTTAATGGGTATTTCTCGACTGACTTCTCCCACTTGTGGCTCCCTTGGGAGGGAGAATCTAACTAGATCTAGGTTGAAAGTGAACCTAGGATTAAACAGGCCCTCACCAAAGTCAGGAGGGTGGATGAAGTCCTTTTCTCTAAGACTTCCCCCGGGGTGTACAAACCCCTTGATATTTGAACATTTGATTTCACCTCTGGGGAAAATCCCATAGTTTCTTAGAGAACCCGTGACCTGGATGAAAAATTGAGGGTTGTGGTTAACTCTCAGGGTACCGCAATGACCCCTGCTACACTCTTGTTTGACACTTGGTTTTGGGTACATTATCAATAACATTCAGAACTAGAGTGTGAGCCTTGTCTTGCTACTGCTACATATCACATCAACACCCTCCAAGAGAAAGAACATAAAGCTGATTCCCCAGGACCCATTACTTCCACTAATAGTGCTTCTTTGGCAACATTGGTCCAAGAATCCCAACCATGAATCTTCCTTGAGGAAAACCTCACCCTTGAGCCATCAGCGCCGAAGGAAACTCCTCCCAACCTTCCCAAAAATAATCCAAAGGCTACTTTGCCTTCCCATCCTGAGAAAATGAATGATGACTTGTGGACCTTGAAGTTTGATGGGTCCAAGTCCAAACAAGGGTACAGGGCCAGAGTGGAATTGATCAACCGACGGGAGAAATCCTTCCTCATGTCTTACAAGCTGCAGTTCAACTACACAAACAATGTCACAGAGTATGAGGTTTTGGTCCTTGGACTCCTTTTTGCATTAAGAAAGGGAATCACTCACCTCTGGGCCCTAGGTGATTCAGAGTTGATTGTTAAGAAGGTCTAGAGCCAATACACTTGTCATGACAAAAGGCTGGCCGCATATCACAATCGGGCATGGAGCCTCATCAAAGATTTTGATGTCTTTGGCATTGAACTCATTCCCTAGAAAAGAAACTATGTTCTAGAGGCCCTTGTTGTATCTGCTAGCACCCTTGAGCCAATGGATGGCTCTCGGCTCCAGAAATTCTCTGTTGAGATGGTCCCCACCTTGTCTATTCTAGATAATGTCACCCATTTTTAGGTCTTTGAGGATGACCAACATATCCTAGCCTTCATGGCCAATGTTGGTGTTTTTGAAGACTAGATAATGGAAGAAAGAGATCAAGATGATACTAGGTAGGGTGATGAAGATGATGGGATAAGAGATTTACCAACCAACACCATCCCTAAAGGGATGGTAGTGCTAGAACGTATCTTCAAATCGGACCTTCGGGGCCAGAAAAAGATATCATCCTCCTCTGAGGGAAGAAAATTTCAAAAAGTGAACATTAGCTAGGCCGGTGAAGAAAAATTGATACACATTGGCACCTCCTACTCCCCTAAGGAGAAGGAGAAGATTCTCATGGTTCTATGGGAATACATTGATGTAATTGCATGGGGTTATGAGGATCTAAAAACATGTGACACATCTATCATGACCCATACTATCCCACTGAAACCCAATGCTAAGCCCTTCTGGCAAAAGAAAAGACTGGTAAACCCACTGATAGAACCCCTAATTCATCGAGAGGTTCAGAAACTACTGTCAGCCCAGATTATCTTTCCTATTCGGCATACTACATGGGTTTCTAATCTCATCCCTGTAAGGAAAAAAAGTGGCAAAATTTGCCTTTGCGTGGATTTTCACAATCTGAATAAGGAATCCAAGAAGGATAATCACCCTCTCCCCTCATTGGATGATGTATTACAAATCATGAATGGATCACAAATGATGTCCTTCCTAGATGGATACTCCGGGTATAACCAAGTCATGGTTAAGTATGAAGATAGAGACAAAATGGTGTTCACCACCAAGTGGAGAACGTTTGCATACCAGAGAATGCCCTTTGGCCTGATCAATGCAGGGGCCAAAATTTAAAAGGCTATGGACATCACATTCAAGGGCCTTGTTAACCGGTGCATAATCATCTACATGGATGATTTGACTGTATTTTCCTGGGACAAGTATGATCACTCTGCCCACCTCACCCAGATTTGTGAGAGATGTCACCGGTATGGAATATCCCTCAACCCTAAGAAATATATATTCGGGGTCACTAAAGGGAAGCTACTTGGGAATATTGTCTTTGAGAAGGGTATATCCATTGTCCTTGAGAGAGTTGAAGCACTACTAAATCTGAAAATGCCCGACAACAAGAAGGAAATGAGATCTTTCTTCAGAGAGATAAACTTCATCCAACGGTTCATCACTGGATTCACAGAGATAGTCAAACCACTCAATGAGATGATGAAGAAAGATATGAAAATTGCGTGGAGTCCTGAAGCAAAGTGGGCTTTCTCCTAGATAAAGAAAATAATCATGGAGGCACCAGGCTTGGCTAGTCCAGACTATTCCCTCTCCTTTTACATATACTCTTTTGTTTCACTACATTCTACCATGACAGTTTTGACCCAGAAGGTCGAAGGGGAAGAAAGAACAATAGCCTTCATGAGATGCCCCTTCAAGAATTCTGAAGTTTGATATTCGCCTTTAGAAAATTATGCTTTTGCTCTGATCTGCGTCATGAAGAAATTATGACATTATATTCTCTGAAGAAAAGTGTATGCTATCATCCTGGACTAGGCTATGAAGTCTCCACTGATACAGAGTGAATTCGGTGAAAGACGGGGGAAATGGATGGCCATTCTCTAGGAATATGACTTAGAAATGCAACCCATGAAGATAGTCTAAGGCCAGGGACTAAGCAGAGTGATGGCAGAAGGAACTCCCTACATTGAATGCCAAACATACATAGTGGAGTCCATCACTCAAGATCCATGGTACACAGACTTGGTGTACTTTTTGTTAAACAACAGATGCCCAGAGGGGCTACCCCCAAACAAATGTTGCGCCCTACGGTTGAGAAGCATAGAATTCATGATAAAAAATGCCATTCTTTTCTATAGAAACTATGAGGGAGTGTACCTCTGGTGCATTGATATGGTTCAAGCTATGAAAATAATCAAAGAATTTCATGGGAAGTTTGGAAGTGGGTATGGCTCAGCTGACGCCACCGCCCATTAGATTCTCTAGGTGAAATACTATTGGCCTTGCATCTTTAAAGATGTCTAGACTCATGTTAGGAGATGTCATACTTGTCAAATAGCAACACATCGTGAGTGAAGCCCAGCTATGCCTTTGTAACTGGTCTTTAAAGTGAGACCTTTCACCCAATGGGTGTTTGACTTCATTAGGGAAATCAACCCCAAATTGTCTACCAACCACTAGTACATTTTAACTTCTACTGACTATTGCACCTAGTGGTCAGAAGTGATCCCTTGTAAGAATAACATGACAGATGTAGTTATTAAGTTCCTGGAAGAAAACATTGTCACAAGGTTTGGAATTCCATTTACCATAGTGTGTGACAATGGCTCAACATTTTCTTCAGAACAATTACTCAAATGGACCTACGAAAGAAAGATCACTATGAAGTTCTCCAGCAACTACTACCCCCAGGGTAATGGTGTGGCTGAATCAACAAACAAAAACCTACTTGAGGTGATCAAACATCTGCTAGAGAAGAATCCCCGAGACTGGCACCAAAAGCTTAGATTCATTCTCTGGGTAGATCGCATCTAAATTAAGGCAGCCCTAGGGACTTCCACATTCCATCTATTTTATGGCCAAAATCCAGTGTTTCCTATTAACTTACAGATCCCAGTATTACAGTTCATGCAGGAATTCAGCAATTAGGACAACATTGTGGAGGTTCAGCATTTAAACCTGGTATAGATGGAAGAATAGAGAGACACAGCCCTAAAAAATTTCATGCATCACCAAGTAGTAGTAAAATGGTGGTTTGATTGAAGATCCCAGTATAAGGCCTTTCAGATTTTTGACTTGGTCCTCTTGTGTGATAAGGCCTGGGAAAAGAAAGGAAAGCACACTAAATTCCAACGGCTCTGGCTTGGACCATATTTGATATCTGAGATCTAGGGGGAAAATACTTATCACCTCAGTACCATGACCAAAGAAGTCATTCCATTTCTCGTCAATGGACAGTTTCTCAAGAATTTTTCAAATAAGGTGAATTTTGCCTAGAGTTGTATTTTATGTAAAGTCCCTGCTTGTAAGTATCTTCCCCGGTGTTCCTTTGGACTACCTTGCCTTGTAAATAGTTTGTTGGTCATCCCCCAGGACCTCCCCTCCTTTTTCTTTTTTTTAAATTTTCATTTTTGCTTTGTTCTTTATTTTTCTAGGTTCCCAGTATTTTTCCCTCTCTTTTATAGATCGGTATGCTTTGCATAACATCTAGTCTCTAGAATGGTACCTTTTGTGTTGTGGTGAACTTGGAATCTATTGTTAGCATGGTGGAATTGGCCCACGCTCTGGAGTTGTTTTGTAATTTTGGTAAAAGGCTATGAGTAATCTTCATCAGATTCATCTCCCTGAAGTTCGGAAATCAGTTAAATCAAAATCAAACGAACAAGTAATCGGACACATTGAGAGTAGATCGGTTGCACTAGTTTGTTGGCCAAGTTTGAAAATCATTAAAATTTTCCCAGGTCTAGAATTTTCTTCCCTATTTGGAAATTTAAGGTAGGTGGAAAGGTGAAAGAAGTACCACCATTAAAATTAGCTAAGCTTAAGGTTAATGGTGAAATAAGTACCGCCTTCCTGTCTAAGGAAAAGAAAAGAAAGAACTGATTGAATGGAGAAATTCTTGTATCTGGGGGAAACATGCAAGATCAGACAACTTTGGTTGGACATACTTAGTTCCT
This sequence comes from Thuja plicata, assembly GCA_018584345.1. Lineage (NCBI taxonomy): Eukaryota > Viridiplantae > Streptophyta > Pinopsida > Cupressales > Cupressaceae > Thuja > Thuja plicata. The sequence continues at coordinate 160,839 of MU226259.1, read as the reverse complement.
CTTCTCTGCTTCTCCCAGAGGTCATCCACTTGGTTCCCTTTCAAAGCACACACTTCACAACTGATGAAAGACCAAGGACTGGATCATGTATGGGCTGGATTTGCTCAGACAACTCGCACCTTGCAAGTAGGATGCTTCGAGTAAAGATTGGTTCCAGGTTTTTCTAACCAGAGATTCTAAAGTTCTCAAATGTGCTAAGGCATTCATCCTAGATAGTCACCATTTTTTATGCCCTGCATACCCATCCATACATTTTGTGTGCAAAATGTTGGGTCCCCCTTTTTGCTTTTTCTTTTGCCTTGTTTTCTTTTTTTCCTTTGTTTTCCCTCCTGGATTTGTTCCTACAAGGTTTGTTTTTCTTTTTCTCTTTATCTTCTTGTGCCTTTGAGACCCGGTCCTGAATTTCATTCATTCTTTCCAGATTTAGATTCTAGACTCTGAGATTCTCTATCGTTATGTCTTCTTTCACAAGAAGGTATAGTTGCATGGAATCCCCAGGCCCGGAGTCCGGGGCTCTACCTATTCTGGAGTTTATGGAGAAGGATGAAACATGTTTTTACCCTGAGGGTATAAATGGAAGCTACCTATCATTTTCATAGTTACCACGATTAAAACACTTAGACCACTCAAAGTGATTTAAAGGTGAATCAAGGTGATTAAACAGTGAATCACTCCCTGTGCTTAGTGGCTAGTTAAATGTTGAATTTTGGTACTTTCTCATGGTTATTCGAAGATGGAAATTGTTGCAAAGCACTTCCTATGCTCACCTTCCCAACATTCTTTGCATTTCCAGGTAGGCCTTCAACTTTTCCTTTTCTGGTTTTTGGTTCCTTGCTTGTTTCTGGTTTTGTTTATGGTTTTTGTCTCTGGTTTTGGATTTCTATCACCTCCTATTGGTGGGATGGCACTGAAAGAGGGTTGTTCACCCTTTGTGCAGTTGTATTCTAGGGTGGTTTTATACATTGGTGTATAATAGTTAGCTTCTGAGTATCTTTTGTATATTTCTGTATAGTAGTTTTGTAAATCTGCTATGTGAATTTTTGTATATTAGTTATGTGTATGGGCCTTGACTCTTTGTACTTTTATGTGTATCCTTCTATCCTGCTGAGCCCATCGCACTCCATCACATTTTGAACCACCATATCGATCTCGTCGAGAGGGAGTCACCACAGTTTGAACTCAGCACCTCGCTGAGTTGAGCCATGGCAACTTTCTCTCTCCTCTGTCTTATCACCTTAATGGTGGGACTAATTTCCCACGAGTGGGCATTCAAACCCTGTCCCATCTGGCATTCAATTTCCCCCCTGTCAGCCCACTTGTCACCATTAATTCCTTTATGCCTCTTGTCACATGGCCATGTGACGACCCATGTCAACCAAGTACAGCTTCTTACTAGTCACATTGATAATGGCTAACTCTTCTAGACTCTGGGTGTTGGGAAGCCACTAGTTTTCATTCCATCTTTGTCACTTAATCTAGTACCCCAGAACCCCCGGGTGTTTATCAAAATCCAATTCATGTCTTAATAATCTAGGATTTTTTATATATGCTAACTCTTCTTGGACAGGCACAAGATGGTTACGATTCCCCCAGAATCTGGGAGGTTCCTAATATTTTCATTATATCATGTTCTAATGGTTCTCTGGTCTTGCAGGTTGTGGATAGTTGGTCAAAATTTCTAAAGTAATCACCCCTCCTGATAGCTCAAAATTTCCTACTACCTCCACTCAGGTGGCCACAAAGACCAAGGCCGAAAAGATGCTGACAAAGTTGCCACTGACCTCCAAATACCCAAAGGAGGGCGCTCTCATGGGGTCCAAGGTGGACTCTAAAGTGCAAGAAATAACAGATATAGAGCCCAGACTTTGGGCTGAGATGCAGGGCTTGATTCAAGCCATATATAGACTGAAGGTTGTCGGAGATAGCATGGCCACCCACTAGGCCACCTCTGCCATTATTAAAGCTACAAAATTTCCTTACTTGATGCAATCACTAAAGTTGATCCTCCAATTGGAAACACTTTACAACACACCTACACAGTCTATTTTGGTCGCTGATCCTTGGCCGTTACAATACCCAACAATAATTGTTAATCTGGATGCAACAACTTTCACCTCAGGGTTGGGGATTCCACAATTCAAGGGGTTCACCATAATCAACCAGGCCAAATCATTACAGGAGTTCGAGGAAGCTGCTCTCATCTCCTGGCAATACCTCAACAATCAATGGATGAAGTCCTCAAAGAGGGACCACAAAAAGATGAATTTGGAAATTCCTTGCGAGGATTTCAAAGAGCCCATTCAGGCGGGTATCATTTTTCTATGCAGGAACTTTGGATTGCCCCACGCCCAAGATTTCTTAGTGTGGATGTACTATTTTCTTTATAGCATCACCACTCGTAACCAGAGTTTTAATTGGGTAGCTATCATAGCCAATCATTTGGAAACACAGCTGAAGGGCATCGTCTAGAGTTTGAAATTTTATATGACATCTTACGTGCTATGGGCACTGGCCCAACAGAGACTGGCTTTTTTGGGTCTAGGAATCGTGGGCAATCTTGGGACCAAACTGGGCTAGGTAACACCATGGTATCATTATCCCCAGGTCCAGTGGGAACTAAGTTTCCTAAATTTTTGTAGGGTAAATGATGCTTTCATCTACCACAACATTCTTACACTTACTCAGGACTCCAGGTACCGGTTATCACAGGGGGCGATGAACCTGGTCAATACTTACAGCCATTATTTTATTCAGTTTCAGCAACACACCTACATCTAGGTGACCAGATTCTTCGGGAAACCCTATCTTCTTCCCCAATATTGTGGGGATAGAATCATTCTTTTAGAGTTTTGTCAGCAAATTCTAGAGCTACACAGCCTCTTCATGGTGAAGAAGGTCATCAATGTTCCATTCCCGATTTCTTGTAGGAACTATTCTTATAGCCTCACCGCAACAAAGGAGGTAGATAGTGAATTGAAGAGCCTAGGACTGATGGAATTCCACCACACCCAGAAAGATTATGATCCTCAAGGCATGATCACCTTAGCACTTCCTCGGGCTTCTGCGCCACATAAAGAAGACATTGAAGATTTTTGGGTAGACTTTCAAGACAGTTTTAATCTCTAAGCTTGCCAACACTCACAGATGTCCAAAGGATTGATGAAAGCCCTCGAACTTTGGGGTTTCCTGAAGGGTTTATCAGATGACGGGCCCCTGGAGGACCCATTATACAAGCAACAAGGATTAGATACTTTAGATCTTCCTCTGGTGGATTGGGCCACCCTTGAAGATCTAACGATTGAAGGGGTATGCCAACCCATTATTGAAAATAGCCACAAGTATTTTTTCTAGTGTGCCCTAGGAGCACCCAAAAGAGACCAATTATTCAAAAGTTTGCTGCAGTCTTCGCTGCTAGACCTAGCACAAGTAAGGGGAAAGAGAAAGAAGACACCCCAGCTAGAGTAACTCACCCAAATCAGGTCCCCATAATGGTACAACTAAAAAAATAGATGGAGTCAGCAATGTTGGAAAGCCAACAGATAAGCGCACAACTATTCTCTGGCCTCTTCATAGCTCCAGTGGCATTTTCTCACCCGACGGGATCCCCATCGTTGGCCAAAATGATGAGCAAATAGACTTTCATCGAGGTGGAGTCTACAAGTATTTTAAACACCAGGGTTTGATTAATCAGAAGAAGAAGCAAAAGGTGACTCCTACTCCCACCACAGCCGTCAGCCCCAGTATGCCAGACTTGCCCCCGGCTGATGTCAGTTTGGACTCTCCTGAACTGGAAAATATTTCTTATTCCTGTCCCCTACATGATGAGTTTGATGACGTCTCCAAGACAGATGAGCTCATGAACCTTCAGGAGGAAATACACCATGCGGTGGATGACATTTCTTCCCAAGACAAAGATGATACCCCTGCAAAAGAAGAAGTCCTAGAATAAGAAGCTGCCATAGAGTAGGAGGTCTAGGAAGAGATATAAGGGGAGCATGAGCAGGAGAAAACACTGATCCAAGAGACAAAGGATATGCAAAGGCAAAGCATAGATGAACAACTGATGATCGGGGAAATCGAACCTACGGGATCAACTATACCCCCAATTATCACGCTCCAAATGCCTTTGGTTACTTTGAGAGACTAGGTTCCCTAGAGTATATTTTGTGAGGGAGTAAAAATGGCCGCATTGTTAAACTTTGGCCAAAGACCTCACCCACTTCCACAAGATATTCCACTTGAGGGAGAAGTTTTGGCAGATGAAATAGATAGGTCTGAAGAAAAATAATAGCGACAAGATGGGGAAATCCCCAAAGAAACAAGTAATATAGGTATAGGCAAGGAAATCCCAGATACATCCAACAAAGATGCCAATCAAGCGAAGGATACTGAGACACCTAAAGAGTAGGAATGTGAACAAGAACAAGAAAAGGAAAAGGAGCCTGACAACATTGAAGATACCGGGAATGCACTGTCAGACTCAGAAGAGAGTCCAAATACCTAGGTCTTAACAGCAAAGCTACCCCAGCCACCTCAATAATTGGTCAAATCTAAAAAGAGAAAGACCCCGACAGTAGCAACAGGAGCTCTGCTCTCCCTAGCAGAGATGATGGCCCGTAATGCAGAGGCCTAGAATCCTAAGAAGGCTTAGACAGTCCATGCCCTTCAAAGTGGTCCAATAGGAAGTATAGTTGCGAAAATTGTAACACCTCCTCCAGATGCAGATGCAGCAGTCATAAGGCCTGAAGACTACACTATTACAGAAGTGGCACTGGGGAGAAGAGATAAGTAGGATGAACTAGACCTACTGAGAGAGGCCACCAAAGTAGTGGAGGCCTAGAATGCTAAGAAGGGCCAGAAGTTAAAGGAGGAAAGAGAAACTAATGCAAATCTCCTCGCACTTCTAGTAGAACTTACACAGTCTCCAGCCAAGGTCCACCTGGAAGCTTCTACCTCCAAATTGCTGCTTCCACAGGGCGATGTGGATTCTCTAAGGGCCATGAAAAATAAGGCCCAGGCTGTCGACAAGTGGATCACTGAGAAAATTGTCATCGTAAGGAAATTATTAGTGGTGTCACTCCTAGATCTTTATAAGATCTACCTCCTCCTCTGTCGGGCAAGTGCCTCCATTAACATGTGGGAAATGGACTTAGAAAATTATGAGAAATGGAAGGCTGGGTTGGAGGAAGTTTTCAACATCAGAGAGGAAGCTATCATAGAGGCAGGAATTTTGGGGGATGAAACATACGATTCCCTCCGGGCCCAGTACTAAAGACTTTCCCTCAAAATTGAGGTATGTAAGGAACCAGTTAAGGCCCTAAAATAAAAGGTGACTACTGCCTATTATCCTTTGGGCTTATTTGAAGAATTTGTGGTAAGGGTGTCACAATTTGACCCCTTCACTACCAGATCATGTACCCTAGAGGACCATGTCCTCAGGAAATTTGATGAGTTCATGGAGTCCCAGTACCGTGCCCTTGGGGGTTTCAATGGGAAAAAGTTAACAATGTTGTCTAAAATGATGCTTCAGACGCCTGATTCTGTGAAGTTAGTAGATGAGTTCTAGAATGAGGTTGGAGAAGTACAAGAGAAATTGGAGGTTGTCTGTGGCCAATGGGACTGCATCAGGGGTGTAGATGATTAAGGCGTAAGCCTAGTATTAGAAGCTTTCAAAAATAGTAAAAGGTAGCATGGTTCTCTAGATTCTAGAGATAATCACTAACGGGTGTAACTTTTGTATTCATTCATTCTTTTGGAATGCAAGTTCCTGGGTCCCAGAATTCCAAATCTAATAGTTTTGTATTCTTGAAAGTGACTAGTGTCCCGGTTCCCAAGGCCGATCTGTCACTTTCAAAGTAGTTAATAAGGATGTCAGAAGGTGGGTGACTCCAGCAAGGCACGTCGACTCAACAAGATGGTTCTGACAGGTGTTCTTCCCAAGGCATCGCTCTACCATTGAACACCTAGCACATCAGAGATAGTGAGCCACTTTTCCATTAATGAGGCATGTAACTTCGATCCCCAAGGGATCATATTTCTTCTTTTCTCCTTATGGATCTCTTCTCGAGGCTGATTCTTCCACTCCACCTTTCTTGTCTCATTCTTCTGACATGTCAAACCTTTTTTTATCTTGAGGTCTTTGTAGCGTGGTGTAGGTAGTACTGGCCACCAGAAATTGTATTATATTGTTGAGTGTAAAATAAGTTAGGTTAATTTTAGGTCAAAACTTGTGTATAAATGATAAGTCTGACCTCATTCCAAGGGTTGGCGAAATTGATGATTTTGCAATCCATAGCTACAGCATTTTGATTTCAGTTGCAAAGCTCAATGGTTCTTAGTTGTTATAATTTCTCATTAGTTAGATTCTCCCTTGGAGCCATTATTGTACGCACCAGTGCTTGCTGGAAGCATGTTAATGAAGAAGGAAGGGTTCTATCAATGATGTTGTCAGCATTCTGATCTCTGAATTAATGATCTTTTGTGTTGTATGTTCTTTATGTCCCTTTCTCTGATATTTTAAGTAGATTAATGACCTTCTTTTCCCTTGCTATTGGATAAGTATGAACTGTTGGTTCTATGTTTATTCAGTATTTAGTGTAGCATGTTAGAGCATGGTTGATGTTTTGAATATTTAGCATAACTATAAGTAGATGGAATACTTCTAACCCTGTGGTATATTTTGAAGTTTATTTTTTAAGTTAATACGCACTTGCAAGAAACCTAACCTAACTAAATCCCCAAAGAAGATGAGCCAAGATAACCAGCTATCCCCCCAAACAAAACAGTCACATTCCCAACTAACCTCCTACAATGTTGAGACCCGAGTCTCACGTGCTTGAAGGCCCAAAGAATTTATTCCTTGGACAACCTTTGCAGGTGAAGTTGGCCGGTACCCCGATACTTGGTGACAACTTACATCTGTTGGCGGACCCGGTCAAAAAGTCCCCTCAACAAAATCTAAGGCCAACAATACACCTTTCCCAAAAGAACCATCCAAAAAAAAAACCACAAAATACAACCATGTATCCAAACATCACAAAATACGAGCGAGGGCTCCAGATTACCAACCAGGTGAGTGTCATCACACAACCTTTATATTGGGAACCTCCCTGGAAACCATGTAACACTAGTCCCCTCTTAAAGTTTAAGGATCCACCCTGGCCATTACCTGTAGGCTTTAACACTTCTTATCTTTTATTATGTTTTAAACTCACCCTTAACCCAAGTTCATTTTAATGGTTATCACTTGATTAAGAAATTACCCATAGGATCTCCTAGCAACCACTTTGGGTCCTAGCACCTATGATGAGCCACCCACCTAGGGTACCTTGTTTCCTTACTCAAACATGCCATCAAAGGGACTTGCAATCACTACAAAACATCTAGTCCCTAAGTTTAGGAAACTCTCTTGTGTTGTCAAACTTTTAGGATGAGTCCAAACCATAACAATGTGCATAATACAAATAAGAACAATAGATGGTCTTCACAAGACACTTTGACAATGATTTGAAACTTTCTCATACACCAAATCAGAGATAGAACAAAGGCAAAAATATTACCAAATGAAATAAACTATCAAAATGAAGGGTGATAAAATGACATCCTAAACCTTCCAAAACTCAATAAAAATGAATAGGAGTTTAACCAGTATCCAAACATAAAATTCACATAGAATTAAAAGCCATGCAAGAATAAATAATCTCTTCCAATATTAGATAGTTAAAACTCATCAGGCCTACACATTAGATATAGATACTTATCTCCAGATTCCATTACGAACATTTTTAAACTACCTTACTTATCTATAAATATGATCAATAATAGTAAGGAAACAATAGCAAACACATTCCTTCAATAAATCACACAGACACAAGAAACTTCTTTCTAGTTTTAGGCTCTACCTGGAGTCTTCTAGAGAATTCCCTTTGTGTTAGAGCAATTCCATCAAACTTCAGGTTGTTCAACTTCCTTCTTGTTGTCCTCCTGGATAGACCCGGGCACAGTGATCTATAAATTTTGAACCGCATGATATTTCTTCGATCTCTCTGGTGAGAAGTGACGCAATTATGTTCTTACTAATGTAGTACAAACTTAGTAAGATCAAATGGTGTGTTAGATAGGTATGGCCTCCGCATTAGGACTGTATTTTCTTGCAACAATTGTTTCTCCATTTTATTAGAAAACTAAAACACTGTTATAGTCCTCAACTCTTGACGCATAACACCATTTTCACATTGCAAACCTATTCTCAGAATCTCCCAAAATGGGGTCTCCCTTCATAAAATATTTTACCTTATACATATAGACAACTATATGGTTGGAGGAGTTCCTTTAAGGGAAGCAACTTCTCCAGCTTCTATAGTTGGTTTCAAATTAAATCAATTATTTCCGTGAATGATAGGTTACAAATTTAATTATTTATTAACTTAAACAAGATTATGAAGTAATCAATTATACCAATGATAAGAAATATGATCAAGTAACTCATGTTGGCACTCCTAAATTTGGAACAAATTTGGAGTGACCATGTGAAATTTTTCAGATAAGCAATGTCAGTACCTTTGAAAAATTTGTGTGAGAAGGCTTAGTTGGAGTACTTGTAAAAGGTGCCCGG
>MU226259.1:133554-147870 GCA_018584345.1 Thuja plicata | reverse complement strand
TAAACAGTTATCATAAAAGGTAAAACCTGCCTGAGTATATGTGGAGCTCGAAAATGAAGAAGGACCTTATCCAGTCCTTAGCAATTAGGCTTTTCTTGTCCCTGAATCAGTATTAGGAAGCATGGTGCTCAAGTAGTTATTTCAAGCACTGTGATTCATACAAGAAAAAGTGCTAACAACTCGCATATCCCAATGGTAGCTAGCTATCCTTACTCCTAGGAGGTCTTGAGTTTGAATCTCTTAGAAGCTAGTTTTGCCAATTAGGCATAATAATCTTAGTTCTTCTATTCTTTTATTTTATTTTATATTTCAATACAATATTTACATCACAACTCTAATTATACATATACATATTTTTATACATACACAAATATATATATATATATATATATATATATATATATATATATATATATATATATATATTTAGTCATGAAAAAAACTTATTTAAACACATTATATATATATATATATATATATATATATGTATATATAAAATAACCAAGAATCATAAATATAATTGACAATAATAAAAGAGCAAGGTCAACTAACCAGAACGCAAATCTCAAAACCATCAAAATAGTAATACAACCCAAGCCCAAATAGGGTGTTTCCTGAAAAGGGGACCTATGTCCAAAGGGTATACTTAAGGGAAGCTTGGTAATATCTCTACGACAACAAAATTTGAGGATTTTGAAGGCACAATCAGACTTGTGGTCATGTGGAGTCGAATCCTACTACCTACATCACCAAGTTGAGAAATGTGTGTGTGTGTGTGTGTGTGTGCACGTGTGTGCATGTATGTGTGCACAAGCAGTGACAAATAAGGAGGGGGAGTGCGACATTGTGTGGATCTCTCATGGAAGTGACTACAACTACCTCCCCTCATCCTACACACACACACACCATACAATACTCATTCTAAATCATGATTGAGTTAGTATTGTTTTGATTAAGTAAAAATAGGTTTTACAAGGACCCGAAACCTTTAAACAGAGTTATACAAATATTTAAAGAAAGTACAGAAATAACTGTGCCAAGGCACCAAAAAAAGACTGCAGACAAAAAAAGCCAGCAGATAGACTAGCTAGCAACAGTCCCAAAGATAAACATAATAGATAGGGACAACACAAAAAGGGGAGGGCTCAAGAAAAGATAGTTACATGCTATCAATCATTTCCTGGGCCTGAATCACCATAACCTTCATCTAATTGATAGTATTTTTGAGGTCACCTTTGTCCTTCTCTTTTTCCTCCCTTGGGCTCATCTTTTTGGTGCTAGCCCTAGTGTGAGTTCTTGGGCCAGCCAGATCCTTGACAACTTGGCTATCCTTATTTCCAGTGTCCTACTCCAGCTTTTCCATTAAACTCTTGGCCTACCCTATATAAGCTTTGAGACTCTTTAGAGATTGGTCCCCAATCTTACGAACCATGTCCTCCAGCTTGTCCACCTTGGCCTTCAGGTTCTTGATCTTCCTCATGCTGTCTTCTTCAGTAGCTCTGTCCTCAAAGTCCTTGAACTATTTTTCCAATTTGTTGACTTTGTTCAACAATTCAACCTGTGCTTCCGAATTCTTGACAGCCTCTTTCATTTCCCCCAGACACTCAGTAACATATTTCTCCCCAATACCAAGACAATTAAAAATGTTCATTTCCCCCCTCATACCCTCAATTTGATTCTTCAAGTTAACATTATCACCTAACATTTTGCTAATTAAACCAACAAAATCTGTGATGCTAGCTTTACCATGGTCTAAATCCTCAGGTTCAAAAGTATTACCTATATCGCCATTGTGGTGGGTTTCCTCCTTCCCAATGTTCTTATTTTCAAGTCCCTTCCCAAAATCCTCCTTCACCATTTATTCTTCCTTCTGCTCTTTATTCTCCATGCTCTTAGTAGGGTTAGTATCATCCTTTCCCTCATCCTTCTCCATGTCATCCTCCTCATCTGAGGAAAGAATGATTTTTTGCTTCTTGGGATTTTTCCCTTTGTGGGTTTTCATATCTCCCCTCTTTCTTTTCTTAACCCCAAATTTTGGTTTAGTCCCCTTATCTTCATCCTTGGTATCCTTTTCAGTCTCAGTTTCTTCCGCTGGAGTCATCTTCTTAGCCTTAGTATTAATTTTTCCCTTTTTATTTTTTTTGTCACTATCCTCAGAGATATCATCCTCTGTATCCTTCTCAGTATCAGAGATTTTGATGTGGGTTTTCTTCAGGATTTTTGAGGAAGAAGACCCCTTTTTTATTCCCTTCTTAGGGGTTTTATACCCTTTTTCTCCTCTTTCTCATCCTCAGTTTCTTCTTCATACATACTTTCCTCCTCATCTCCTTCTTTATCTTCCTAATCTTTCTGATTCCTTTTAACCAGAGGTCTCTCCACCTTCTTGGATTTAAGAACTTCATAAACTAACACCATAAGCCCCTAGTGAGAGGCATGATCCTCCTTTGGTTTCTTTTGCATACTATTAATGGTGAAATCAAGTGAGCTGAGAAAGTAGAAAGGAAAACTTACCTTCATATTGTTTCTAAAGTGGTTAAGAAGCATGAAGTGGTGGCCATAGGCCCTAGTGAACCTACCATCCAAAGTGATGTAGCTAATGAGCATGAATAGAACATATCGCTAGGGTCTGGATATGCGCATATGGCCATGATAAGAGGTGCCCACCTTCACCAGCCTAGCCCTTTCTTTTTCTTCCTCAGGAAACTTCTCCCATGCCTTGTCCGAGATAAGCCTATCTCTATAAAATTTAAGCCCTTCCATCCCCATACCAGTCGCCTCTGCAATAACCTCCTTGGTGACTTCCATATACTGGTTGTCGACCATGACCTTCCCATTTTCCAAGTCTTTGTGAAGATTCTTGTGATAGTGGAGTAGCACCCATACAGCCTCTCTAGGAAAACCACCAAACCACCCTCCACCAAAATCTTCCACACATCATCCCTTTCACGCCATTCATCATAATTTTCAGGTTCCACTCGCTTCTTGTTACCTCCCATATCTGCTCTCTAGTTAAGATTACTCTCTCTGTAGAAGACTTTGCAAATGTCATTTAAAATATACCACCTCCCTTTCATAAAAATGAAGTGCACCCAAAAAATGTGCCACTTCCAACTAATAATTGCCACTAAGTACATTCTCCTTAGATAGTAATGATGACAAGTCACTTCTACCATAAACAAATAATTAAAACTTACTATTTATGATCACTTTTTTGAAATCTTCGCAGACGGACATTATTCATCAATAACTGCACTTGAACTGGTGTGTCAACATCACCTCCCCATTGAGTCACCGCCTCCATTTTACACGCCATGTTGGCCGCCCAATCAGCCATCCCATTGGCTTCCTAGTAGTTATGTGTCACCATACAATTATCAAAAGAATGAGTTAAGGCTTTAGCCTTTTGCATAATATTATAAATAGTCCACGATGCAGGGGTAAGACAATTCAAGCAATTTACAATGTTGAGAGAGTCACCTTCAATCCAAACTTTCCTGCATCCTTTTTCCTTAGCCATGATGAGACCATGAAGGGCAGAAGTGGCCTCAGTAAGGTGGTTGGTCTAGAAACCAATAGGGACAGCTTTGATACCCTTACAAACCCCATTCTCATCCCTAATGCGAATCCCACATCCCGCCACCCCTGGGTTGCCTTTTGAGGCCCCATCAAAGTTGACTTTCATCCACCCCCTAGGTGGTAAATCCCACCTAGCATCAACTCTCATAACTTTTTTTGTCCTACTTCCTATAATTCCCTTTTATCTTCCATTTGTGAAATAAGACAATATCCTCCTCCAAGATTGGTTCCATAATTCTATCTTTTAACACTGTATTTTCTTTAATAGCTCTCTTTATCTTGTAAAAAACCTCCTTGGCATTTTCCTCTTTATTCTTGAAAACCCTTTCATTCCTTTCTCTCCATATTCCCTAGCAAATATAGGGAAGAGAAAATTTCCAAACTTGAATAATAGTTTCATTTTTTGAATGATGTCTCTGGGAATCAAAAAGAGCCTTCAAATATTCAGGGAAAACCCATTCTATATTAAAAAGAATAAGAAATTTTCCCCATATCACCCTAACAAAAGGACAATGAATAATCATATGATCAACACTCTCTTCATTTTTCTTGCAAAGGTAGCATCTATTCACAACAATCATCCCTCTTCTCATAAGATTGTTAGTAGTGAGGACTTTATTTTGTGAAAGGATCCAGAAAAAAACATTGATCTTAGGAGTAAGATCCTTTATCTAGGACTTAGCCCAAAAAGGCTCAATCAGATCTTCAAAATCCTTATTATACAAAGAAGAAGTAGAAAATATACCACTCAAAGTATACTTCCAGATAATCTTATCTTCTTCCTCAATCAGGGTGGTAGTTTCCAGAATTTGGTTAAGCTATCCCATAGAAATGTCAATAACAGTTAGATCTTTCCAGTGATCTCCTTCCCAATAATCCTCCACTATCCTTCCAAATCTAACTTTGCAAAGGTTTTCAAAGTTCTACCATCTTGGACAGTCCTTAAGGGGAGCCTATAAAATCCACTCATCTTCCCAAAAGAGAACATTCTTTCCATTTCCAACTTTCCATCTTATTCCTTTTCTAATGATATCCATATTTTTCATAGCATTCTTCCATATAAAAGAACCTCTAGAAACTCTGTCAAAATCAAGAAAAGAAATAAAGTTAGGGTGGTCCTTATTGTACTTGTTCCCCCAAATTAGAGTCCATTCTCCCCTGGAATTGTAATATCTCTAAATTAATTTAGCCAAGAGATGATTGTTGAGATTTCTGATTCTTCGGAGGCCAAGTCCCCCTTTAATAACAGGTCTACAGACTTTTTCCCAAGCTAAGAGAGCTATCCTCTTCTTTTTCTCCGTACCTGTCCATAAGAAAGTTTTTTGAATCTTTTCAATAGCATCCCCAAACTTTTTGGGAATTTTGAAGATGCTTAAAGCATAAGGTGAAAGACCTTGGAGGGTAGATCTGAGAATCTGAATCTTGCCCTCTTGGTTCAACATAAGTCATTTCCATGCAGCAAGTTTACTGTGATATATATCAACAAGAGAGCTCCAAAAAGTGTTAGGGGGTTCCAAATAGAGAGGTAGTTTGAGGTAAGTGCCAGGGATGGTCTCCAAATCACACCCTAGAATCCTCATGATTCTGATCTTCCTCTTCTCGGGAACATTAAAGAGGAACACAGAGATTTTTTCCAAATTAATAGTTTGACTAGAAGCATTCCCATATTTAGTCAGAGCATTCTTAATATAAGTAGCATTTTTAACCAAGGCCTCTCCCATAATAACAAAATCATCAACAAACTGTTGATGTGAACACACTTGGTTAGCAGAAGAAGGACATGATCTCTTAATTTCCCCAACCCTCACACGGTTTTCCATGAACCTACCCAAGCATTCTGCTATAATCTCAAAATCTCAAAATAAAAATGAACTATCATCATTGATAATGTCATCATGTATATAAACCAAATTCCATTAAATATTTAAAGAATATAATTCATTAGGCGACGTTCAGATCATTTACAAACTATCATTAGGATGAACATATTATCCAACATATTTTGAAAGCATCTCATCATCTAATCAAATAAGAGAGAGCATAGAGTTCAAGTATGATGTCACTAGGGTATAGGAACCCATAGTACAAAGTAATACTAATTAATTATAAAGAAAGGGTGAGATTGTCTCCATAATATGATCCATTAAGTGATTTGGGTTAATCCCTAATCAATAGTTAATATCACAATCATTCATAAAATCATACAAGAGTGTTAATAATGTCTAGGTAAAGTACATAGATAACCTAATCTTTATAGCATTTTTGAACAGCATATATACACCATCCAGAACATAATCATAAAGGTATCTTAATTAACATAATTCATCCAAGTGTACTCAAACTATCAAAAAAGAAGTTCCTCAGACATCAAACATATTAGATTGTTTCATAACATGACATTCCTAAAATATCATGAACACATAGTTGACATCACTACTCAAAGATAAATATACATTAAACACTTACGTGGAGATGAGATAGATTGGATTAGTAACTTCAATCAGGATCATTAGTAGAGAATAAAAGTCTCAAACTTCCAACAAGCATAATCAGGTTTTGTGAGGGTTAGAGGGGCATTACATGGATATTATATTTTACGATCATCTTTTTCACAAGTAGCACTACCAATACTACAATGACTCTATTTAATCTTCTATAATTCTATTCCTCAAAGTTCCAGATGTCTTTTCAATTATTAATTAATGTTCAATCTTAAATTCACAAGTAGGCTAAATAGAGGTTTTTCCAATCAATAAAATGATATACACTATACACATATTTCTAAATTAACCTTATATGAATCACATTATAAGTCTGAAATTGAGGTGGCAAGACAAGTCTATAAGAAACACGACTTGTTTCAAAAGATCTAAATATGTGAGAAACTATCATATAATTTTTATTTATTTATTTAATTTTTTCCATTTTTGATAAACTTCTCTTGGGTTTAACTATATGAAAGACTTTAGTTGTCAACATCAAAATTGTCAACATCAAAATATATGACGGATCTTTTGGAATTAGCCCAACTTTTATATTGATATTAGGCAACCTTCATGTCTAGTCTAGTTTTGTTAATAATAACATCCATTTCTAATAGGTTTTGTTTTCATACCAAATCTTATTGACAAGGTCAAACCAAGATATAGATTTATTACGATTTTGACCATACACAACTTCAAAAATGACATCTCAATGGTTGAAATATATCCTTGATTATGGGAAATATCAACTTAAGCTAATCTATGATATCCATTTATATCACATCTTCTAAGATTCTATTAATTCCTTCGATTTGTTTATACAAATTGATTCCCATTTTTAATTTGGGATCAACTAGCGTTGTATGAGGCTATACTTTTCAACTTTTAATAAAAGTATTATCATGTGATTCCCCAACACTCAACATGGATGTCCTATATTATACGGTTATTCACTATTTATAAAAAATAAATCTTACATGTTCAAAATACATTCCACGATGAGATGATATTCATGCATTCCGGACTACATGAATATCCTTATCCAAAAGTAGGCAACAATCTATACTTTTTAAGTATCATACTTTTATAAAATAAAGAACATGTATAATATTATTGGGTTGATCAAGTCCAATAACAAAATATAATAGGTAAATATATTATTCAAAATAAAAAATAAAAAATAATATTACTAGCATCTTAAAAGAAAAATACAATAAAGCACTTCAAAGAAAGCAATTCTAACTTTTGCTTCTTTAACTAACTAAAGTATTTGGATTTTAATTTTTTTTATTTGATAGAACTAATCTATTCAAACATAGTTAAAGACTAGCAATCGCACCTTAGTGTGCAATGGGAACGTCGTAGAGTTATGAAAGGTCATTTAAGTATTTGTCCCTTTGTTTGTCACTCCTTCTCATCCTCTCTAGATCTCCTAATCTTTGTATCAATATATCTCACCATCTATATATCTGTATAGCTTTTCCTCTCTAACTCTCCCTCTCTATGTCTCCCTTTCTATCTCCCTAGATCTCTTTCTATCTTTGCCTCTTGATCTATCTCTAACTCTCTATTTATTTTTCCCCATCCTCTCTCTCTCTCTCTCTCTCTCTCTCTCTCTCTCTCTCTCTCTCNCCCTCTCTCTCTCTCTCTCTCTCTCTCTCTCTCTCTCTCTCTCTCTCTCTCTCTCCATGTCCCTCTTCCTCTTAACCACTCTAAATCACTCCCTAAACCGCGTATTTAAGTAGAGTGGATAGTGTAAATACAAATAGGCAAGTGAAGATTATAACTTCGAAAAAGTAAATGTAGCAAACAAGGTAAATTAGCTTAATATATAAAATACTCGGTCTTTATTACTGCATGAGATCATATCAAAAGAGAAAAATCTGCCCTATCCATCTTTTCCCCACATGAAGATACCAAATGATGTATAATATTTTAAATTTTTTTAATGAATTTATTAAAAAATTTAAAATAATGAAATATAGATTTAAAGGTACTAATATCTACTATAATGAAAAATTGTAACAATGAAATGGGAAATTAATTTTCTAAATAATTTTAATTAATTAAATAGATATTTTTTTATTTTAAACTATAATAGTAATAAAAATTTAATGTTATTCACATTAATTTTTTTATCAAATACTATTAAAGATTTTCTTAGTCAAATGAAATTTTAAAATTCATCTTTTATCAAAATCTAGAAACAAACTTTTTTTCTTTTTCTTTTAAATACCTAAATTATTGTATATAAATGAAATATTTATCTCAATTTAATTTCAATGTATTATTGAGTTTAAAATTATATAAAAATAGATAAAAGGGAATATAGAGAGATTGAAGGGATAGGAAAAGACATAGAGAGATATTGAGAGAAATAGTTAGGTAAAGAGATAAAAGTAGAGAAAAAATTGAATACGTACACATTTGTGTAGGCCATGAGAATCTAATGAGCAAAAAGGGGGTCACAACATCATTATAAAATATGAATAGGTACACATTTGTGTAGGCTATGAGAATCTAATGAGCAAAAAGAGGGTCACAACATCATTATCTGACTTATATGACACCATCCTGAAAATTCTCTCTCTGCCTCTAGTTGTTTTACTTGTTTTTAGCTCCTCACGAACACATTTATGAAATGACTCCTACAATTTAACTATATCTAATTTAATTTAGCTAAAGAGTTGAATGTTTTTATATCATATTTAATAAGTAACTCAAACATATTTGCCAATTTAACTATATGTTAAAATAACTTAAAAGATTTTTTATTTTAACTAAAAGTAAAGTTTCAACATAAGAATTAAATAAAAATTATGATCGTAATATGTTTATTTTTTAAGAAACAAGACTGAAAATAACAAGAAAAAAGAAAACTAATGTGGTTATCACACAAAAACATTAGTATAAATTTAGATACGATTTGTATGTAAGTTTCATGAGTCTATAATAGCCAACACATTTCTATAAATCTCGGTGAAAAAGAGCATTCAACGATTTGAAAAACAATATAAAAAATTCATGTCATATGCAAAACGAGTCATTCCATTATATTGAGAATATATTTTCTAACCAAGCAAAAAAGCAAACTAATGTGGTTATCAAACAAAAACATTAGTATAAAATTAGACAAGATTTGTGTGTAAGTGTTATGAGTCTATAATAGCCAACCCATATCTATAAATCTCAATGAAAAGGAGCATTCAACTATTTGAAAAACAACAAGAAATTCCTATCATATACAAAATGAGTCATTCCATTACACTGAGAAAATATTTTCTAAGTATAATGTCTTTTATTTATTTGAAAATTTAGGTCCAAACATGGGTGGAGAGTAGGGGAGAGGACCCAGTAGTTGAGCACCTTAACTTTGCACATCTCAAAATCCTATGTGGAAATTTCAATTCACTCCCAATTTTTATAGTAGCTTATTTCGAAAGTTGTCTGCTTATAACTAAAAATTAGAATTCAGGTCCACATCATCAATTATGATGCCACATCAACATGTTTTCTGACAAGGTGTCCAAAACAACCTAAGTAAAAAAAAGTTAGACTAATGGTCATGCAAAAAAGGGTACTCATACTTGTGCAACTAATGTGGCATAAGGTCATTGGTTTCTTTTTACAACCAATGGTACATTTCATTCAATTATGATCAGTCATCATTGTACTAACAACTTTAAAGTCATAACTATTGGTGTAATATTGCCAAAAAAATTGGACATTAAGTCAACAAGTATCCAAAGAGCTCTCTTTTTCTTCCTGAATACCCTACAGAGGCGCCAAATCATAATTGTGAATATGTTGGGGTGCTAGATCATGAATCTTGCATCTATCTATATGGGGCTTCCTCTCAGTTTGAATATTGTTATGAATACCTTTTGGTAAGCTCTTATTGAGAGATTCCAGTCTAAGCTAGCCGGTTTAAAAGGAACTTTGTTGAGCCAGGCAGGTAAGCTTCAACTTATTAAAGCTACTTTGCAGAATTTTTCAGTTTATGCTATGAGTCTCTATATTTATAAAAATGTTATTTATCATTTCTTCTTATCAATTAGAGATAATTAGTACATATATTTAATTTCAATTATTATAAATATCATAATTGCTATTGAAGAGGGGAAACAAAATGCATGGTGATATCTCTTTCATTATAATGTTGGGTAAGAAGTGTGATAAATGAGAGTGGGTGATCTCTTTTTCATTATGGTGTTGGCTAAGAAGTGTGAAAATTAAAATAGTTCAACTTTTTTTCTCATAAGAATATATGTGTTTTTAAGGAAATTTTTTTTTACAATTCACTAATGACATTCTGGACGATGCAAATATGGCATGGGAGTAGAAAATAAGGGATGAATCATTCTTCCCATTCCAAGAGGATTAATTATTTGTTCTCTTCCTTACACAAAATAAACAATTATTGGGAAGGTGGGACAAAATGTGTAACGCCCTGCTAGGGAACCAAGGAGGACTGACCATCTAATCTCTAAAGATGAAGTAAAAAAATTGAACTATTACAATACACATTATCAAAATAATCGATACACATATGATCACAAAACATGAATGCAACATAACTAAAGATTTCCTAGTCCTCACAGGTTCCCTAACACTGCTACTCAAATAATATTGATTAATCTAATTACATTTAAGAGTTTCATAATGAATTACAAGTCTAACATATTTATAACACATCAGAATAAATGAGTATTATCTAATGAACATGTTTTATTGATTAGTTACCAACATTTAATTTACCAGCATAATCCATTCTTCATAACTAACTAATGGAATTCATAACATCTGTAAACCATCTTATAAATTTAGTTTCATATAGACATTAGGGTAAATATTATCATTCATTATTGCATACCCGACAACCTGAATATACATTGTACTAAATATATTTTAAAGCTCCAAGAAAAATGTTCCTAACTCATTCTTAATATCAATCATAAGTTAACAATATGTGAATCAATTTATTGAGTTACTATCACAAGTTACACTGAACCCAAAATGTATTGTACTTATTTTCTATGAACTTCCCTTAATATTTGGCATCTCATTTCTCAATTATACAACTGATTGCAATTCTATTATCATTTTATCATTTCCTATAGTTCTTCTTATCTAACAATAACATTTCACTTTGATATAAACACGAGTTCATTCATTAACTAATCATTTCCTAGTATTCTCTTTTATCTATTATTTATAAGAAGTTACTGATCATATCAATATAAGTTAGGTCCTTATCCACAAAACACAAGAGAGCAATATGATTAACTTTTCATGCAAGAGATCACTTGACAAAGTTCATATTATTTCAATGCATGTAGCATATATAACTAGGAGCATACATTTTCCCCTCATTTAACCTAGAAATACACATTCCCATTACATTGCTTCTCCTTTCGTTTACATTACATTACATTACCCAACAAGGGCTCTCAATAAATCAATACATCATAATTACAATACATTGAAGTACATGATGCAGAAGTAGAATCCTTGATAGCTTCCAATAATGAATCCAAAGGTAAAGATATCCATGCAACCACGAACAATACCTTGATAAGATTAACCACCCAACCACATGGAACCATGAAGTTCTACTCCCCCATGCTAGGAGATAGAACCAAGGTCCACACAAGCTCTAAGGAAATCTAAGGCCAACAATACGCCTTTCCCAAAAGAAAAAAAAATAAGAAACACAAAGTACAACCAAGTATCCTAACATCACAAAATACAAGTGAGGGCTCCATATTACCAACTAGGTGAGTGTCATCACACAGCCTATGTATTGGGATCCTCCTTGGCAACCATGTAACACTGCTCCCCTCTCAAATTTTAAGGATCCACCCTGGTTATTACACATGGTACCGATACTCCAACGGGTCTATGCGGACATTAATATCACTTATCTTTTATTATGTGTAAACTCCCAAAGCCCAAGTTACTTTTTATGATTATCACTTGATTAAGAACTCGCCCATAGGATCTCCTAGCAACCACTTTGGGTCCTGAAACCTATGGTGAGCCACCCACCTAGGGTACCTTGTTTCCCTACTCAAACATGCCATCAAAAAGGGACTTGCAATCACTAAAAAACATCTAGTCCCTAGGTTTAGGAAACTCTCCTATGTTATCAAACCCTCAGGATGAATCCAAACCCTAATAATGTGCAGAATACAAATAGGAACTATAGATGGCCATCAAAAGTCACCTTGATAATGATATGGAGCTTTCTCATACACAAAATCAGAGAAAGAACATGGAAGAAAATAATACCAAATCAAATAAACTATCAAAAGGGTGATAAAATGACATCCTAAACCTTCCAAAACTCAATAATAATTAAATCAAAATTTAACCAATATCCAAACATAAAATTCACATAGAATTAAAGACCACACGTGAATACATATTCACACCCAACATTAGATTGTGAAAAACTCACCAATCATATAGATTAGATACAGACACTTATTTCCAGACTCCATTACGAATGTTTTTAAACTACATTATTTATCAATAGATATGATCAATAATAGAACAACCATAATAAAAAAAACATTCCTCCAATAAATCACATAGATATAGTAAAGTTATTTCTAGTTTCAAACTCTACCTGGAGTCCTCCAGAGAATTACCTTGGTGTTTGAGAAATTTCATAAACCTGTTCGCAAGTGATCATTTTGATGATATGAATCACTTTTTGGTTGTCATTTATGGCAACATATCTGACATATTGATCAATTGATTTGAAGTTAAGTTTTGATGATTTAGTTCTGAAATCAACTAAGTACAAAAGCAAAAATACAAAGGTATGTTAGGTATCAAAGATCGAGATCAATGAGTTATCGCAAGCGAGCTTAGAGGAAGATACTATGGGGTATGTTTGACCTACATCTAAGATCAATTTGATTTTGGTGATGATTACAGAGAGTTAGAGAGATTTGAAGACATGCGACAACAACAGAACATAGATACAGAGTAGTTGAATTGTAGCAATGTTTTGGGGAGTATTACGTGGACTCCTGGAAAGCTAAGTTGGATTATTATTGTGGATACTTTATATTTTGATTATGTAAGAGTACTGACTATGTATTTAATATTTTCTTTATTAAATCTATTTTTTATTGAGATCTGACTATGTAATATTTGTTTAAGAGAGTCGACTTGGTAA
Source organism: Thuja plicata (assembly GCA_018584345.1). Taxonomy (NCBI): domain Eukaryota; kingdom Viridiplantae; phylum Streptophyta; class Pinopsida; order Cupressales; family Cupressaceae; genus Thuja; species Thuja plicata. The sequence goes on along the minus strand of MU226259.1, from coordinate 134,622 downwards.
AGATAAAGATATATATATATATACTGGAGATCCTATGGGTGATTTTTGTTAGAGTAATTTAGCAATTGCTCTTTAGTGCTTAAGTTCACTTAGGCAGTTTTAGGAAAGTTTCTATTTCCTAGCAGTTGCCCCTTTAGGGTTTCGACATCCTTTATAAGGATTGTCTTCTTTGTAATTCTTAAGGAGTTGTAAATCATTTCATTGTTGATAATATAGAAATCATTTCTGTCAACATGCATTTGCAGTCTCTGGCCTATCGGTCGCCTTAGCTCTTTCTCTCTTTCTGTCTTCTTCATTCTCGTAGCAGTTTTGCATGCAGGTGTATCTTGGTTGCATTGCGTATCAGCAATCTCAACATGGTATCAGAGCCACTCTGTAGCTGGCTGTTCGTTCTCGGTTGAAGCAGCGAGGGTTTGAAGCTCTCAGATTCTCTTCCGGCTTTTGTCTCTGGTTCTGGGGGGGTCTCTATTTTTCAGAGCTGTTTGAGCCGAAAAGGACTCCACCATTGCGTCCAGAAGGCCCGGGAGAGTCGAAATCATATAAAATTTCGACTATTTCAGGCACCGGGGCTCTGGGAAAATTTTCTCGCCCTATCTAGGGCCGTACGACACGTTGTTCGAGGAAAAAAAAATTAAAAAAATCATTAAAAACACATTGTTTTTATGATTTTTCTTGTTTTAAATAGCGCGCGCAGTTCTTTTTGGATCGCGCCACCGCCGGGCCGCCGCCGCCCCACCCGGGCCCGGCCTCCGGCGGTGCGCCCCCCTGCTACCGCCACCCGCCTCCCGGGCTCCTCTGTTCTCCGCCGCCAACGGCCCCCGCCGCCGCCCTGCCTCCGCCGGCCCTCCACCGGCCTCTACGCAGCTGCCTCCGCTGCCCCGGTGGCCCCGCCGCCCTCCGCGGCCCGATCCCGCCGCCCCTGCGGTCTGCTCCGCTGGCTATCGCCACCCGCCGCGGTGGCGGCTTTGATCTCAGCCCCCGCGGGCTTTAAACTCTAAGCGGCCGGTCTTATTATGACCGAGGGCTCCGGTTTTAGCCCCCTGCGCACCATGCGCCCAGGGGCTGGGT
>MU226259.1:109851-120088 GCA_018584345.1 Thuja plicata | reverse complement strand
ACTAAGATTGAAAAATGATGGCTCTCAAATACTTATTAAAAGGCTAAGAAAAGATCTGAAAGATTGCTCTACAAGTGATCTAGGACAAATGGTCAAAAAGCTTAATGAAGAGAATAAATCTCTAAAGGATAAACTTGAAGATCTGGAGGAACAACTTACAGACAGCCAAAACACCTTTGAAGACAAGATCAAAGAAAGAAAGCAATTAGAAGATGAACACTTAAAAGAAAACATGAAAGTTCTGGAATTAGAAAACATAAAGAAGAAGCTAGAATCTGAATTAACAGAAGCAAAGTATAAAATTGATAAACTTCACACAAGTTCAGATTTGATTCAATCTCAACTTAATGTACAAAGGTAGAAAGGTGACACTACTGGTCTTGGATTCAGTATAGCACAAGATTAAGTCAAATCATCACAAGAGAAAGAGAAAACACTTAAAGCATCTTCAGAAGCTAAGGAAGTTGAAGATACTATAGAGGCTAAAATAGACTCACCTAAAAGGGAAATCAAACAAGTTAACAGAACTTGTTATGCATGCAACAAACACGGTTGTTTGGAAAGAGATTGTAAAGAGGTAAGACCTTTTAATGGTTATTGTTATTCATGTAATAAGTTTGGTCATAGGGCTAGACATTGCAGAACTCAGTCACAAAAAAATCACAGAAGAATGAATCAAAATAATCAAAGAAATCAACTCTCAAGAAATTAGCAGAACACTACATGTCAGATATGCAACTACAATGGACACACAACAAAAGTAGTGCAGCATGATGAAGAAAAGAATCAAACCTCCTATCATCTGTCACACATGTGGAAAGGCAGGACATATCACAAGTTTTTGCAGATCCGAAACTCAGAAGCAAGATGAACCTAAAAATTCTCTATTTGAAGAGAAAGGAGAAGTCAATTTTGTCTCAGCAAAAGAAGATTCAAGCAAAATTTGGGTTGAAGTAAAGAAGGACAAAGTAGTTGATGCATCCTTAGTGGATGCACCCTCTACTTCTTCTTGAATAGACCTTCTTGGTCTTAGGGGGAGCTATTCTAGCTCAGAACCCCTGCGCAGTTGGTGTACTCACTTCTAAGTATGTACCTTTGGATTCATGGTTAAAAGCATGGATTACAGCTATATGCATTCACGCATTATCTAAATTGCATCAGGATCAAAGTTTGAAAATCTCTATGTATGGTTGCAAGCATTAAATGTGGAAAATCATATAAAAAGAAGTTCATAGTCTATCATTTTCACAATTACATTCGAGAGCATAGAAATTGAAGAGCAGTAGAGCACTAAGACATCAAAACACGAAGGCATAGTAGTTTAAAAGTTGGAATAAATGGTTAATCAGTTTGAAATGAAGCCCTAGCTGTCACGCCATTTCAGAATTTCATGGAAACCCTACTTAAACAATCACCAAGTAAGTATGGCAACCCTAGTTGTGTTTGATGTAGTAGAGAGGAAGAGATTCATATTTAAGAAGCATCCAACCAAGTCTATATTGGATGATGTGGAAGGAGCTTTCTGTAAAACCCCAATTGGCATTGTTCACATGGAATATATCCGTGCGTACATCTACTGTAAGAAGGAATCACTAGGAGATGATAATATAGCTTGTCACATGGCATCAATGCTAAATAAGGACTTCACATTCAAAGATAAGTTCGCACACCTACAAGATAACCCTATTATTGAGTATTCGAATGTGCATGAGTTTGACAAACCAGAATGGGTAAAAATCATGTTGAGCAGAATTCATGATGATCTATTTTGGATTGGTGATGTCCCTGTCCGTATCACCGTATACCTAATCCATCAGTTGACTGGACTTCCAATGATTGGACCAGTATTTCCCACTGGTAAAGATGTTAAGAAGCAGATTGAGAAAGTTTGTTTTTCAAGAAGTGACAAGCGTGGTATGAAAGTAGACCCTATCAAGGAGGATGACATTAAACTCATGACAATGATACTTGGTTACAAGTTCTAGCAAGCAAGTAGCTTGAATAGTGTATTTGCAGCAACAGTCCTTGCAACAATCAGAATAGTGAGGGATAACACCCAATACAACCTTTGTGAGATCTTGCGTGATCAGTTGATTGAAAATATCAGAATCATCAAACATGACAGAAGAAAAGCATTTAGGTTTGGATCACTAATCATCTATTTGTATCATCATATAGTAGGAAATGTTGCAGACCTCTATCTAGACAAAGGCAAACCTACAATGACTCAGATATCTCTTAAAGCCACAGTAGACAGTAGTGCAAGAGATAAAATGGATATGGACATAAAAATATTTAGGGTTAAAATACAAAGCAGGTTCAGACTATCTGAGAAGATAGTTGACAAATTCAGAGATACAATTTGTTTTATGGTTGAAACAGATTGCACATGCATGGAGGCTATTGAGCCTAGAACTAAGTGGATTCATCCACTAGGATATGAATTTGAAGACCTTGTGCTAGAGGGATATGCGCAGGTCTTATTGTCAGCACCTAAAGACCCCAATGAACCTAGATGGGGCACTTACAGAGAAAAGACCGATGAAGTGGACATTGAACTAAAACTTTTTGTTAACAAAAGGAAATCATCCAAAACCACATCCAAGTTTATGAAAGAATGTGGTATCACACAAGAAGATTTGGACAAGGCTAAAGAAGCCAAAATTTCTAAAGTTAAGATTGAGAAGACTGATGAATCTCAGAAGAAGAAATAGAAGAAAAATGAGGAGAGTACATCTGCGCCTGCTACCACCATTGACTTGGATACATCTCCACCTTCTGTTCCTAGCAAGAAACCCAGAGGAAGGAAGCAAGCTACCACAGGTCATCCACCTTCAAGAACCACAAGGAGCACTACAAATAATACACAAGCACCTCCTGAGGTAGCTTTCAGACCAAGCTTGAACATATTGAAGAATAGGATTGTGAATGAAGGTAGATTGGATACACTTTCAAAGGTCTATGACAAATATAAAGAAGTTGATAAAACTGAGATACATTACATGGTCATATCTCATATGATCAAGTTTAAGAAATTAGTTCTTGAACTTAAGATAGTGATACTGGATAACTTATGGAATGTATTGGAAATTATGAAAAGACATGCTATTGAGGAAGACATGAAGATTAGAGAAGAAACTCTAGATACTCTTCTCCCTGTTTGTTCACATGATGAAAAGGCTATTTTGCTAGATCTTGTAAAGCCTCATCTCCATAGTAAGACAAGGAATTTACAGATAATGAACAAGGAATATGAACAGGTTGGAAAGGAGACTAAAAAGGCATTTGCACAAGTCTTTATGGACAGACACATGTATCCACCAACGGCACCTACAGAAAAAGTTACTCCAGCTCCTCCCAAAAAGGATACAACTCCAAAAAATTTAGATTGCACCTATGACAGGTCCACAGGTCTCTACGCCCACAGTGATAATAACTTCTGAGACAACTAAAGATACAGAAGATACTATAATAGTTGACAATGTCAAGATATCTATGATAGCTTCTGATAATGATATGAATAAGGTTGATGAAGCAATGAACACAGATGACACATCTCTAAAACAGAATGAAGTTCCTTTGATTGATCCAATAGAATTGGATAAGGAGAAAGATACTCAAGGTAATGAGATGCCAGTGAAGGAGATTCATGTGAAAAGTGAATGTGTTGACACAAGTCAGAATACTATTTTCTCAACATCCACTCAACCATCTACATCATTGTTGTCAAGGTTAACTCCTGACTTAGCTAGTTTTGATGCATGGGGAGAAGAAGACCTTATCAAGATCAGTGTCCTTGCCATGGAAAAGGAAAAAGAGAAACATGTGATGAGGAACCCTCACTTTGTTGAATCAATAAACATTCTGAATGAGTTAGTTCCTGCTGATAAGAAAGTTGCAAAAGTTCAAACTGTTGAACATGTGGATAGTGTACTGACAAACTTCAAGTCACACTTCACCAGCTTAGTAGAGATAGCTACTAAGATTAAAGAAGATGAGTATAAGAAGGAAAGATTGAATGAAGTGGTAAAGAACTTTACCTTGGATCTAAACTCTCTAAAGATTGGACAGTCTATATTGAAAGGGCTAGCAGAAAAAGGGAAGAAAGTCATAGAAAAATGCATGGATAGAGTGAAGCTCACCTCTGAGCACACTAAAAAGATAGCTAAAGTAGAGGAAATGATGGAAAACATAAGAAAATATATTGAGAATTCCATGTAGGACATGAACATATGTAATAATGTCTACCAAGGACAACTGGACAAAATTGAGAAGGCAAAGCTAGAAATTAGCAAAATAAGAGTTAGACAGACTCAGTTGAGAAATGCATTTGCACCTTCACTAGAAGTCCTAAATGAGAACATCAAATAGATAGATGACGCAATGCAGACTTATGATCAAGGTCCTTGCTTGGATCTAGTGAAAATGGAGAATTTAACATATGCTTTATGCACGCACCTCCAAACAGTTGATACAATGAAAGCATTCTAGCATAAAGAGATTCAGTCTCTTCAAGTTGTGTACCCAGATGTATATATGGAGTAAGTATGAAGACTTAAAGTTTTTTTGCACACCTTTTTCATTAATTTCAAAGGGGGAGTAGTATAGAATGTGTATATGTGGAGTATTATATATGTATATATCATTAAGTTATGATATACAGTCATTTTTTTAAAGAAGTCATTTTGAGTAACTTAGCCACATTCCTTTGTTGCCATAAATGACAAAGGGGGAGATTGTTGGCAAGTTGACTTCTTGAGGAAGCATGACTTATTTTGTGTTTTCAATCATGGAAACAAACTCATACTAAGTTTCTTTCCAAGATAACTTAGAAGATAAAATGACTAAGTACATAAAACAAGACAGACAGAGAGATACAGAGATTAGCACATCAGCGCACGTGTTAGAGATCACACCAGAGCATGTGTGCTTAGGTATATACTCTATGATGTATATACATGCTATATCCAAATGCGCAAGGTATGACACATTAGTACAAAAAAGATACAGACTATTCAGTATACTACAATCTAGGAAACAATCTAGAATACAGAGGATAGAAGCCAACTACTGTTTTGATCAGCATGAATTATTTTGTGATGCTAAGGCTATGCGCCTTTAGTTATAAGTTTCTTATGATGTAATTAATTTTGTTGTAAACTCACTTGAGCTGAATTGTTTGAAAGCATTGTATATTTTTTTAAGAGGCCGACTAAGTGTTATGTTTTGGGTTGCGCCTATTCGTTTGTAAAGATATAAGAATGTAATGTATTGTTATGTTACAGTGTATAATAGAAGTTGATTATTATGTAAGAAGAAGTTACAGAGGGATAGTATAATGAAGTTAGAAGATGATATAGCTCTTTGAAGGAGTAAGAACATCCACGCATACATGGAACTAATCAGACAACAGTCTCACTACAGTAGTTCATTTTTGATATAGTGCATATCAACATTCAGAAAGTTGTAGCCTTCACCACTTGGATAGTGAGTCCACCACCCCTAATAGGGTTATTGTAAAAGACTCCTAACAGGGTCCAACCCTTAACCAGGTCATTGTATTCAATTTGTAAAGACTACTTCTAATAGGGAAAAGGAACTTTAACAGGTTCATTATACCTAGTACAATATTGTGTGGGTACTAATCCCCACCGGAGTTTTCCTCTAATCAAGGTTCTCCGTAATCATATCATGTGTTATGTGTTCTTGTGTTATGATTCTTTGGATGCACATTTGATATATGTTTAATTGGCTGAAATATAATTAATTGATAAACACTAATTCACCCCCCCCTCTTAGTGTTTGTAACAAACATATCTGGCATATTGATCAATTGATTTGAAGTTAAGTTTTGATGATTTAGTTATGAAATCGACTAAGTACATAAGCAAAAATACAAAGGTATGTTAGGTATTGAAGATCAAGATCGATGAGTTATATTGAATGACCTTAGAGGAAGATACTATGGGGTATTTATGACCTACATCTATGATCGATTTGATGTTGGTGATGATTACAGAGAGTTAGAGATATTTGAAGATAAGCAACATCAACAACAGAACATAGATACAAAGCAGTTGAACTATAGTGATGATTTGGGGAGTATGACGTGGACTCCTAGGAAGCTAAGTTGGATTATGGTTTTCAATAATCTATATTTTGATTATGTAAGAGTGCTGACTATGTATTTAATATTTTCTTAATTATATCTATTTTGGGTTGAGAGCCGACTATGTAATATTTGATTAAGAGAGCCGACTTGGTAAAGATATATATATATATATATATATATATATATATATATATATGAAGACTTTTTGTAAGAGAAAATAAATGAAATGAAGGATTGGATGGGATGAGATATATGTGTGAATGGAAAAGTAGAGAATGATAGAGATCAATTCAGAACTATGACTGGAACTATCTAAGAATTGAAGATGCTTGTTTTTCTCATTACTAAGAACACTTTGTAACAAAAGTTTTGTTGTAAGAGTTGTAAGCTCAATTGTCCCCTAACAAGGTGTTGTATACTTTAACAGGGTTGTATTCCTCTAACGAGGAATTGTACTATGTAATATTTAGCCCCTAACAGGGCTAGGTCTCCTAACAGCGAAACTATACTTTCGTGCATGCTTGTGGGTACCATCCCCACTGAGGTTTTCCCTTGGCCAGGGTTTCCTCAACAACAAATAATGGTGTTATGAGTTCTGTGTTATTTTCTTATGTTCTTGTTATACACTAAATTTTTGCACCCTATTCAATCTCTTGTAGTCTTGATAATCTTGTATAACATTGGAATCACTTCTAGGTTTTGGGACCTTTGCTAACTTGAAGTGAAGCCTATGGATTCTAGGTCGGTTCTTCTTGGATAATCACCTAATCTTCTCTTTAACATGAAAATTAAACTAGAGGGAAAAGGGATAGAAGGAATGCTTGAAAGGGAAATAACTAAAAGCAAATTATCCTACTAGGTGATACACCAAAGGTAACTTGAAACATGACATAGTGACCAGACTAGCATGAAAGTTATCAGATCTAATAGAACACAATCTTTCTCAATAGGCTTGCATAAGTATTTCATAGAGAGGTCTGGAATGTAAAGAGGCTATTGGAGGAAAGAAAAAATTTCACAAACAATAGTTTTCCCAAGCCAATTTAGACACAGACTGTGACCTGCAAGCAGACATTCACTTCAACAAATAGGCATAGGAATGAGACAAAGTAGCCAGGGATGAACCAAATCCACAGGGTAACCTAAATCAAATCACACATAGTAGTACATAGAGATGCTAAAATAAAGAAAGGCTTGGGAAATCTACTATTTCTCTAGCATAAGGAATTGTATTATATTTGATTAAGAGAAGTACAGACAAGGAAAAGCTTTAGGGCAGAGAAAATGCCACAGAAAGCTCATACAGGATCTGGAAATCAATGAAAGATTACAAGGAGTGAAGATTTGAGGGCAGAGAAGATGCCATAGAAAAATATCACACCAACTAGAAAAATCTCATCCAAAAAGCTTTAAAAACTACTTATATACATGGTCCTCTAGCACGTAGGCTCAGGAGTCAATATGATTCCTAGAAATTAGGGTTTACAATAAAGCTGCATAAATAATTCAGCAACCCTAAATCCATAAATTTTTCTCACCAATATAGTTGAGAAATACCCTACTCAATTAGATATATCTTTGAAAATATCCCACTTTGCCATAAATGCATCTGAAGAAGTTGGCTTGATTCATCCCTCTGTCTGTAGCTTGAGAAATTCATGCCACCATCAATCTCTGAGAATCAAATCTTTGAATTTTAAATATTTGAACAGGAAAAGGTCACAGGTAGCATGGGTGCTTGTATCAATGACCCATATAATATCAGATCTCTTGTTTAAAACACATTCGTTGATCTTTTCTTTATTCATCACTATCTTTGCGTTCAGATCTGATCACAGACCGTGTCAGCACAACTTAATGACTTAATCGATAGATCTTGAGCATTTTGTGATCAAGCCATTAAGCCAACCATCTAATCAAATAGAACCTGCTCAGTCTTTACTTTCCTCTACTTTTCTCAACCTAGCTCCACCATGGACACGTGTCATCACCACTTAATGGCTTGAATGATAGATTGTGCGCATCTTGTTTTTAAGCCATCAAGTCAATCATTGGATTAAATCAGATATGCTCGATCTTTACCTTTATCTTTGACTTCAGCCTTTAACCCTAAATCTTCAATCCCTTTAACCTTGGCTTATTGAAACCTTCTTGTCACTGAGTCACTGAAACAATTCTTTAACTCTTAGTTTCCTTCAAGATTGTGCGACTACCACAGGATCATCTTCAAGATCTACGATTAGCATTAAGTCTCACATTTTAAAGATAATATTCCATTTCCTTTCAAGACTAAGTGACTAAGGTGATCTCGTAGTCATTGAAAAACTTAAGAAGATTCCCCTTTCTTACGAGACTTAGCAACAAAGTACATAATACCTGGGCCCTCTTCTGCCACATGTCGATCTATCATTCACCCATGATCACTAGACTATAAATCACTGTGACCTTTACTCAGCCTTGACTTATCTTTAACCCCATGATTCTTATCAAGACTTGGTGACTGAGTAGTCTTGTGATCTCATATAATTTTTCTTAACTATAGTTTCTTATCAAGACTCAGTGACCAATGTTAGATCAGATCTCCATCAACAGCCAACATGAAGTTGCGCATACTTTGTTGATGTCATGAATTTCTTTAGAGACTTAGCAACCACCATAAGATCTGAATGTAAATCAATGGTTGGCTATTTAATCTCATATCCTTGGAAGAATATTCTATTTCCTTTTGAGACTAAGCGACAAGCATAAGATCTGATCTTGATTTGACACCATGTACTTGGTCATTGACTGATCTTGACTTGAACTTAACCCCATACCTTAACTCTATTCTATCTCAGAAACTTGACAACTGAGTAGTCTCACAATTTTTGAACCTTTTGTCTAACCATGGTTTCCTATCGAGACTTCACGACTGAAAAGTTTTAACTTTTCTCATTCTGAACTGGAGTTACATCTGCAAGGTTAGAAATTACACTAGTCTCAAAGTGATCACCATGTGATTAGATCTCAATCAACGGCCAACGTTAAATCTCAAAGACAAAAGAGAATATTCCACTTTCTTATGAGACTGCATGATAAAGGAAATCTCATAGTTGCGAAGTAAAATAGAATATTCATTTTCCCTTTCGAGACTAAGTGACTAAAGGTTACTTGAAATGTGCACATGTCTAAAGGATCACTTAAGCTACTCAGAAAAGGTAATGAAGAAATATAACATGCCAAGGAGAACTAGGATTTTCATGAAGTGCTTAGGGTTTTTCTCTTAGGCCATTTTCATGAACAAGGATAAACCAGAGACATGAAAAAATGTGCAGGGAATAGGAAAAAGACCAGGAAAACATGCAAAAACCTACAACCTAGGATCTACCCTCATGGGAGCCACATTTTCTCCACTTGCATCCAGAATTCACATGTAAATGCAAAATTTTTGGTAACATTCTTTGTGATTTATGCTGGATGTCAGCCTGCTAGACATATAGAACCAGTGGCCTTTGATATTCATTTGGCATGGAGTCATCTTTTGAACATGAAAACTTATGGGAAGGAGAAGGATCAAAACCATGAGGAGGAAAAACTAACTATACACAAGCACATGGAGGAAAGCAGGAAACTAAACTAGAAAGTAGGAAAAGAAAGTAGGAAAACTAACCTATCCTAAACTAACCATTATAGAAACTACTTAAACAAAACCATTCACTGGAATGTTGAAATTGTAACCACCTGATTTCGGTCTGTCGCAACCATGGACCCTGTCCTGATTTCGGTCTGTCGCAACCATGGACCCTGTTTGCCCTAAGTGTGATCATACCCTCATTTTATGTCTAAATGACCCTGTTACTGCTTGGCATAATTCTTTTAATCAATTTAATGTCCTAGGTGATTTTTATCACTGATTTATATTATCTATTGTAGCCATACAAATCAAATCAATTTCGACCAATCAGATCAAACCAAAATCAAACATGGCTATAGTATTTAATTATAAAGGAATTAAATAGTCTCTAAATCAAATATCACTTGCAATCCAACCCATTCCCCTAGCCTATTAATTTAATTAAAATGGCTATAGTCCCTTAATTATTAAAAAGCAATTTAATTGTTTTAATAATTAATTCCTATATTTCT
>MU226259.1:80113-103644 GCA_018584345.1 Thuja plicata | reverse complement strand
AGGCAATAGATCGATTTTAGCGGGTTTCCCATGCTTTTCATGTTTTTCACTAACCCCATGTTGCTAATATAATGATTTATTGAAGTGTTTGTGTTGATCTGACAGGTACCCAAATACACACACACAGAAATAACTACCCTTCCTTATTAGGATATCTTGCATTAAATGCATAAGGATATCTAAAAATATATGAGGCACATAAAATTATGTCAAATAATATAGAACTGCCTCTTGAAAACTGAGATCAAGCTCACCTACCTTAAATAGATCATGTGAGGATATCTCAATAAACTCCTTCTGTACCGAGTATCTGATGGGGAAACCTCTTGAAAGTTTAAAATTAGAACTCCCCTTGCTGATATCTTCTTTACCTTCATGGTTGTCCTTCATTATGGATAGCCATGTCAACTCCTCTTCCATGGTTGGGGGACTGTCATCTTCTGTTAAATAGGCTAAGAGCTCATAAAAACTATCCACTCTCTGAAGGGATGGAATTGGCTCTAGCTCATATTCATGCATAAACTCTTTAGGAGGAGGGTAGTCCAAGACTAGGCCTCTTTCAACAGGCACATAACTTTGAACCTCTACTCTAGAGAATAGGAATTCTTCATTCAGTTTGTCACAAAAAACCTCTATGATGTTGGAAAAATCATTTTCTTCAAGTTTTTTATCCATGTTCTTTTTCTTGAAAAATATCCTCCATAATTGTAGTCTCCTGAATTAGCACATCATTAGATCAATTCCTTCTGACTCTTGCAAAATTATAGATGTGCTCATGACCATATCTTCCCCATCCATCTCGAAAAAACTAGACAGCATATCCAACAAGGACATGACAGCTTCCTCTTTATCAATCCCAACTTCCTCTTTATCAATCCCTTAATGATCATGATTCTTTTGTCCTAATTTACCTTTAGCCATAGGTAATGGCATGTCTTCTTCTTCATCAACAAAAAGGGGAAGCTCATCAAATAAATCAACCAAGGGCTCAAGTTGAGCATCAATCTCCATTTCTTCATCATATGAGTTCTCATCTACCACAAGTCCTTGCTCTGATTCTTTACTAATATCCTTGAAAAGACTTGGCACCTAAAAACCAGGAGGGAGGGTCCATGAAGGTTTCCATGGAAGTTCAGTATCTTGAGAGACCTAAGGGATCTCTTAGGATGGACATTTGTTTTGAACAGACTGGCCTTACAGAGTGGTGGAATGAATCTCCTCAAGTATAGGTTCTTGGAAAGAATTCTTTCCCCTAAAACTTGGGATGTGGAATAGAGAGTGTTCAGATGTAGACATAGAAGGCATCTCTTTTTTGAAGCTTGGAAAATCAAAGACTCTATCTAAAATCTGCTGCTCCTTTGCAACTGGCTCTGTCTCAATACAATCCTCTGGCTGTTGTTTCTCACAGCAAGGCTACAATTTCTCTATAATAAGTTAATTTTATTGAAGGGTGTTACTAAAGGTTGGAAATGAACGCTCTACAGGTTCTTCATGTGTAGGATCTTGGAACATGGGAGCACTCTAGCTTGGAATTCTAACCTCATTAAGTTTAGGAGACTCACCCTGCCCAAAAAACTTGAAGCTTGGAACCTTGCAACTAAGAAACTTTTATTCAATAGTTTGTGATCTCAGATTTGTTGTTGTGGTAGCAATTTGTCGATCAAGCTCTTCTTTAAATTTTTTTCTTTGCTTTTCATCACCTAGAGTTTTTGCCACTTGGTTGGAAACTAATTCTCACTCATAACTTTGAGCTTCCATGCCTTACTGGCCCTTGATTTTAGACAACTTCTTAGATAAGTCAAGCATCACACTGTTTGTCTTTTCACACTCCTCCTTCATTCCAACCAAGTCTGAGCCTTGAGGCTAATTGAAAAAAACTTCATGCTGATCAGGCATGAAATAGTATCCCTGGGACTGGTTATAATTCTGAGTATGTTGCCAATCAATCTAAGAAGGGGTGGGTGGGTGGTAAGCATGATGAGCTAGCTTCTCTTAACTCTCTTGTTGCTTCTTTTGTGCCCATGATGCTTCCCATTGGAGAGCATGGTCATAAGCATGTGCAGGGGCATGTTGAACATATTGGCAACCTGCTATGATATGATAGCTTGGTATAAAAGTAGGTTCTAGATGATTTCCATATGGTTGATGACTAGCCCATTGAACACTATTCTCATGGTATGATGGTGAGTAACTTGACTATCCATAATAAATTGACATGTCTACTCATGTAATTAGCTAGAACTTTGAATATAAAAGATTTGAAACATACCAACACTTGATCTTTGAAACCAATAGACCTTTTGGAGTCACCAGATATGCAAGACAATGACCACTTCTAGGTTTGTAATATGTTATCAGCATATCAGAGATAACGCAGTCTTGAAAGATAAACTTCTTTTATGGTCCCACCGGGTGTGCCAAAACTATCATACACTAAATTTTGCACCTTGTTCAAGCTCTCATAGTCTTGATAATCTAGTATATCATGGGAATCACTTATAGGTCATGGGACCTTTGCTAACTTGAAGTGAAGCCTCCAAATTCTAGGTCATTTCCTCTTGGATAATTAGCTAATCTTCTCTTTAACATGAAAAGTAAACTGGAGGGAAAAGGGATAGAAGGAATGCTTGAAAGGGAAATAACTAAAAGAAAATTATCCTACTAGGTTATACACCGAAGGTAACTTGAAACATGACACAGTGACCAAACTAGCATGAAAGTTCTCAGATCTAATAGAACACAATCTTTCTGAATAGGCTTGCATAAGTATTTCACAGAGAGGTCTAGAATGGAAAGAGGCTATTAGAGGAAAGAATAATTTTCATAGACAATAGTTTTCCCAAGAAAATTTAGACAGAGAATGTGACCTGCAAGCAGACATTCACATCATTAAATAGGCATAGGAATGAGACAAAGTAGCCAGGGATGAACAAAATCCACAGGGTAACCTAAATCAAATAACACACAGTAGTACACAGAGATGCTGAAAGAAAGAAAGGCTTAGGAACTCTAAGATTTCTCTAGCATGAGAAACTATATTATATTTGATTAAGAGAAGTACAGACAAGGAAAAGCTTGAGGGTAGAGAAAATTCCACAGAAAGCTCATACAGAATCTGGAAATCAATGAAAGATGACAAGGAGTGAAGATTTGAGGGCAAAGAAGATGCCACAGAAACATCTCGCACCAACTGGAAAAATCTCAGCCAAAAATATTTAAAAACTACTTATATACATGATCCTCTAGCACATAGGTCCATGAGTCAATATAATTATTAGAAATTAGGTTTTACAATAGATCTACATAAATAATTTAGCAACCCTAAATCTGTCAATCCTGCTCATTAAGGCAGATGAGAAATATCCCACTCGATCAGATATATCTTTGAAAATATCCCACTTTTCCATAAATTCATCTAAAGAAGTTGGCTTGATTCATCCCTCTATCTATAACTTGAGAAATTCATGCCACCATCAATCTCTGAGAATTAGATCTTTGAATTTTAAATATTTGAATAGGAAACGGTCATAGGTGGCACGGGTACTTGTATCAACTACCCAGATAATATCAGATCTCCTATTTAAAACATAGTCGTTGGTCTTTTCTTTATTCATCACTATATTTATGTTCAGATATGATCATAGATACATGTCAGTGTGACTTAATGACTTAATCAATAGATCTCAAGCATTTTGTGATCAAGCCATTAAGCCAACCATCTGATCAAACAGAACCTACTTGGTCTTTACTTTCCTCTACTTTTCTCAACCTGGCTCAACCATGGACATGTGTCATCACCACGTAATGGCTTGAATGATAGATTGTGTGCATCTTTCCTTTAAGCCATCAAGTCAATCATTGGATTAAATCAGAAATGCTTGATCTTTACCTTTATCTTTGACTTTGGCCTTTAACCATGACTCTTCAATCCCTTTACCCCTGGCTTACTGAAACCTTCATTTCGCTGAGTCACTAAAATAATTCTTTAACTCTGAGTTTCCTTTGAGATTTCATGACTACCACAGGATCATCTTCAAGATCTACGATCAGCGTTAAGTCTCACATCTTTAAGAGAATATTCCATTTCCTTTCAAGACTAAGCAACTAAGGGGATCTCATACTCGCTAAACAACTTAAGAAGATTCCCCTTTGTTACGAGAATTAGTGACAAATTACATAATAACTGGGCACTCTTCTACCATGTGTCAATCTATCATTCACCCACGATCACTAGACTATATATCACTTTGACCTTAACTCAACCTTGACTTATCTTTAACCCCGAGGTTCTTATCGAGACTTGGTGGCTAAGTAGTCTCGTGATCTCATATCATTTTTCTTAACTATAGTTTCTTATCAAGACTTAGTGACCAACATGACATCAGATCTTAGTCAATGACCAGCGTGAATTTGCACATACTTTGTTGATGTCATGAATTTATTCAGAGACTTAGCGACCACCATAAGATCTGAATGCAAATCAATGGCTGGTGTTTAATCTCATATCCATGGAAGAATATTCTATTTCCTTTCAAGACTAAGAAACAAGCATAAGATCTAATCTTGATTTGATAGCATGTACTTGATCATTAACTGATCTTGACTTGAACTTAACCCTATGCCTTAACTCTGGTATGTCTCAGAGACTTCGCGACTGAGTAGTCTCACAATCTATGAACCTTTTGTCTAACCATGATTTCCTTTCAAGGCTTCATGACTAAAAGGTTTTAACTTTACTCAATCTGAACTAGATTTACATCTGCAAGGTTAGAAATTACACTAGTCTCAAAGTCTCTGAACACTTTCTTAATTTTGGGTTAATCTGGGAGACTTGGCGACCACCATGTGATCAGATCTTGATCAATCACCAACATTAAATCTCGAAGACAAAAGAGCATATTCCACTTTCTTATGAGACTGGGTGACAAAGGCAATCTTGTTTTCATGAAGTAAAATAGAATATTCATTTTATGTTTTGAGATTTAGCGACTAAAGTACATTTGAAATGCACACATGTCTAAAGGATCACTTAAGCTTCTCAAAAAAGGTAATGAAGAAATAGAACATGCCAAGGAGAACTAGGGTTTAAATGAAATGCTTAGGGTTTTTCTCTTAGGCCATTTTCATGAGCAAGGATAAACCAGAGACATGAAAAAATATGCAGGGAATAGAAACAAGACCAGGAAAACATGCAGAAACCTACAAGTTGGTCTCTACCCTTGTGGGAGCGACATTTTCTCCACTTGTAGCCAGAATTCACATGTAAATGAGAAATTTTGGGTAACAATTCTTTTGATTACAGTATGCTTATGGTTTATGTGGAATTGGTTCAAAGTTTATTTTAAGTGTTGTAATACTGATTCAACCCCCCTCTTAGTATTACTTAATCCTAACAAAACCTCCATGTTTTCCAACTTCCTTCTTGTTGTCCTCCTGGATAGACCAATGCACAGAGCTCTATAACGTTTGAACCACAAAATATTTCCTCAATCTCTTTGGTTGGAGGTGATGCAATTAGGTTCTTACCAACATATCAAAAAATTAGAATGATCTAACGGTTGGTTACCGAGATATGACCTCTGCATCAGGACTGTATTTTTTTCTTGCAACAATTATTTCTCAATTTTCTTAGAGCAAAACAAAACTCTGTTGTCTTCCTTAACTCTTGATGAAAATACCTCATTTTAAAATTGTAAAGCCTATTCTAAGAATCCCCCCAAAAACTAGGTCCCTTCCCATAAAATATTTCACCTATACATATAGACAACTATATGGTTGGAGGATTTGCTTTATGGGAAGCAACTTCTCCAACTTCCATAGTTGGTTTCAAATTAATCAATTACTCCCATGAATGACAAGTCAAAACTTTAATTATTTATTAACTTAAATAAGATTATGAAGTAATCAAATATGTTGATGATAAGAAACATGATCAAGTAATTCATATATCCCATTGGCAACTAGCTAGCCTTACTCCTTGGAGGTCTCGGGTTTGAATCTCCTAGAAAAGCTAGTTTTTCCAAATAGACATAATGATATTAATTATCTTATTATTTTATTTACTTTTATATAAAAATACAATATTAAATCACAAAACTAATACACATATTCATATCTTTATACACACCCACACAATCCTATTTATATATATGTAGGCATATATGTGTGCACCCATATATACAAAACATATACATATGCTAGGTCACATCGTAAACTTATTTACACACATAATACACCTATTATGTGTGTGTATATATATATATATATATATATATATATATATATATATAAATAAAATAACCAAGGATCATATTACAAACATTATTGACAATAATAAAAGAACACGGTCAACTGACCAAAACACAAATCTCAAAACCATTGAAATAATAATACATTTTTTTATTTTTATTTTTTTAATAATAGATGCTTAAAAACTCACACAATCAACACCAGAAATCTAGCTATAAACTCAATGGATTGTGGAAATCGGATCGATTTAAATAATAATACATCCCAAACCCAAATAGGGTGACTTCCTAAAAAAGGAACCTAAGTCAAATGGGTCTACTTGGGGAAACCTTGGTACTATCTCCATGAAAACAATGTTTGAGGATTTTAAAGGCACGCTCAGACCTGTGTGGCCAGGTAGAGTTGATGCCTGGTACTTGCATCCTGCATCACCAAGTTGAGAAACACAAATATATATATCTACAAGCAATGAAAGACAAGGAGGGGGAGTGGGACATTGTGTGGATCTCCCATGGAAGTGACTATGATTGCCTCCCCTCGTCCTACACACACACACCAGACAATACTCATTCTAAATCATGATTGAGTTAGTATTGTTAGCTCCACAATAATTTCATATTGAAATAAAAATGAACCATCATGATTGATAATGTCATCATGTAAATAAGTAAAAATTCTATTAAATATTCTAAGACTATAATTCATTAGGTGAAATTTCAGATCATTTAAAAATTATCAATAGGATGGACATATTATCCAACATATTTTAAAAGCATCTCATCATCTAATCAAATAAGAGAAAGCGTAGAGTTCAAGTATGATGTCATTAGGGTATAAGAACCCGTAATACAAAGTAATACTAATTAATTATAAAGCAAGGGTTAGATTGACTCCACAATATCATTAGGTGATTTGGGTTGATCCCTAATCAATAGTTAACATCACAATCATTCATAAAATCATACAAGAGTACTAATAATGGCCAGGTAAAGCATATAGATAACCTAATATTTCTGGCGATTTTGAACAACATAAATACACCATCTAGAACATAGTCATAAAAGTATCTTAATAAACTTAATTCATCCCTCCCGGTGTACTCAAACCATCAAAAAGGAAGTTCCTCATACAACAAACATATCATATTGTTTCATAACACAATATTCCTAAAACATCATGAACACATAGTAGACATCACTACTCAAGGATAAATATACATTAAACACTTACGTGGAGATGAGATAGATTGGATTAGTAACTTCAATAAGAATTATTAGTAGAGAATAAAAGTCCCAAACTTCCAATAGACATAATCAGGTATTGTGAGGGTTGGAGGGGCATTACTTCCTCACCCCCTTATATTTGACTTACTCCTAGAAGTCGGTAAGTACTAAAACATCTACCACTTCTATGTAACGATCAAATATCTAACCAAAATTATAGAATAGATTAAAGTAATCCCGCTATCAAAGTTTCAATAATCTTACATTATTTTAACTTATTTTAGATAATTATAGGTCACCCATGGATAATTTATGAAAAAGACTATCATAATGTGATGACTCTATGCAGAAAGGACACATAGAATTAGAATGTAATGCCAATTTTACACTAATTTGTCACCCCTAATAGTTCCTTCTTACACGTTCCTACTAAGACTAATATCAGGTATAAAACAAAAACATGGTTTATATTGATATTCTTACTTTTCTTCAAAATAAAAGTTCTTATTTATTGTAACTTAGACATCAGGGTAAGAATTCTTGGTAACATCTCAAAAATCTAGAAAAATAGAAAATATGAGTCACAAAGTATCACATTTGTTAGTATGATAAATTATCACTTTAAACTTTTAGGAATAAAAGCACTTTAAAATTCATAAGCAACTTTCAAATAGGGACCCTAAAATACAAAACCAATACAAGATGGCATAAAAAATTTATATGAGAAATCAACTTATCACATTCAACCAAACATTATTCAGCTTATAATTTACCTTAACACCTAGTTTTATAGGTACCTCTTAGAAAACACAAAGCAGTTCCTTATTATATAGCGGCTATTAATTCCCTATCATCAAGTGTCTCAAATATAACCCATAAAATACTATAAATCACACACATAATGACACACTTTTACAAGGATAAAATCAAAGACATCTACTATTGCAGGCATATTCATTAGATTACCGTATCTATACTCCTAGAAAAATTTTAGGAAATTATTGAATCAGTAATTTAGGATGTCATTCCCTGCATACTGTATGTCAGACACTAGTAAAACACACCTACTTCCTATCAAATTAAATAGTAAGATGATGAGTCCATGAAAATTGTTAATTTAGAGTTATTCATAAATTCATTAAGAGGAGGAAAAACACATTGCCACTACCCAAATACCATTCATTATGCTACCAATATATTAATAAGATTTTCTTTTTCTTTCCTCAATAAAATTCAAGACTACCCAATCATACCCTTAGCCTAATATGCAGTTATTAATAAAGATAACAACATATTATAGATTTTTTTTAACAATATAAAGGTTCATGTCCATTTAGATAACCATGCAATAATATTCCACTTACATTCTATAACTCAACAACCCTATACTAGACATCCAACCAGAAATATTACCATTCAAATTATGTTTATCATGCACACTTAAGCCAAATTCATTTTCATAATTCTTATTGATGGTTTTGTCTCTTCAAAAGGCATCTAGAAATTACATATTTAAAGTGGAAGTTTTTACTTCAATCATTAAGATAGAGAGTCTAATACCAATGCTAAGAGAAAATACTTGGATGTTACTATATTCTTACCTTAGTCTTGCTTGATTAATTATATACATATTAACACGGTATGCAGAATGATATAAATTTTCAAAACAGGAATAAAATACTTCTTCCTTTAACCCAAATATGAATGATAAAACCTTGGGGATATAGTTCCTTTACCCAAGGATTTTCTAACTAGACACATATAAATATTACTAAAGGTATTAATTTCATATATTTTTTTCCCTAAGCAAACTTTAGTCCTTCAAAACCTATTCTAAAAAAATGAAATAAAGAGGGAAATATATTTGTTCTTTCTTTTCAATTCCCTACTTCGAGAAGGGTAGAGAAGAGAGAGAGGTATTTCATATCAAAAAAATCTTATGGATTACTTGATTTTCTAAGCTCATCACAACACTGTAAACATATTTATCAATGTGTACATTATAAGCTCTCCTTCTACTAGTCATGAAAGTGTAATAAGTAATAGAAAGGAAGAGACAACAACATTAAAACTCTATCCTCAACATAACACCAAACTTTCAACATTTACATACGTACGAACTCTTGTCTCTTTCATTTACAATCCAAATGAACTCTTGTCTCTTTCACAATCACTAGGCATATTTTTGATAGTTACTTTAAAGATCACGTTTATGAACTTTAATTAGTATAATTTATACAGGAAATAACAGAATGGGGAGTCATCCAAGGAAAGCAGTGTGTATAGTCCTTAAAATTTCTCAAAATAATCAATTTAACAGCAACTCAAAACACATGTCATGACGACTATTAATTTATTATTATGATGGCGGAGCAGTGGAGGAGAGATGAACTAGGGTTTCAAACCAGGCACAAGGGATAGCAGAGAGAGGGTTTTGATAGATGTGGCCCAAGAAGGCTGTGGTTCCCACCTGCCATGAAGTCGATGCCCAGAAAGAGAGCTACTGACAGAACAAGATCTGAGTGGGCTTAGGCGGGCCCACAACAGAAAAAATGGGGCTCAACGAGAATCTTCTCCGATCACAAGGAAAGGTTTCAAAAACTAGCAAATCAAATTTGGCTTCCAAAGGGAGATGTGGGCCCTAATACTTTTCCTCTTACCAAGGAAAAACTAGAAACCACAGACAACCAGACAATCAGTGTTCGCGTTGATTCAGAAATTTGGAAGAATTTGGTGCAAATGTTGAGAGAATGGGCCTTCTTCATGAAATGGGGGGGGTTGGCCGACCTACCCTAAGATCAGGAACTGGGTAAACAAGGAATGGGTCCCCCCTTTCAAAGTTAAAACCATACCGAATGGTTTCTTCTTGATCATAGCAGATACAGAGATGGAAAAAACTAGAATCATGTTCAACGGACCTTTCATGTTGGGAGGGATCGGCTTCTACATAAAATACTAGACTCCAAACTTCAACCCTAAGAAAGAAACAATCAAGGAATTCCTGATTTGGATTCGACTCTATAATCTCTCGCATGAATACTGGCATGCAGATTTCTTTAAAATGGTAGGTGATCGATTATGAAAATTCATCAAAGTGGATGAAGTGGTGGATAAAATAGACTATTTTATGTATGCTAGGATTTTCATACTATGGAAACCACACCCACTTCTACTGCATGCGGTAGAAGTCCACACAATCGAAGGATACTGGTGGCAGGAAATAGAGGTTGAAGAAACACTGGAAAAGTGTAAAGATTGCAGGGAATGGGGGCATAAGGCATAAGAATGTCTAGTAAGGTAGAAAGGGAAGGGCAAAGAAGTTAACAGTCTGGAGAATATCTTAGCTCATCTAATCCTATCCCCTGAGAACCATAAGACGTCATTACCCAAAAATAAACAAAAATAAAACCCCCAAGTGGCTACTATAGATGCCTATGAGATAGGAGTGAATGGAAGTGTACCTCGGGTGGGGACTAGTGTAGAGAGAGGATCCAATGGGAAGGAAGCGGAGCTAACCATAATAGAGATAGGGGAACCCAATAACATACTAGAGGACATCCTTGTTGGGACGATGATGACACCACAGAAGGAGAACATGGGTCAGGAACCAATGATGGAGGAGAAAGGAGCAGGTTTGGATGCGAAATAGAGTAGCAGCTAAGAATTACTCAGTGATGAATTTAAGGACATACACATGTCCCCTGAGAAATAGTTGCTAGAAATCTTTGCGACAGACCCAGAGACTATGCTCATAGGAGATCAAGAAGAAGATCCTCTAGGACTCAATGAGGAAGCTAACATAAAGGGGCACTGATCAATCAAGCAAATGAAGTCGCAAATGACAAAATTCAATATTGGAAGTCAGAAAATGAGAGGGAGAAAATTGAACCAGAAGTTACTAGAATATGCGGGTAACACAAAGGGGAAAAATAAGATTTGATCCAGAAGGGACTTATTCCCTTCTATGTAGCCATGAAGCTCCTAATGTGGAATTTCAAGGGCTGCAATGCCCCTGAAAAGAGATGCCTGATCAAGAGAGGTCTTGATCAAGCGAAGCCCGATAGTGTGTATTCAAGAGACTAAGTTAGATGGTGAAAATGTAGTGAGAGTATTCAGGGTCAGACAGAAATGGTTTGGTTTTTTTGTTGACGCATTTGGTGCCTCAAGTGGCTTAGGGATTATTTGGAACCCTTGATTGGTTAAGGTGGAATCCGTCACTAAGGAAAGATTCTGGAAACTGGCCAAGGTGAGTCCTTTCACTATTAATGTTTCAATATTTTTATTCAATTTCTATGTGTCTGTCAAGACAAAGGATAAGAGACGGGTCTAGGAATAAATTGATATGGCTTTGGATGGCCTAGGAAAACAAGTGGAAATCATTGTAGGGGACTTAATGCAACCCTTGTTCACTTAGATAAGTAGGGTAGCAGGGGAAGCCTGAGCAAGGTCCAAACAAATTTTCAAAATTTTGTAGGTAACAATGGGTTGTGGGAGGTGATAGCGGGAGGAGGAAACTACACTTGGACAAATAGGAGAATGGGATTCTCTAACATTGCAGAGAATCTAGATAGATTTTTCCTGGCAGGAAGTTGGAATGCACTTCCTTTTGTGTTTGAGGCTCAAATCTTGGGACTGTCAGGATCAGACCATTTCCTGGTGGCACTAATGTTTCACAAGGATGGGATACCTCCCTGGTGCCCTTTCAAAATGGAAAAAATGTGTCTAAGAGAACTGGGATTCAAGTAAATGATCACTCAATGGTGGACATCAGCCCCAAAAAAAGATGGGAACTCAGCCTTCCAATTTTGTAAGAAACTGGGTCTTATTAAGCAAAAACTGAAAATATGGAATAGGACACATTTTGGTGATATCTTTGCTGAAAAATTAAGTTTGGAAGGGTAGTTGGAAGTCTTAAATTGAAAAGTCCAAAATGAAGGTATGGATGAGGTAGATTTACTAATAGAAAAAGACCTACTATGTAGATACAATGAAATTTTATAGAGAGAGGAAGTGTATTGGCGACAGAAATCTCGAGAGAGTTGGCTCAAAGCAGGAGACAAAAACACAAAGCTTTTCCATATCTTGGTAAAGGTTAGAAGAAGTGTGAATAGAATCCTAGCTATCAAGATGTCTAATGGTAATCTTATGGAGGAGAGTGCAGATATCAATCGGGAGGTGGTTGAGTTTTTCTCAAACCTATGGGGCGAGGAAGAGGCCAACGATGACCGGGCCCAAAGAGAACTTCTACAACTCATCTCAAAGATGGTAAACCTAGAGGAGAACCAAAAACTAACTGCCCCAATGTCCTTATCAAAAATAAAAGAGGTAGTATTCAGAATGGGTGGAGAAAAGGCACCGGGGCCCGATGGCTTCCAAGCTTTTTTATACCAAAATTTTTGGGGGGTCTTAGGCTCAGAGCTGCTTGCAGTGGTGGAAGAGTATAGATCCAAAGGCTTCATTTTAAAGTATTTCAGCAATACGATGGTGGCCTTAATTCTCAAGAAAGAAAAACCCAACACATTTGAGGAGATTTGACCCATTTCAATCTACAACATGGTTTATAAATTCATCACCAAGGTAGCAGAAAATCACTTAAAGCCAGCACTGGAGCGCCTAATTTCTTGGGAATAGAGAAACTTCACTCCTAATCAGGACATAGTGGATGGAATCATTATTTCTCATGAAGCCATCCATTCATCCAAAGCTAGTAAGAAGAGGTACATGCTTTTGAAACTTGACATCAAAAAGGATTATGACAGAGTGGACAGAGGATTCCTAATTGAGATACTAAGGAAATTTGGTTTTGATGAAAATTGGGTTCATTGGATCAAAGGAATGATTTGCTCCTACCGAGCATTGATTTTAATCAACAAAAGCCCCCAAGGTTTCTTTGAAATGACATGTAGAATCTGACAAGGTGACCACATCTCACCATTCCTATTCATTATCCTAGCCAAAGTTCTTGGGAGGGCCATCTCAAGAAAAAAAGCCCAAGGAATGTGGAAAGGCATTGAGATTGCACGAGGTCTGGAAACTAAATCCCACACCCAATTCGCAGATGACACCTGTCTTTCTGGGGTGGCCTCAATGTAGGAAACCATGGTGAAGAAAAAATTACTAGACACCTATAGTGTGTCTTCAGGGAAAAATCTCAACTGGAAAAAATCTATAGTTTTTTCTTCAAAATGGAGGTCAGATCTGAGAGGGATATTGCTAGAGTCCTGGGAGTCCGTATTGGCTGACTCCTAGGTAAATTCCTAGGGACTCCCCTCTTTGTGGGGGAAAATAAAGCATAGCTATGGATGAAATTGGTTGATAGATGCCAAGCTAGGATGGATAGATGGAAGAGTAAATGGATTACCTTGGTAGGGTGTATACTATTATTGAAAATAGTAATCTCGACCATGCCTATCTACCCAATGGCATGATTCAAAATCCTAGCTAAAATGATTAAAAGTGTACCAAAAAAAATTTGCAAATTCCTCTAGAATGGCACATAGGATCAGGAAAAAATCCCCTTAATGGCTTGGGACAGAGTTTGTCAAAAAAAAGGTGGTGGTAGGGTTGGAATCAGAAACTGGAAATTGACTAATGAGGTGATGGGAGCCAAATTGGTATGGAAAATGTATAGCAAATCGAAGAAATGATGGGTGGAAGTTTTGCAAGCCAAATACCTGGACAATGCAGACTGGTAGAGAATCCTCATGATTTATAATCCTCCTAGAGGTTCAGCATTGTGGAACTTTTTGATAAGTTGTAGACCAGTAATAACTAACCATCTGTCATGGAAAATTGTAGATGGTAGGAAATCCTCCTTTTGGAAGGATTCTTGGGATGGGCAGCCGATCTTGGCCCAAGGGATACCGCACCAAATCATCTTGGCAATGGAAAGAGAGTGGGAACTAAGGTAAGGAATTTTTTGGATCTAACCTCTGTTAATTTCGGCCAGGAACTCAAATGGAAAGAGACAGAGGATTTGGGACTCTCAAAGGACCATCAAGAGACTCTGAAGAAAATATTGAGCAATCGAATGGTCATCGCATCTGAGGAGAAAGATGAGGTAATTTGGGTAGGAGAAAAAAGTGGCCAGTACTCGGTAAAAATTAGCCATGCCTTGTTAGAAAATGAAGGCAAAAAGGTGGAGTGGGAAGAAAATGTCTACTAGAGGAAAGACTGTTTGCCCAAAGCAGTAGCATTTACATGGCTAGTTGGGAATGGGAGAGCCCTCACAAGGGATCAACTTATGCGGTTGTGGTGCAGGGCACCTCCCTATTTGATGTTTTAGTGTTTTTTAAGGTTATTTTAGGTGTTTGTGTGTGTGTTAGAATAATACCCAAGGGGTTGGATGCAATGATAGTTTAACTTCATGCTTGTAAGAGCCTTAGTGCTCATTACGTGTTTTGGGTCATTTTGGCTTCAAATATTGTAAGGTTTTCATTTTAGTGTAATATGGTTTTGAGGTGTGTTTTAGGACCCTAAATATCCTATTTAGGGTCTTAGAAGTCAACATCAATCATCGAGTTGACAAACAAGGTCAAAATGCTCAAAACAAAAAATATTGCTAGCAACTTTGAAAGTTGCTCGAGCAACTTTTCCAAAAATTTGCAAAATGTAGTTAGATTGGTTGTAACTACCCCCCGCTCGGTATATGAGCATGGATTCAATGTTTGGGAATAGTTAATGAGATTTTGGATTGGAACATTTACTTTTGACACCCCTGTACAGATGACTGTATCTACATTTGAGTAATTTGCATTGTATCCTAGCTACTGTACAGATGTGTATGGATTGGCATAGGTGATTTGTCTCCATGGAAGTGTAGTGTTTCTTTTAAGCTTTCATGTTCAGTAGATAGTTTGATTTCAAGTGTTTTTAGTGTAAAGTTAGAGGATTTTATAGGTCACTGGTCTGACAGAGATAATACAGTGCTACCTAGCTAGAAATGGCTCTAACCTAAGAACCCTCTAGTGGAATTGACTAAAACCATGGGGGAAGTAGGGTTAGAGTCTTTAGATAGGATTTTGGTTTCCTTTCTTGTTGTTTCAATTGATTTCCTAGGCCAAAAGTGAATCCCTATGGCTGACTGGTGAATCCAGGTGAGCCAGGACAGGGAGAAGGAAGAGTTTGATCGAGCACCCATGACCTTTTGGGAAAGACTTAGTGGAATTTTTAGATGCCCTAGATATTCTCGTAAAAGGATTTTAAGGTGGAAAGAGGTGAATCAAATATTGGAGACAAGTTATTCAATTATTCATGCTGAGTGGTCTAGAGGCCTAATTAATAGGCTATAATCTAGGGCCTGCAAGAAACTAGGGTTATGAGTGCTTTCAAAGGTTAGGGTTTTGGATTCTGATACTTTTGGGTGATTTATTGAATATTTTCAAGTTTTTTTGTGGATTCATTCGGAGATTTTGGGAGCATTTTTCCAAAATCAGTGGAAATAGACCTACTAGGAATTGAGCAATTAGGCCTCCTAGTGAAATAATGACCAAATGGATTGGTAAAGAGTCTTGGAGTGTTGGAATGAGTGAAGAATGACCAAGAATGGGTCAATAAGTGTGTTAAGAGGCTTGGTGAATGTGTGGTAAGATCCTAGGAAGAGGATTGGCATTCTAGGTGGAGTTCTAGTGGAGTAAGCTAGGCTTTTGGTTGACTCGTTGGACTAGTTAAGCTTAGAAACCTTGGAGTCTTCTAAAAACCAACTATACCTTAGAGGAGAAGTTGGTAGAGGGGGTCTTGGATATCCTAATTGAAGGAAGATCCAACAAAGAAAAACCATTGGATGGTTGAGTTAGTCAAATAAGCACCTTGGAGTGAGGAAAATCTCTAGATTGTCCAACCCTCTACATCAAAGTGGTATTAGAGCTAGAATAGCTTGAAGATTGTGTATGTCTAGAGTTGAAGAGAGTCAAGAAGTTGATAGCATGCCTCCTAAAGAAATTATTAGGGATGCCATAGTGGAATTGGTTCAGGGCCTCTTGGAGAAGGCTAGTGTATCTAAGACAAAGGGAAAAAAGAATATCATAGAATGGGGAGATGAGAAGAATGGGGATGAAAGTCAGACAGAGGAGTCAAAAAACAAAGGAAAGGAGCCTGAGATGGATAAAGAATAGAAGATATTCTTAGATTCTTTCAAGTCCTTAAACAAGGATAGTATGGAACACATACCATATTATTGTGGTAGCCTGAATGGAGAAGAGTTGTTGGATTGGATTGAAGCCATTAACAACCAATTTGATTATAGGGAAATCTCAGAGGAGAAGAGGGTCATCTATGCTAAGGCTAGACTCAAGGGATCTGCATTGGTGTGGTGGAACATGATGCAGAATGATAGGGTAATCAATGGAAAGAAAAATATTGTTTCTTGGGAGAGAATGAAAATCAGATTGAGGGCACAATTCTTGCCTACTGATTATGAGATACAGATGTATCAAAAGTTCTAGATCTTAAGATAAAAGGAGATGACAGTGAGTTCTTACACTGACGAGTTTCACAAGTTGGGCCTGAGAGCTAGAAGACAAGAAGAGGAAATGGAGAAGGTGGCAAGGCATCTCAATGGGCTGAGACAAGAAATAAAAGATGAGATCAACATGATGGCTCCTGACAGTATGCAAA
This sequence comes from Thuja plicata, assembly GCA_018584345.1. Taxonomy (NCBI): domain Eukaryota; kingdom Viridiplantae; phylum Streptophyta; class Pinopsida; order Cupressales; family Cupressaceae; genus Thuja; species Thuja plicata. The sequence continues at coordinate 86,557 of MU226259.1, read as the reverse complement.
AATGTTTCCAATTATCCTTGAGAGAAGAGGATAAGGCTAGAAGGAGGAATGACTTCCAACAAAGAGGAAGAGGTGGTAACAATAATAGAGGTTTCAGAGAGGCAGGAGTAACTTTGGAAGGGGATAGAGCCCTAATAGACAAGAAGATAATTAGTAAATGGATAGCAGTGGGGGTAACTAGTTTAGAGGATATTTTCAGAGAGGGGGATACAGAGGAAGAGGGCCTCCTAGAAGTAGGTTTTAGTCCCAAGGAAGATCCAATTCAGTCTTCACTGGTAGGTGTTATAATTGTAACCAAGTGGGTCACACAATGGGCAAGTGTCCTTAAAAGACTTCCTCATCTTCAATGGGGGATAGAAGGAATCAGTTGGTACAAGAAGATGACACACAAAGTGTTACTTCACCCATTTCCAAGGTAGGGCTAGTGTTGGATGGAGAGAACTTGATGCTAAGGGGAACTTTGTTGAAAGTGCCTAGCACTATAGATCCACCTCAGAGAAATAATTTGTTTAAGACAACTTGTAGGTCTCATGGAAAGATTTGCAAAGTAATAGTGGACTCTAGATCAATTGAGAACATAGTATCCATGAGATGGTGGAGAAATTGAAGTTGAGAAGGATACCTCATACCACACCCTATAAGGTTTCATGGTTGAACAAGGGTCAACAAATAGTGGTAGATGAACAAGCTGTAGTTGAGTTTGAGATTGGAGAGTATAAGGACAAGGTCCTACGTGACATACTTCCTATGGATGAATGCCATCTATTCCTAGGACATCCATGGCAGTATGATGTCAAAGCAATGCATGATGGGGAAAGGAATAGTTATGTGATCACCAAGTTGGGGAAGAAGTTTCAAATGGATCCTTTTCCAGAGCCTAATGAGGAGAAGCATGTGGGGAAAAGTGTGATGTTATTGAGTGGGAAAGATTTTCTAAAGGCCATGAAGAAGGAGAAAGGAGTCTATTGTGTAGTAGTGATAAAACCAAAGGAGGAGAATAAGGAGAGAATTAGTTTTCCACTAGAGATACAAGAATTGTTGGAGAAATACCATGATATAGTGGATAATGGTTTTCCAAGTGCATTACCACCTATGAGGGATGTGATTCATCAGATTGAACTCATTCCTGGAGAAAATTTGCCAAACAAAGCAGCATATAAGATGACACCAAGTCAGAATGCAGAGATAGAAAAATAGATTCAAGATTTGTTGGATAAGGGGTTAATAAGGAAAATGTGTATAGACTCCAGGGATATAAACAAGATCACAATCAGATATAGGTTCCCAATGCCCAGGATAGAAGATTTGATGAACAATTTAGGAGGTTCTTGCTAATTTTCAAAGGTGGCTTTGAAATCAAGATATCATCATATAAGAGTGAGGCCTAGTGATGAGTGGGAGATAGCCTTCAAGACCAATGAAGGGTTGTATGAGTGGCTAGTAATTCCCTTTGTCCTAAGTAATGCACCTAGCACATTCATGAGGCTCATGAATGAAGTGCTAGTAGAGTTCATTGGTAAGTTTGTAATAGTTTACCTTGATGATATTTTTATCTTTAGTAGGTCCAAGGAGGAGCACATGAAGCATTTGGAGATGGTCTTAAGGAAGCTACATCAAGTAAAGTTGATGATAAATCAAGAAAAGTGTGAGTTTCTGAAAATTGAACTAGTTTACCTTGGTTTTGTGGTAGCTAATGGATGTATGAAGATGGACCCTGATAAAGTTAAGTCCATTTTGGAATGGCCTGCACCTAGGTCCATAGGGGATGTTAGGATTTTCCTTGGTTTGGCATCCTACTATAGGAAATTTGTGAGAAACTTCAGTCATGTGTGTGCCCCTTTTCTTAACACCATAAAAGGTGGAATCAAATGCAAGTTTGAGTGGACTGTGGCAGAAAACCAAGGGTTTGAAATGTAAAAGAAAAGGATTGTAGAGCTACCTACTCTTAGGTTTTCTAACTTTAATCAACTCTTTGTGGTAGAGTGTGATGCTAGTAATTTGGCTATTGAAGCAGTGTTAATCCAAGAAGGACATCCTGTGGCTTTCTTTTCAGAGAAGTTGAATGAGGCTAAACAAAAGTATTCCATATATGATTTGGAATTGTATGCTATGGTACAAGCCCTAAAAAATTGGAGACACTACCTATTACCTAGGGATTTTGTGGTCTACACTGATAACCATGCCCTTAGCTTCTTGAATGGGCAAGAAAAACTAAATCAGAGGCATATGAAGTGGGTAGAATCATTGCAGGCCTATACATTTGTCATAAAGAACAAGAAGGGGGTTAGCAACAAGGTTGCAGATGCTCTTAGTAGAAGAGTACTCATAATATAGGAGATTCAATTACAAAGTGTAGGGATGGATGACTTGAAGGACCTCTACAAGGAGGACAAATATTTTAGAGAAGCCTATGAAGCATGTGTGAAGTTTCAGTAGGGCTTCAAATTGGATTTTAGTGTGTTTGTGTTGCAGGAAGGCCTATTGTTTAAAGGTTACCTTATGTGTATTCCTCAATGCTCAATGAGGGAGAACATTGTGAAGGAGAAACATCAAGGTAGCTTGGGGGGTACTTTGGAGTGGACAAGACTTTGGAGCAAGTGAATAGGCACTACTATTGGCCTAAGTCACAATCATATGTGAGGAGATTTGTAGAACAATGTCAGATTTGTCAGAGGGAAAAAGGACAAAGTGAAAATAGTGGGTTATACCAACCCCTATCCATACCCCAAAGGCCTTGGGAGTGCCTTTGTATGGACTTTGTTTTGGGATTACCAAAGACACCTAGGGGTCATGATGGTGTTTTTATGGTGGTAGACCATTTTATAAAAATGGCACACTTCATTCCATGCAAGCAAACAAATAATGCTTCTCAAATTATTGGTCTATCCTTTAGGGACATTGTGAGGATCCATGGCTTGCCTCTGAATATTGTAAGTGACAAAGATAGTAAGTTTGTGGGACACTTTTGGAGGACACTATGGAAGATGCTTGGAACAAAATTATCTTTCTCTTCAGCCTACCATCCACAATCAGATGGACAAATGGAGGTAGTCAACAAGTCACTTGGGAACTTGCTAAGGTGTTTGACTAAACAAAATGAACAGTCATGGGATCATATCATAGGACATGCTGAATTTCCCTATAATGACTTCATTAATAGGAGTACAGGGAAGATCCCCTTTGAGATAGTGTACGGGGTCAATCCTAGGGGGATATTGGAGTTGAGAGATCTTAGTTTGAAGGACAAGAGAAGTGCACAAGGAGGTCATTTACAAAATAGATGAAGGAGCTGCATGATCAGGTCAATAAGACTTTACAAAAGCAAGAGGAGAAGTATAAATCCAAAGCTGATCAGACCAGGAGGGACTTGTAGTTCAAGGTTGGGGATCTAATACTTTCCTATCTTAGGAAGGAGAGGCTACCCAAAGGCTATCCAACTAAACTACTCATGAAGAATATAGGACCACTGAACATTTTACATAAGTATGGCAAGAATTCCTATGAAGTGAAGTTGCCTCCTGATTTGGGGATTTCACCCATTTTCAATTTTTGTGACTTGTACCCTTATAAGGGATCATCTCTAGACATAGGTTAGTCTACACTTGTAGATTGGGAGGATGATGATTGAGTGAAAGTGTTAGTAATAACTAAGAGGGGGGGTGAATCAGTGGTCTCAAAATTTATCCTTCAAACTGTTGGTTGTATTCCAAGTTTTGCCTTCTTTTTCCTTAGTTTTGTGGTCTTCCTTCTCCAGGTTTTCATGTTTTCATGTTTTCAGGTCTAAAACCTGTGAAAATGTTCAAAAGTATTAAACCCTATCTCTTGTTCAATGTTTAAAATTTGAAGAAAAAACCCTAAGGCATTATTCGTTTATGTTTCTCAGTTACTTTTTGCCTCACTTAAGTCATGAGCTCTATTGCAATCTCTTAGTCACACAACTTAAAATAGCATATTCCTTTTTATCCCCGACTTTGTGATTCACTTTTATTGCATTGTCTCATGTAATAACAGAATATTCCCTGTTCTTTCCCAGACTTTATGATTCACTCTGTGTCGCGTAATCGCTGAATCATTTGAACAGAGCCATAATATATCAGTGGGTCCACAGGTTAGTCGGGTGATTGCAAGATGTTTTCCATAGTTAAGAGTTTATTAAGAGACTTTGCGATTACCTTTTTTTGCATAATCACTAAATGAGTCTAATATTAAGTATAATGCAAAGCCTTTAGTCGCGCAGTCTCCAGAAAAGAGGTCGGTTAAGTTGAAACTGCCGAGACTTGGCGACTAACCTTTTACGATTTGGGATAAAGCATAGTTGGGTTGTTGCCAGATAACTCTGCTTTTAGATCAGAAGAAGACATCTGTCAGGAGTTAGATGGATTGCAGAATGATCGCTTAAAGGTATAATTGTATTCAGCAACTATGAGACTACTTAAGGGTAATTGCTAGTCGCAGGGTCTCGAGATATTTTAAAGGTATGATAAATTACTCGGGAATTAAGCAACAGTCGTCAGATGAAATTATGAAAAGATCCTACGGTAGTCACCAAGTCTGAGGATAAAAAAGCCTCAGGAGAAAAGTCCTCATGACTCAGCAGTTAAGGGTATGTCGCGAGGTCGCAAGATGATTTTAAGGGCAGGATGCTTTGTCGCAGTGTCTCATGAAGTTTTTGGCATTCAACATTTTCATTTGGCGATCAGGCGACTAAGGGTTGTCGCGCAGTCTGGCAGAACAGAGATAACATTGGGTGACTAAGAAATAACTGCTGAAGCTAAAACTAACAGTTAGTCGCACAGTCTGAGAAAAGAACGTGGGTTAGTGATAACCACTGGCGACTTAGATTTGCTTTATGTCACGTGATTGCCAAATGTTGACTCTGGTTAGTAAAGGTAAGGAAGTTTCACAGTCGCTATGTCTTTGGATAAATCATAGGTTAAGGATTGGGATTAGCGATAGAGAAAATGAGTGTAGTCACCTTGTCGCTTAATGTTAATTTCTATGAAAAAGCGCCAGTATTAAATATGTCAGTATGAATTATTCGACGGCCAATCAGATTTACAGATTTTGATTACTGTGCAAAAAAGGTGTAGCTGAGATGTATGACAGAGGGCCAATCCCAGGGTGACATGTTAGCTCATTTGAATTTTATAAGGTTTAGCCGAGGATTCATTTTTACAAATTTGATTTTCCTGTCACACTCAGGAAACTATGGCTAGGTTTTCAATTATGTTCACACTATGTGGAATTTAAGACAGAATTGATGTTCTAAGAATCATGAGCTATGTAATTTGAATGGTTACTATAAGGAGATGATTTCTTATTCATTTACATTCACCTTGCTTTCAGAGTTTCTAAGTTTAAAGAGTTCAGTTGCCAAACAGAGTAAAATTCAAAGAATTGTAGAGTTCTCTATGATTTATATGTTCATCATTCCCAGAATTGTGTGCAAGACAGTCTGTGAGTCTCTGTGATAGATTTGTTTCAATACCAGTAATGAAGAGGAGAATTCAAAGACTAAAAACATGAGCAGAGTTGTGAGTGTAGCTTCAACTAGCGGCGAAAGTGAGAGGGTGGAGGACAAGGCAAAGGGAAAAGTAAACTATTCAGATGAATTCCTCTGTCTCCTTCCTGGCTCGATACAAAATAAAAAGGTCAATGTAAATGTCCTCATTGATGAATATAAAGATGTTCAGGATGTTGTTACTCCAGGAACAACAGTTTTTTCTCTCTTCAACTATTTTTATAAGAATTTTGACAAAGCGATCCCAGTATCAAACCCTTGGACCTGTGGTTTAGCTAGGTTAATTGTTTCTGATGTCTTCCTAGATGTAGACTTATTCTTGGACCTAGCCAATCATTATGATGTTTTATCTAAGACCATCAGGAGGGATGATGGCACTGCTTTATTGATACTGAACAAAAATTCATTCATGTAAGCCTTCGGCTTATACAGCACCATGTCTACCAAAATTGACATGACAAAGAAAAAATAGAGGTATACTATAAAGCCTGGGATTGCTAGGAGCCAGTTGTTAAAACATATGTTAAAAGAAGTGAAAAAATATTTAGATCCTATTTTCGGGGACAGCCCATATTATTACAAGGATCTACACTTTTATATCAAGTATGTTGCCTATGCCCTATGTAGAGTGCTGGGAATAGATGGTGATGCAGTGAAGATTGATGCAGGGATTATGATGATGGTGTTGGACCTACAAGAGGTCCACTCTAATACCAGTTATGATTATATTCAACATATCATAGATGAAATGCATGAGGGTTTCATTGCAACCCAGAAGAGAATGAAGAACCCAAACGAGAAGGAGCCCAAGTTTTTACATTACTCAGTTCTTATGCATCTCCTTTTGCATTTCAATTTTGTCATTATGGATGTTAATAATTTAACCCCTCAGAGATTCTACCAATCAGGACCAAATCCTATCC
>MU226259.1:39680-62840 GCA_018584345.1 Thuja plicata | reverse complement strand
AAAATGAAGAAGGATCTTATCCAATCCTTAGAAATTAGTCTTTCTCTTGCCTAAAAGAGGTTGCAACTGAGTATACAAGGTATACTGTCATCATTAGGTAAGTGTTGCAAGAAAAAGAGCTAACACAAACTTAACCACCAATCAATAAATCTTAGATTATTATGTCCATAGAAGATGCTTGCCATTAAAAACTAATAATGATTAATGGTCTATCGGTGTTCACTATCAATCCTTGTTCTTTCTTGATTACCAATAAGCTGTATAACTATTTACCAAAACTCAGTAAATAAGTAGAGTATACTGACCAATCTAGAGTTAGCTATGTAAGATGCAAAGCAATAAAGAAATGAATCATACACACATAACACAGAAACCCTATTAAGGGAAAAACCACTAGGACCGGTACCCCAAATTTTCACTCTTGTAAAGTGAGCCCTGTTAGGAGCCAACCCTGTTAAAGGTTACAAACACATTGTTAAGTGCGACCTTGTTAGAGTATTTTATACATAGAGGTTTTCACTTAGTATCAGGCATCTATTGCTACCATCCTTGAATCATCCTCCTTCTTAGACTTTCAATAGGTATCAGGAAAGTCCAATGCTACTTTCATGAATCAACCTTTTTGGCACTCCTTGAGATGTACCTCAATATATAGAAGACTGTTAAGTCCTGCACAGTTAAGAGACTTGATGCTTCAATGGTTAAACTGAAACACTATGACCTATTCATATTGCCACTTTGAATTGCATATTTTCAGATCTATTTAAGTACATTACCTCTCTGACCAATGTATCAATTCAATCCTTGTGCTCCATACTTTCTTCTCTGTGATGTTGTGCTCACTGTTCGTCGGTGTCTGCAGAATTCCTTAGCTCTTCCTTCAGCTTGTTTTATCAGGACTACATGAAGTTGTTCTTCAACATCCTCTTTCTATTCACTCCCCTTAATCCCATTCTTAAATGAATTAAGCTTGTCTCTTATATAGACATGATATTCACTATTTCTTGATTCTTGATTCTTGGCGTGATAAACAAGTTAGCCAATTAGATTTAAAGAATATCTCCTCATTTGTCTTGTAGATATCTTCTTGCCAACTATATAAATCAGATTTAAATCAATCACTTATCTCTCGTCAAATAAAACAAAGAAAACAACAAGTTAAGTCTATCTTTAGCTCTGCCAGCTAGATATTTTTTCATTTTCTAAACTCTCTCTTATGTCGGTCACCACTCCAGTTAGTTGTCAGTGAAAATTGAATTATCATCGGTGAGACTCTAGTTAGATTCATGAACTCCATCTATCGGGCATCATTGTCATCGGTGAGACTTTAGTTAGCTTTGTGATCTCCGTCTGTCGGGCATCATTGGAACTTTACTCGTTGGGCAACCTTGTGTTATTGCTCGTCGGGAAACCTTCTAAATTTTCTCATTGGGTACTCTGTGGTTTTGCTTCATTGGGAAACATTTCTCTTCTGATTATTGAGTATCACTGTGACTGTTCTTCTTTGCTTTGTCCATCAGTGTGCACTTCGTCGATGTTTTTTGTCACTTAGTGAATACATGACTTTTATGTATTGTTGAAAGCATAACCTTAGTTCCTTTGGTTCTTTGAAGTCTTTGGAATTATGTACATGATCGTATAGATGATATCAAATTGACATCAATGACAATACAATATATTAACTCATTTAATGCCCCACATGATCATCAACTTAACATCTTCAAACATTCAATTAGTTACATGTCATCAATCTCTCCCTTTGGCATTGATGGCAACATACTATATTATCACACTATACTATTTATAATACAGTATGAAATACAACAGTTGAGATTCATCAAACTACCAATCTTTTTGTTCTATTAACTGATAAATGCCTGACCATCGGTAAGCTCTATTTTAGCTTAGATTTGATTCTTTCAATTCTCTTTTCTTCTGATGTGTTGTGCTCTCTCCTTGTGTCAATTTCTCTTGTCATCAATTCTCCCTTTGTATATTCTTTCCATACAATTTCTCTCCCTATGGATATCTCCTTGTTGGAGTAATCTGATAATGGATAATCTTTCTTGCTTTTCTGAAGAATGTGATAATATGGATAATCTCTCTCCCTTTGATAATAATGCCAAACAAATATTTACAAATATTTGACCTTAATGTCAAACAATCTTTCTCTCCATCCATAATATACTCCTTGAATTTCCCTTATCCATCAGCAATACAACAATATGCTCTATTGTTTGGTGATGATATATACCTGTCTGTATATAGATGTAGATTTGAAGTTCAACCCTTGCTTGCATCAACATTAATGATATTCTGATAATATGCAGGATGATGCAGCCTTCTAGTCATTTTACTGACTGGTAGACAAGGGTTTGACCCCTAGTCTTTTCCTCAGGTACTCAAATGCATCCTTGGGCAGTGGCTTGGTGAAGATATCAGCTAATTTTTCTTTGGATTGCACATACTCAAGTGTCACCTCCTTTTCTTGCACTTGTTCTCTCAAATAATGATACTTGATGGCAATGTGTTTAGTCTTAGCATGCATGACTGGATTCCTAGAAATTTTTATTGCGCTGGTGTTATCACAATAGATAATCACTGGATCTAGGAGCTTCATATGCATACCTTCCAGTAACTATTTAATCCATGCAATATTTGAGCAATTTGCAGCAGCAGCAACATACTCTACTTCTGTAGTAGAATGAGAGATGCATCCTTGCTTCTTGCTAATCCATGTGACAAGTTTGTCACCCATAAAGAATGCTCCTCCAGTTGTGCTCTTCCGGTCATTAAGATTTCCAGCCCAATTAGTGTCGGTGAACACATTAAGTTCAAATTTGCCTTCTCTTCTATACCATAAGCCATATTCCTCAGTATTATTTAGATATCTTAAAATTCTTTTCACAGCAGTCATATGTCATTCTCTGGGGTTAGCAAAAAATCTTGCAACTATTCCTACTACATGTGCAATATCTGGTCTAGTATGTACAACATACATGAGATTTTCAATTATTGATCTATACAAAGTCTGATTTACCTATGATGTCTTGTTCTCCTTTGTTAACTTACATCCAGTAGCCATCAGTGTTCCAACTGGTTTGGAATCTTCCATCTTGAATATTTTTAGGACCTCTTTAATGTATTTGGACTATGTAATAAACATAACTTCACATTGTTGCATGATCTATAGACCAAGAAAGAACTTGATCTCTCCAAACATAGACATCTCAAACTCTTTGCTCATTTCATTAGCAAATTATTTTCATAGCATATCGTTGCCTCCAAATATGATGTCATCAACAAATATCTTAGCAACTAAAGTGTTAGCATTAGTATCTTCCTTCAAATAAAGATTATTATTTTCACTAGTTCTTATAAATCCAATACTTATAAGATAGGAATTAAGTCATTCATACCCGGCTCTAGGAGCATTTTTTCAATCCATATAAGGCTTTATGAAGTCTACATACCATGTTTCTCTTGTCTGGATCTACAAACCCTTCTAGTTTCTCAATATATACCTCTTCTTCAAGTATAGTTCCATTTAGGAATGTTGACTTGATGTCCATGTGGTATACTTTGAATCCTTTGAATGCAGCATAAGAAAGTAGTATTCTTACACCTTCTATCCTAGCAATGGGTGCAAAGGTCTCTTTATAGTCTATACCTTTCTCTTGTGCAGATCCCTTGCATACTAGTCTTGCTTTGTTTCTTGTGACCTCTCCATTCGCATTTAGCTTATTCCTGAATATCCATTTAATACCAATGAAATTCTTGTCATCTAGTCTTGGTACAAGTGACCATGTCTTATTTTTCTCAATCTGGTCAATCTCATCATTCATAGCACTTATCCATTCTTCATTATCAAGTGCAGCATTGACAGATTTTGGTTCAAAGTCACAAATTAAACAACTTGTGTTTAGAGACTTACTTCTTGTTCTTGTACCAGCTTTCTTATCTCCTATGATATGGATCTCTGGATAGTTCCTTCTTACATATCTGGAAAGAATTGGTTCAGCTCTTTGTCTATCATCTTGATCATCATTTTTCCTTCATTTTGTTCTTCATCACTCTGCACATTATTTTGATTATTATAATGACCGTCAGTATTTGTAGCCTGACTGTCGATTGCAACATTCTGTTGCTCAGGAATTAAGCACTATTGCTTGGGTAAAATGTTGGGTTCTTCACAGTATACAAACTTTTTGTTTTCCTCTGGTTCTTTTGTGCTTTCGAGCTCATTCTTTTCTGCAAATTCATCTATCTTCACATTTGCACTTTCAACTATTTTGTTAGAATCCCGGATAAGACATTTATAAGCTTTGCTTTTGGTGGAATACCATAGAAAGTACCTTCATCACTCTTGGCATCAAGATTTCCATTTCTATCATCCTTTAAGATATAATATTGACGACCAAATATTTTGAAGTAACTTACATTGGGTGTTTTTCCATACCATAGCTCATAAGGTGTCTTCTTTGTGTCCTTCAATTGTACTTTGTTTAATGTGTAGAAAGTAGTACTGATAGCTTCCCTCTAGAAGATTTGGGTGATGCCTTTCTCTATCATCAGTGTTCTAGCACAATCAACTATGGATCTGTTCCTTCTCTCAGCAATCCCATTTTGATGTAGTGTTCTTGGTGCAGAAACCTGTCTTTTTATACCATGCTTATTGCAGAGATTAGTGAATTCATCTGATATAAAATCTCCTCCTCTGTCTGATCTCAAGAATTTTAAATCCTTACCACTTTGTTTCTCTGCCATAGCCTTATACCATTTAAACATCTTGAATGCTTTATATTTATCTTTTAGAAACATGACTATCATCATTCTAGAGTAATCATCAACAAAGAGAATAAAATATCTATCTCCATAATAACTCTTTGTCCTCATTGGTCCACATAGATCAGTATGGACTAATTCTAGAATATCATCAGATGTATGGGTTTTACTTTGGAAACTAGACTTTGTCATCTTACCTTTTTGACAATTCTTGCACATGATGTTGTTGGGCTTTGACATCGTCAGTAAGCCTCTTACATTTCTCCTTATGCTTATTTTCATCATGTTGTCAAAATTCACATGACACAATATTTTGTGCCACAACCATATGTCTTCATTTTTAGTCATTAATCAAGTGGTGTTAGTATCATTCAGATAGAATAAGTTACCTTTTGTTTGTTCACTGGTACCAATCAATCTTCCTGATTCATTGAAGATCTTTTCCTTCATATTCTCAAATGCTACTCTGTGACCTGAATTATTTAGCTAAGAAACACTCAATAGATTATAATTCAATCCTTTTACCCAATAAGAATTTTCACATTTAATCAGGTTATTCAACATTATAATTCCTTTACCTTCAACTTGACAAGGTGTATCATTTCCCATTCTTACGGTACCACCATTATAATACTCAAAAGTGTTAAACTTTTCTTTGCCACCGGTCATGTGGTGAGTGCAGCCACTATCTATAATCCAGATGTCATTCTTGTTAATCTTAAATATGAGTGCATTTTCTACATGCCTTTCATCTTCATCTGAATTATCTTTCACAGCTACAAACACCATCTCAATGTCTTCATTAGGTTTGGTGTCAGTATCTTCATCTTTGCAAGCAGCTAGGTAGCTGGCTTTCTTTCCTTTGTCCTTGTAATCTTAGATGTCTCTTCTTTCTGATTGTTGTTAACTTTTGTAATATTTTTTATCACCTCTGTCAGATTTCTTCTCAAAATATCTATCATTACCTTTATCATATTTTCTTTTCTTAGGACATCTTGCAGCAAGGTGTCCAATCTCTTTACAATTAAAGCATACAAGTGGTAACTTGCCTTTGTATTTACCTTTGCCTCTTTGTATTCTTCTAGCCATAAGTGCTTCTATTTCATCTAGATATTCTTCTTCACTTTCACTTTCACTTTCACTATATTTTCTATATGTGTGTCTATGACTTGATTTTCTTATTCTCATAGAAGATTTAAATGCAGACTCTAAGTTTGGTAAGACACTATTATCAAAGTTGTTCATCTCAAATGAAATCAGTGTACCAATTAAACTATCAAGAGTAACTGTATTGTTTGCTACTGCTCTCATTTCTTGAATGGCAAAAACTCTAATAGCATATACAAGCAGTAAGGTTCTTAAGATTTTACTTACCACTGTCTCCTCTTCATGTGTACCTCCAACTCCTCGTATAGAATTGACTACTTCCTTGATTCTTGTGTTGTACTGTGTGATGTTTTCTCCTTCTTTCATTCTAAGATCATCAAAATTTCCTCTAAGGATTTTCGCCTTGGCTCTCAGAACATTTTTATCACCTCCATATACAAGCTTCAGTTTGTCCCACATCTTCTTTGCAGTTTTGCAATCTTTGACATCTTCAAATTCAACTTCAAAGAGTGAGAAAGAAAGCTCTATGACCATGCAGTTGTGTTCATGCTTCTCTCTCAATTGATCTACTATTAATTCTCTTGTGGGAAACACATATTCAGTATCTAAGTATTGAGTAACATCATTACCAATACCTGATAAGTGGAGTCTTATCCTGCTTTGCCATGAAGCAAAGTTGTCTTTGTTCAACTTGGGCACATCTCATCTATTCATCTTGTGATCTTGACTTAGGTCTTAAAACCTTCCTTATAAGCACACAAGCTCTGATACCAATTCTTAGTAATAACTAAGAGGGGGGGTGAATCAGTGGTCTCAAAATTTATCCTTCAAACTTAACCACCAATCAATAAATCTTATATTATTATGTCCCTACAAGATGCATGCCATGAAATACTAATAATGATTAACTGTTTGTCGGTGTTCACTATCAATCCTTGTTCTTTCTTGATTACCGATAAGTAGTATAACTATTTACCAAAACTCAGTAAATAATCAGAGTATAGCAACCAGTCTAGAGTTAGCTATGTAAGATGCAAAGCAATAAAGAAATGAATCATACACACATAACACATGAATTTTTAATGTGGAAACCCTGTTAAGGGAAAAACCACTGGGATTGGTACCCCAAATTTTTACTCTTCTGAAGTGAGCCCTGTTAGGAGCCAACCCTATTAAAGGTTACAAACACACTATTAATTGCAACCTTGTTAGAGGAGTTTATACATAGAGGTTGTCACTTAGTATCGGGCATCTATTGCTACCATCCTTGATTCAGCCTCCTTCTTAGACTGTCAATAGGTATCGGGCAAGTCCAATGCTACTTTTATGAATCAACCTTTTTGGCACTCCTTGAGATGTACCTCAATATATAGAAGACTGTTAAGTCCTGCTCGGTTAAGAGACTTGATGCTTCAATAGTTAAACTAAAACACTATGACATGTTCATATTGCAACTTTGAATTGCAGATTTTCAGATGTATTTAAGTACATTAACTCTTTGACCAATGTATCAATTCAATCTGTGTGCTCCATACTTTCTTCTCTGTGATGTTGTGCTCACTGTTTGTCGGTGTCTACAGAATTCCTCAGCTCTTCCTTCAGCTTGTTTGATCAGGACTGCATGAAGTTGTTCTTCATCAGTTTCTCTTCATCATCCTATTTCTATTCACTCCCCTTAATCCCATTTGTAAACGAATTAAGCTTGTCTCTTATATAGACATGATATTCACCATTTCTTGATTCTTGATTCTTGGCATGATAAACAAGTTAGCCGATTAGATTTAAAGCATAAATCCTAATTTTTCTTGTAGATATCTTCTTGCCAATTGTATAAATCAGCTTTAAATCAATCACTTATCTCTAGTTGAATAAAACAATGAAAACAACTAGTTAAGTCTATCTTTAGCTCTGCCAGCTAGATATTTTGTCATTTTCTAAACTCTCTATTCTATCAGTCACCACTGCAGTTAGTTGTCAGTGACAAATGACTGATCATCGGTGAGACTCCAGCTAGTTTCATGAACTTTGTCCATCAGGCATCATTGTCATCGATGAGACTTCAATTAGCTTTGTGATCTCCATCCATCAGGCATCATTAAAACTTTACTCATTGGGAAACCTTGTGTTATTTCTCGTCGGGCACTCTTTGGTTTTTCTTCATTGAGAAACACTACTCTTCTAATCGTCGGGTATCACTGTGACTATTCTTCTTTGTTCTATCTATCGGTGTGCACTCTGTCAGTGTTGTTTGTCACTTAGTGAATACATGACTTTTATGTATTGCTCAAAGCATAACCTTAGTTCCTTTGGTTCTTTGAAGTCTTTGGCATTATGTATATGACCATAAAAATGATATCAAGTTGACATCAATGACAATACAATACATTAACTCATTTAATGCCTTGCATGATCATCAACTTAACATCTTCAAACATTCAATTAGTTACATGTCATCAGAAAGACTTGCCTACCCCAATGCCACTGAAATTGGAAAGTTTTTTGGATTCCAAAGTGATAAAGAAGACAAGAAAGGGTAACTACAAGGAGTACATCATCAAGTGGCAGGGACTACCTGAAGCTGAGGCCACTTGGATGACAAATCTGGACATTCTGAAACATGGGGTCACCATTGAAGACCTCCTAACTCAAGGGACTTAAGTTATTTTTGTCCAGGGGAGTATGGTGTAGGGAACCTCCCTATTTGATGTTTTAGTGTTGTTTAAGTTTTTTTTAGGTGTTTTTGTGTGTGTTAGAATAATACCCAAGGTGTTGGATGCAATGATAGATTAACTTCATGCTTGTAAGAGCCCTAGTGCTCATTAGGTGTTTTGGTTCATTTTGGCTTCAAATAGTGTAAGGTTTCCATTTTAGTTAAATATGGGTTTGAGGTGTGTTTTAGGACCTTACATATCCTATTTAGGGTCTTAGAAGTCAACATCAATCATCAAGTTGACAAACAAGGTCAAAATGCTCAAAACACAAAATGTTGCTAGCAAATTTGAAAGTTACTCGAGCAACTTTTGCAAGAATTTGAAAAATGTAGTTAGATTGGTTATAACTACCCCATGCTTGGTATATGAGCATGGATTTAGTGTTTTGGAATGGTTAATGAGATTTTGGATTGAAACATTTACTTCTGACACCCCTGTACGGATGACTGTATTTGCATTTGAGTAATTTGCACGGTATCCTTGCTATTGGATAGATATGTATGGACTGGCATAGGTGATCGGGATCCATGGAAGTGTAGTGTTTCTTTTCAGATTTCATGTTCAGTAGATAGTTTGATTTCAAGTGTTTTTAGTGTAAATTTAGAGGATTTTATAGGTCACTGGTCTAACAGAGACAATACAGTGCTACCTAGCTAGAAATGGCTCTAACCTAAGAACCCTATGGTGGAATTGACTGAAACCATGGGGGAAGTAGGGTTAGAGTCTTTAGATAGAATTTTGGTTTCCTTTCTTGTTATTTCAATTGATTTCCTAGTCCAAAAGTGAAGCCCTATGGCTGACTAGTCAATCCAAGTGAGCCAAGACAGGGAGAAGGAAGAGTTTGATCAAGCACCCATGACCTTTTGGGAAAGACTTAGTGGAATTTTTAGATGCCATAGATAGTCTCCTAAAATGATTTTAAGGTGGAAGGAGGTGAATCAAATATTGGAGACAATTTATTCAATTATTCATGTTGATTAGTCTAGAGGCCTAATTAATAGGCTACAATCTAGGGCCTGTAAGAAACTAGGGTTACGAGTGCTTTCAGAGGTTAGGGTTTTGGATTATAATAGTGTTGGGTGATGTCTTGAATATTTTCAAGCTTTATTATGGATTCATTTAGATATTTTGGGACCATTTGGCCAAAATTGGTGAAAATAGACCTACTAGGAATTGAGCAATTAGGTCTCCTAGTTAAATAATGACCAAATGGATTGGTAAAGAGTCTTGGAGTGTTGGAATGAGTGTAGAATGACCAAGAATGGGTCAAGAAGTGTGTTAAGAGGCTTGGTGAATGTGTTGGAAGATCCTAGGTAGAGGATTGGCATTCGAGGTGGAGTTCTAGTGGAGTAAGCTAGGCTTTTGGTTGACTAGTTGGACTAGTTAAGCTTAGCAACCTTGGAATCTTCTAAAAACCAACTATACCTTAGAGGAGAAGTTGGTAGAGGGGGTCTTGGATATCCTAATTGAAGAAATATCCAACAAAGAACAACCATTAGATGGTTGAGTTAGTCAAATAAGCACCTTGGAGTGAGGAAAAGCTCTAGATTGTCCAACCCTCTACATCAGGCTGGGATTTGCAGGACCCTTTAGATGTGCCATGTGTAATAAATCAGAAGAGACCATGGATCACTTATTCCTAAATTGTGAATTTTCATAGGAAGTTTGGAGATTTGGACTGGGAAAATTAAACTGGCAAGAGCCCCTACCATACAAACTTAGTGAGTGGCTAACCTCATGGCCAAACCCAAAAGGACTATCATCCCTGGCGGCTATTTGACATGTTCTCCCATCTAGTACAATTTGTTTGATTTGGAATGAGCAGAATAATAGAATCTTCATAGGAAAAGCCAAAGTAGTAGATAGGTTTTTAATATGATTTGAAGTAGCATTGTCAGAGTTGGCGTCCAACGCGGCCGCACAGACTAATATTAGTAAGACCCCGCTCACCAAGGCTGATATGATGGTGCAATGCCAGTGGTTGTGGGTGAAATACAAACCCATTAATGGGAATGGGAGGGTGCAACCTCATACTCAGGTCGAGGATGATAGCATGAGTAACTGGCAACCACCATCCCCTGGATGGGTCAAAATAAATTTTGATGGTACCTCACACGGAAACCCTGAAATATCTGGGATAGGATATATTGCCCTGGACAAAAAGGGAGAAATAATGTCTTTAGGGGCCAAAAGGTTGAGAAATGGAACTAACAATGAGGCTAAATGTTTGGCAATAGTTGAGGCCATTCTAATGGTGAGATGACTACATATTAGGAGAATTCATCTAGAAGGAGATTCACTCCTAGTAGTGAATGGGATTGCCAAAGGGAAAATGGACACCTGCTATTTGAATAAACATATCAGGCAAATCAGGAATTTGATGGGAGAATTTGAAGACTTCAAAATCTCACAAGTGCCAAGAGTGGCAAATGAGATGGCAGAGAAACTCTTAAATATTGGTACCAACGGATCACTTGAAAACAAATTTGAACTTTTTGAAGACTTGAGATTTGAAACATAGAGGTCAACAAATATATCAATGAAGGAAACCATAGTCGAGGGTTGCTAAGTATAGTAAAACCTGAGGATGGAAAATTCAAGCCACCAAAACCATGTGGCAGCTCTGCATACTATAAAAGAAAGGAAATGATGGCAAGGAGGATGCATGTGAGCACGAGCATTTTTGAAACATGATCTCGCAAGTCAAGATCTCCCATTAAGTGACTGTTGAGAAAGTACAGAAGGGAGTAATGTGAAAGGATGGAAGGGATGATAGCATGATGATAGCACCATTGGCCTCTAGAGACTTTGCAAGTTAAAGCCACCTAAAAAGAAGGAAAGGAAGCATTTTGAAAACTGGAAGAGAAATCATTAGCGCAAAATGGAGGCCAATTTCTCCCTCTCCACCACACGACAAATCCTAGCATTTGACGAACCCATTATGATGAAATGTTTGAGTCATGTTTTCATGAAGGATGGAGAAGACTTTTGGGAAGAAATTAGGGAATTATTTGGGGATCACTACTTCTAAAATTAGTGGAAACCAATAAAAAATTTGGACATTTCATCCTTGTTTTTTGCTCTCGGGCTCTTGGTGGCAGATTCAAAAGAAGAAGTGTGATGGGTGGTTCGATAGTGCATGGTTATCAAATGGGTGGAAGGAGTGGAGGAAATCATCCAGTACGTGGAGGTGGGGCTAGGTTTACACATGGGTGATGAGCCATTTCGGATGGTGGGACGTGGAAGCAGAGGTCTACAGCCACTTGTGTTATGTTTGACAGCTAGCCCTGAGGATGTCCATTTAGCATGGGCCCTTAGTGGTTGGAAGGATCTGAAGGTTTCCCTAAAGAGAAGGAAGATGGAGGTGAAGGAGAAGGTTGAGGCTGAGCTCATGGGGAGAAAAAATAAGTGGACACCTATTAAGTCCACCACGGCGGTGGGTGAGGATGGCACGCCACAAACCCGACTCTAGTTTCCAGTCAACAGAGGGGTGGAAAGGCCAATGCAGCTTGGAAGGCTCAAGAAGAGGAGGTTGCAGGCACAAGCGGGATGGCTGAGGGTTTGATCTATGTCAGGGACCTCATGGAGAAAGGTGGCACCTTTGGTAACTTCACCAAAGAGGAGGCTGCCAAGTGGTTTAGTTAGTGGGATAATGGTTTCCTTTTTTGTATTTTTGTTAATAGAAATTTGGAATGATATATTGTATGTTAAAACATAGATGACCTTAGAAGCTACTAGTAGAATGCAATGAAGTTTTTTGCATGAATGTATTGAGAGCCATGTATGGAAATGATGTAACTTTTTTACATATTAATGAAAAAACTATTACCGATCAAAAAAAACACGTCATGACATTTAAGAGATGCATTGACATATACGAACTATCAAAATAAACAATTTCTTCCAAACACTTTAGGTTTTAAACAATATAAGTGAAAGGTATAGACTCCCTAGTGAATAATTTTCACCTAATCCTGACATTTATTTGAACACATTATTAATCCAAAACACAAAATCTTCCAAATGTAAGTAAATTTCTAAGATGATTCAATATTAGTACTATCTAAGTATTTTTTTGAAACACTTTATAACATACACACCGAAAGATGCAACTTTCATAACTAAAATTCAATTTTGAAAGAATGATGCTAACATCAGTAAGAAATATAATACAAGGGCTTAAAGGGTAAGCATAAGTGAGTATGAGTCCCAGTGTTTCCAGTGTGGAAACCTAGGCTCTGATACTAGATGTAACGCCCTGCCAGGGAACCCAGGAGGACTGACCATCTAATCTCTAAAGATAAAGTGAATTTGTTTTTGGAACTATTACAATGCACATTATCAAAAGAATCGATACACATATGCTCACAAAACATGAATGCAACATAACTGAAGATTTCCTAGTCCTCACAGGTTCCCTAACACTGCTACTCAAATAATATTGATTAATCTAATTACATTTAAGAGTTTCATAATAAATTACAAGTCTAACATATTTATAACAATTTAGAATAAATGACTATTGTTTGATGAACATTTTTCAATGATTAGTCACCAACATTTAATTTACCAACACAATCCATTCTTCATAACTAACTAATGGAATTCATAACATCTATAAACCATCTTATAAATTTAGTTTCATATAGACATTAGGGTAAAAATTACAATTCATTATTGCATACCCTACCACCTCGATGTACATTGTACTAGATATATTTTAAGGCACCAACCAAAATGTTCCTAACTCATTCTTAATATCAATCATAAGTTAACAATATGTGAATCAATTTATTGAGTTACTATCACAGTTTACACTGAACCAAAAATGTATTGTACTTCTTTTCTATAAACTTTCCTTAATATTTGGCATCACATTTATCAATTATACAACTGATTGCGATTCTATTATCATTTAATCATTTCCTATAGTTATTTTTATCTAACAATAACATTTCACTTTGATATAAACATGAGTTCATTCATTAACCAATCATTTCCTAGTATTCCCTTTTAGTCTATTATTTACAAGAATTTACTTGTCATATCAATATAAGTTAGTTCCTTATCCACAAAACACAAGAGAACAATATGATTAAATTTTCATGCAAGAGATCACTTGACAAAGTTCATATTACTTCAATGCCTATAATATATATAAGTAGGAGCATAACTTTTCCCTTTATTTCACATAGAAAGACCCATTCCCATTACATTGCTTCTCCTTTTGTTTACATTACATTACATTACCCAATAAGGGATCTTAATAAATTAATACATCATAATTACAATACATTGAAGTACATGATGAAGAAGTATAATCCTTGATGGCTTCCAAGCATGAATCCAAGGGTAAAGACATCCATGCAACCACGAACAATACCTCCATAAGATTAACCACCCAACCACGTGGGATTGTGAAGTTCCACTCCCCCGTGCTAAGAGATAGAACCAAGGTCCACACAAGATCTAAGGAAATCTAAGGCCAACAATACACCTTTCCCAAAAGAACCATCCAAAAGAAGAAAAAAAATAAGAAACACAAAATACAACCAAGTATCCAAACATCAAAAAATACGAGTGAGGGCTCTAGATTACCAACTAGGTGAGTGTCATCACACAGCCTGTGTATTGGGATCCTCCTTGGAAACCATGTAACACCAGTCCCCTCTCAAATTTTAAGGATCCAACCTATCCATTACCCATGGTATCGGTACTCCAACAGGTCTATGTAGACTTTAATATCACTTATCTTTTATTATGTGTAAACCCCCAAATCCCAAGTTTATTTTTTTATGGTTATCACTTGATTAAGAACTCACCCATAGGATTTCCTAGAAACCACTTTTGGTCTTGGAACATATGGTGAGCCACCCACCTAGGGTACCTTGTTTCCCTACTCAAACATGCCATCAAAAAGGGACTTGCAATCACTACAAAACATCTAGTCCCTAGGTTTAGGAAACTCTCCTATATTATCAAACCCTTAAGATGAGTCCAAAACCTAACAATGTGCAAAATACAAATAGGAACAATAGATGGCCATAAAAATTCACCTTGATAATGATATGGAGCTTTCTCATACAAAAAATTAGAGAAAAAACATAGAAGAAAATAATACCAAATCAAGCAAATGATCAAAAGGAAGGGTGATAAAATGACATCGTAAACCTTCCAAAACTCAATAACAATTAAATCAGAATTTAACGAATATCCAAACATAAAATTCACATAGAATTAAAAACCACACATGAAGACATATTCACACCCAATATTAGATAGTGAAAAAGTCACCAATCCTATAGATTAGATACAAACACTTATTTCTAGACTCCATTACGAATGTTTTTAAACTACATTACTTATCAATAGATATGATCAATAATAGAAAAATCACAATAAAAAACACATTCCTCCACTAAATCACATAGATATAGGAAAATTATTTCTAGTTTCAAACTCTACTTGGAGTCCTCCAAATAATTCCCTTGGTGTTTGATAAATTTCATAAACCTCCATTATTTTCAACATCCTTCTTGTTGTTCTCCTGGATAGGCCCACACACAGAGATCTATAACATTTGAACCACACAATATTTCCTCGCTCACTCTGGTGAGAGGTGACGCAATTAGGTTCTTACCAATATATCAAAAAAATCAAAATATCCAATAGTTGGTTAGTGAGATATGACCTCTGCATCAGGACTGCATTTGTTTCTTGCAATAATTATTTCTCAATTTTCTCAGCGCAAAACAAAACTTTATTGTCTTCCTTAACTCTTGACAAAAATACCTCCTTTTAAAATTTCAAAGCCTATTCTAAGAATCCCCCAAGAACCAGGTCCCTTCCCATAAAATTTTCACCTATACATATAGACAACTATATGGTTGGAGGGAGTTTCTTTATAGGAAGCAACTTGTCCAACTTCCATAGTTGGTTTCAAATTAATCAATTATTCCCATGAATGATAAGTCAAAAATTTAATTATTTATTAACTTAAATAAGCTTATGAAGTAATCAAATATGTTGATGATAAGAATGATAATCCTTAAAGTATCAGAAGTTGTCATTAGTATACAAACAGACAGTTTTGGTCGATCGGTCATGATCACTGAGTGACAGCACTCATCGAGCGCAGTGATCACCAAAATGTTTTGAACACTGAGAAGTATATTAACCGAGCACTAGTCTACAAAGACACAACTAAGCACCAGTCTACAAAGACATAATCAAGCACCAGTACATAGAGACAACACTGAGCACTAGTCTACACCGAGAGACAATATTTCACCGGATAAAGCGGATCTCAAACTACATGTTAGCTAAAGCACTTTATTCTTTAAAATAGCTTTTTTCTTAGCTAGATAACCATTTCTTGTGGATCAAGAAAAGAATAAATTATGAATTTAATTAGTTAACATATTGTATTCATGCAAACTACGAGATCAAGGTCAAGTTGTAAACCTTTGATCTTAGAGTTTTTCAAGAAAAGCATGAAACCTAATTAGGTCAAAATATTATATATATAGATGTATTAATCAATCAAGAACATGATGATTTTAGCTACCAAGGAAATCTATGGATCAGATAGAGGTTTTCATACAAAAGGATAGATAAAGAAGAATTCAGTTATGAAGAACTACATTCAAGGCTACCAAGCAAAACAGAGGTATTATCCATCACAATAGGTGATATAATTTTGTGAACTTAATGGACATGTAACCAGCAATATAATTTTGCATCAATGAGGTCATGAATTTTGTTACTCTCCAACAATTATAGCAAACAGTAAAATCTTTTCACAAGGTGGACTTAACAGTCTTTATGTAAATCTCTTAACCAAGTGCACACATAGATTGTGTTGCTAAAATATCCTAGCCAGGTAGACTTAACAAGTCTGACATGTTACTCCTAACAGGGTAAGATCATCAGAAGTGATCAAAACTTGTAGCCCTAACATGCACCTTCCATTTTGTAGATGGTGAAGCTATGTGGGTTTCACCCCCACCGCAATTTTTACCTTCCAACAAGGGTTTCTACATTATCAAATACTTGTGTCATGTGTAAATGAGTGTCATGAATGTTTCAATGTTTGTTTACATGTATTTACATTTATGCTGTGATATTGCATGCATGAAGTAGGAAAGATACAATTGTCGATTATGCAAGTAATGAGTACTAAGGTTAATTGGTAAAAATATTTAAGGGTACTGATTCACTCCTCCCCTCTCAGTACACACCCTTCCATTATTCCAACAATTGGTATTAGAGCTAGTTCTCTTATTTTGGAAAAGTTTAATCACTTGAGAGAAAAGATCTTACAATGGAAAGGTATAAGCTTGATAAAAATATTGAGAATCAGAAGTTGCAAATACAGATTTTCTTTGAGCAATACAAAGAGGCAAGAAATAAAATGAAAGAGTTATTAGCTGAAAGAAAAGTCATGGCATCTCACTACAATGAAACTGACTATCATGAAGAAGAGATACCTGACCTATTTGATTCATCTGGATCTAGATCTGGTAATACATCTGACACATCTAAAGGAACCATTGCATATCTAAATGAAATCAATCAACATCTGACTGAGCAAGTGAAAGTACTGCATATCAGTCAAGAGACACAAATGGTAAGAATGATTGATGTTATGAATAATGCAAGACAAGATGAACAAGAAATAACTTTGGCTATTGATGACATAAGAAAGATTACTAAAAAATTTCAAGAGAAAGAATCTGAGATACAAAGACTTATTTGAACACCACATTGAGATCACCAATCAAATAGTTCTTATGAGTCATGAGGCCAACCGAGTGAACATGGAACTTGCTAGAAAAATGGAAGTTATTGGTGAACTAAAAGAAGAAAATGAGAAACTAAAGCATGAAGCAAAGATTCAACAACAACATAATGATGTGGTCAAGAAAGTTGAAGACAGTAAAAAAAGAATGGATGAATTTATCAATGGACAAAGAAGAATCAACAACAATACCAGTTTAGGATATGTCAAGCATGGAGAATAATCAAACTGAGCTGATCAAAGGAATGTATACACAAATCCATGACCAAAGAAGCGTTCATGTAATCACTATGGAAAACCAGGCCACACATCAAATGTTTGCAAGAGAAAAGCAAAAGGTATTCCTAAAACTACTTCTACATTCATAGGTAATTGTTATAACTATAACAAGCATGGACACAAAGAACATGAATGAAAATCTAAGCTGAACAAATCAAAGAATAAATCTTACATGGAAAACACTATTCTACTTGCAACATGCATGGCCACACATTTCATGAATGCGGGAAAAGGATAAAGAAATTCTGGAAACCTAAAGAACAAGAAAATGCATATCAACCGAGAAGAGTCAGTAATACATATGTATGGGATTACAACACTTGGGTAAATTTCACATCATGTGGTAGATAGAGACATATAGATGCTAACTGTATGAGAAAATGGATAAGAAGATCTAGAAATCGGAATAACCTTGGAATGGCATACTTACACTGTCATAAGGTCGGTCACTTAAGCAAGGATTGCAGAGACCGAGTGACAGAGTCAAGCACTTTTGCAAATGGAAATACTATTGAAGACATTAGGAGAATGAGAAATCAAATGTGGAGGAGAACTTAAAATAATGATAATGCTAGACCAAGCACTACAATTGATGACACCTCATCTAATGGATCAGGTGATTCCACCACCCCCACCTAAGCAATACAAGTATGGAACTGCACTCTACAAAGTTGTATTTTACATCAGTTCCTATATTCATTGATAATATGCCAAATTAGCATGAATGAAGATGCACTATGGTATTGCATGTTATGTTTTGTGAATCTAGTCTGGTCGGTCAATATGAACCGAGCATAAACTACACGTCGGTGTACATGTGAAAAACAACTGAGTTGACGCTATATACCGAGCATCATCGATAAACAAGTGGAAGAAAACCAAGTTGACACTTTGTACCGAGTATAGTATACTCACCGATCTGAAGACTTTGGTGTGTTACCCGAGCATCTATGTTTTGTCAACCGAGTGGTAGGTGAAGCATTTAATGCATCACTTAGGGTATATTTTTTTATAAAAAGGGCAACGTGAACTCATTCGTTCACCTAGAATTAAAGAGAAAATCATAGAGCAAAGAAGAGTGATTACATTGCAGAGCGATTCACAGCACCTTCAAAGCCACTACAACAGATTTCAAGCATTCACAACTTACATCCAATGAGTATCTAGACTCACCAAGCTAACAAGCTATTTGCGAAGAAGCCCTAATTTAACAAACAATGGCAACCACTTCATGAACCTCAAAGATTAAGATGGAAAAGGATAAGAAGGTCATTCTAATCAAGAAATTGACCTATGGGGAACCAAACTACAAGTTTTTTCCTGAGGTTGCTACTCAACCCGATGAAAAAGGAGCATTTTCAAGTATCCCACCTAGGGTTTTACTGGTTGAATACATCGTGCATACATCCAATGAAAAGTTGAAAAAATTGGAGACGTTGAGCTTGAAGAAGCTTATCAGAATCTATGCAAGGATAGAAACCTAAAGGATAAGTACAAACACATTGAAGTGAAAGGGTTAACCAATGCCAAACTGTTCCCAAAATAATTCAAGACAGAATGGATTTGCATTGTGCTCAGTCGAGTGCATGACAATAAAATGTGGTTAGATAAACCTAAGACAATCACAAAGGATGTGATTCATGAAGTAACTGGTTACCCAATAACCAAGAAGGAAAAATCCCTAAGGCACCCTAGATGCCCCAAGATTGAAAAGCGAACTGGAGCCGAATGGGATGACAGAGGTCTGAAAGTAAATTCAATCATCGACACTGAAATTAAATTCAGTGCATATTTGATTGGATACAAGATCTTTTAAGAAAGAAGAATGAACAACGTTTCTTGTGGAGTTGTTGACACTACATACAAGATAGTAAAGAAAGGTGTGCAACTAGACCTAGCCGAGCTACTACTGAAACAACTGGAAGAAAACATGAGAACAATTAGATCAGCCCAATTTAATACATGTAAGTTTAGTTCTCTACTAATGTGCACATTATTTTACTTCCAGAATTTCTTTCCTTCCATTGGTAATGTCACTTGGGAAACCAACCGACCTATCACAACACCGATTAGAAATTATATTAAATCACTAGGAGGTAATTTTATACCACTATCAGATGCATACTTTAATACATTCAAGACTATGATGTAGAAGAGGATGATAATCATTGTACAGTTGGTTGAAAAATACAAGGATGAGATATGCTTTGTAGTTATCACCGACACTACACTCATCAAACTTGTTATCCCAAGAACAGCATGGTTAAAACCATTAGATTATGAAATTGACATAAATCTGGCTACAAAAGATATTGAAGCCCTACTGAATGAACCAGTTGACAAATCTATAAGTAGATTTGGCACATATGAGGAAGCCAAGTCAAGAATAAAGACTGGATTAGAGTTAAGAAATAGGAAGGAAGAGAACAAAAATGGTGAATACACTTCAAAAGAAACTTTCAGTAACTGATGAAGAGTTGAAAAAATCAGTGGACATCACCAAGGAATAGTCACCCATCAATGAAAGAAAATATTTAAGTGATTTTGAGACTACAGAATTAGATGCAGAGTCACCAAAGGCCAAGAAATCAAAATCTACTAAAGTAATAGTTACATCAAGGACAAGGAGAAAAACAACTAAGGTAGACTCACCACCATTGAAGAAAGGCATTGTAAGAACATATATGAAAAGAAAACCTAAATCCTCAACTAATCCAAGACAACTAAAGAGATATGTAAGAGGAAGAGAAGACAAGGATGATACTGCAAAAGCAGAAAGAGAATAGAGAATCTAAGAAGAAAAGGCCAAAATACCAAAGACAATTGAGAAATTGTAGAGTCAATCATCAACACATGCAGTATAGAACATCACAAGATTAGACAACGGGGAACTCTATCTACCGAGGATCAAAAAAAAATAGAAGAAGCAATCATTAAGATGATGGTAGCTTACAAATATGTACCTCTATAATTTGGCAATCATATTCCACAAGAGCTACAAGAAAAAATATCAGCTAGGTGGACATATGCATTACATATGGAGAAACAGATAAGGGATAAATCCCTAGTTGCATTCATGCCCAATTCCACAATTGAGGAAATTGACTCAACAATGAAGGAGTATGCAAAGAAATTTTCTTCAAAAACCAAAGCATTCAAAGTATTGTAGAACAAGCTAGAGGATATTGACATAGAGAGTAATAAGATTTGGACTCAAATATTTAATCCAACCGAGCAGGTACTAGCTCTAACCAAAACTTCTCACACCAAGGAGAAGGAGGTCACACTGAGCCCCAAGCACATATTCATCAATGACACCGAGGATATCAATCCTATTGAATTAACCATAGAAGCAAGTAAAGTCATGGATGATATTCCTAAAATATTGCAATCATTAGGGGAAACACCAGACATAAAAATACAAGATATAACTCATGGTGATTCTGATGATAATGCCAAGGCTGATGAAGATGTCAATATTGCCACCAAACAAACAAATGAAAAGGACACTATTGATGTTGCACATGCACTTGTACTAGGTAACATGCCTTTATTGATGTAAGCAATAAATATCATGACTGAATCACAACAGAAACCACCTAAAACTAAAGCAAACATACCAATGGACAAAGGTTAGGAGTAAGGGGGAAGACAAATACAAATGGAGAGGACAAACCAAGTGATGCACCCATTGAGGATAGTGGAAAGGTAGATAAGGATTCTAGTCAAGAAAAGGTTGAAGTAGAGACATCTACAACTGACCAATAGGTACTGACCGAGAAACCTAGCCACAACACCACACCTCCCAAGCAATCAATGATAGAAATAGAGAAAAAAAAGGCTCTTTCTATAATACCTCACTCCCCTGCATCAAGAAACATTCAAACGAAGAACAAGAACAAGAAAAGTAAAGCCCTCGTTACACTTGAGGAGATCATACACATACCCAACTGTGATCCAAGAAAACTTGATCCCAAGTCACTGACAAGGTATGGGGAGCTATGCAAAAGGAAACCACAACATGACAAGCTCAAAATGGAACACTAAAATTCACAAGTCCTAGAAACAACAAAAGAGATTATATTGCAAGTAGTTCCTGACACCAAGATTGATCAAAATGCACCCATCATTGATCAACTTGTAGTTTTGACCAAGGATATCACATAGAAGAATGTAGATGTCAAGAAGGTCACTGAGAAAAGAGCAGAAGACAAGTATCACTATAAACTAACGGAGAAAATCAGCCAAGAAGTGGTAGAGAATAAGGTGAAACTTTCTAAACTAGTAACTACATTAGAACCTATTATTTCAGAATTAGTTACCTTAGTTCAAAAGTTGTGCACACTTGAACACTTCACTACCGAGCATAGTGAACAAATAGCTATGTTAAATGAAAATCTAAAAGCTAGTGCACAAATTCTTTAAACCAAGCCAAATGCATTCCAACTGCATTATGAAAAGCTTATTGAATCTAAATGGTTAAGACTTGGAATACAAAAGGCTAAAAGTAAAATCAGAGATGAATTAACCGAGCTACAAGCCCTGTTACTACCACATCTCACATTGTTGATGACACACATGACTACAACAAAGACTATCATTGCCACCCCAAAGACATCTATGACATGCACGCTCAAATCACTTTGGAGCAAATGACCCTAGAGAACTTAAAGGAGAAATGGGAGAAGTTGATGGAAGACATTCAGAAATCTCATTCCCACATACTTGACAAGCTGTAAGTTTTACATCTTTGTCATTACTTTCAAAAAAAGGGGAAACATGTACATATATTGTATCTGCATACCGAGGCATGCACATAGGGGGAGTCATTATAAAGGAAACACACTTGGTGTATATAATATACATATCAGTTTTTGATACTAATGCCAAAGGGGGAGATTGATATTCCTTAAAGGATTAGAAGTTGTCATTAGTATACAAACAAGAATTTTTGGTTGGTTGGTCATGATCATCGAGCAACAGCACTCACCAAGCGCAGTGATTATCGAGCGTAGTGATCACCAAAATTTTTTGAACACCGAGAAGTATATTAACTGATCACCAGTCTACAAAGACAAAAATTAGCACCAGTCTATAGAGATGCAACTGAGCACCAGTCTACAGAGACACAACCGAGCACCAGTACACAAAGAAAACACTAAGCACCAGTCTACACTGAGAGACAACATTTCACCAGATAAAGCAGATCTCAAACTACACATCAGCTAAAGCACTTTAGTCTTTAAAATAGCTTTTTGCTTAGCTAGATAACCATTTTTTGTGGATCAAGAAAATTATAAATGATGGATTTAGTTAGTTAACTGATTGTATTCATGCAAACTAGGAGATCAAGGTCAAGTTGTAAATCGTTGATCTTAGAGTTTTTCAAGAAAAGCGTGAAACCTAATTAGGTAAAAATCTTATATATATATATATATATATATATATATATATATATATATATATATATATATATGT
>MU226259.1:10798-24785 GCA_018584345.1 Thuja plicata | reverse complement strand
CTTACAAGTGTTTGTATGTACTATCCATGCCTTACATGTAGTTGTGAGTACCCTTCGTGCTTTGAAGGTTTGCTTGAAATTTGATAAAATAAAAAATTGGGATACATTATGATCCTAAATCATCCTTAGAGCAACAAAATTTTTGTTCATGGTTTACCTGATGCCCACAGACCTTAGGAAGGCTCGCTAACATACCCAATGGTGCTTAATGCACCTTGGGGACACTTTCATCCGGCATGGACGTGAATGTTCTAGTGACTCCATGGGAGAAATGAGGTTGTCACTAGAATTTACCTGGCCAATTAGAGCTAATGGAACAAATGATTCAATGCTAGGAATCACAGTTTAAAAGATACCCAATGGTGCAACTTTCAACTGAGCACCACTGCAAGTTTTGACATCAAGCGAGATTGCCCTGCCAAATTTAAACAAAGTCAAATATCCCATAATGGAGAGAGATTATTTTAGGCCTTGGTAACATGGTCCTATAACATGTGATGGTTTTCTAATACATCTCATGAGGTCTGAGATACGAGCCTCAAAAAATCGCTGCCCAATTGTGCTTAGTGCACCTTGGGGACACTTCAGTCCGCTATGGTCGCAAATGTTCTAGTGACTGTGTGGGAGAAAAAAAGTTGTCACTAGAATTTACCTAGCCAATTAGAGCTAATGGAGTAGATGATTTGATGCTAGGACTCACGGTTTGAAAGATACCCAATGGTGCAACTTTCAACTGAGCACCACTGCAAGTTTTGGCATCAAGCGAGATTGCCTTGCCAATTTTAAACAAAGTCAAATCTCCTAGAATGGAGAGAGGCTATTGTGGGACTTGGTAACACGGTCCTATAGCATTTGAAAATTTTCTAATAGGTCTCACGAGGTTTGAGATACAAGCCTCAGAATATCGCTGCCCAATCGTGCTTAGTGCACCTTGGGGACACTTCAGTCCGCCATGGTCGTGAATGTTCTAGTGACTGTGCAGGAGAAAAAGGGTTGTCACTGGCATTTACATGGCCAATTGGAGCTAATGGAGCAAATTATTTGATGCTAGGACTCACGGTTTGAAAGATACCCAATGGTGCAACTTTCAACTGAGCGCCATTGTAGGTTTTGGCCTCAAGCGAGATAGCCTTGCCAATTTTAAACAAAGTCAAATCTCCCAGAATGGAGAGAGGTTATTTTGGGCCTTGGTAACATGGTCCTATAACATCTAAATTTTTTCCAATAGGTCTCACAAGGTCCGAGATATGAGCCTCGAAAGATCGCTGCCCAATCGTGCTTAGTGCACCTTGGGGACACTTCAGTCCACCATGGTCGCGAACATTCTAGTGACTGTGTGGAAGAAAAATAGTTGTCACTAGAATTTGCATGGAAAATTGGAGCTAATGGAGCAGATGATTCAATGCTAGGACTCACGGTTTGAAAGATACCCAATGGTGCAAATTTCAACTAAGCACCACTGCAAGTTTTGGCATCAAGTGAGATTGTCTTGCCAATTTTAAACAAGGTCAAATCTCCCAGAATGGAGAGAGGTTATTGTGGGCCTTGGTAACATGGTCCTATAGAATCTGAAATTTTTCTGATAGGTCTCACGAGGTCAGAGATACAAGCCTCAAAAGATCGGTACCCAATCGTGCTTAGTGCACCTTGGGGACACTTCAGTCCGTCATGGTCGCGAACGTTCTTAGGACCAAATTGATGGTGGAATCCTTAGTGAGTGATAATTTTATGACATTTTTGAAAGTCTCAAAGTCTTGTGTTGAGAAACAAGCATGGTTGCTTTGTAAAATAGGTTGAATTAGCCCCCTTAGTTCAATGACAAAGGTAGTTTTGAGTTACTTGGTCCAAAACACCTAGGGTTGATCTTGAGATATGTTATGAATCTTGAAAAAGGGTATTCAAATGTGTAATTAGGTTGAAAATTTGATTGGAAATATTTTGAGAAAGGATTTAAAAATCCTCACTGTTGTACTAGCAGACTATGCAAGTTGGGACAGTTTGGAGAAGGGAGATAGAATGCATACAAGAATGAGTTGAGATGTTGGGTAATGAATGATTAGAGTAGTTTGGGATCCTTAGGGGAGTTAGGATTACCCATGGAATCATAGTTGATGGTTGAGATTGAAGATGCCTATTGCATGGGAATGCATGACATGAAGTTGAAACATAAATGAATGGTTTGAGTTTGAATAAGTGAATGGAGGTCCAAGATGTGGAGTCTAGTGGGTCTAAGAGAGATGTGAGTTGACCTATGATAGGTCTATGGAGTGGGTAGGGTTGAAAAGTGATCATACTGTATGAAGATTGAAGGAGTTGTTATCAAGAAAAGAAGAAATAAGTCATTAAACTACAAAGAAAAGATTAATCACCACTACATTATGCATCATGGAGACTTATTGTAAACACTTATAACTGGACTAAACAACCACAAAACCTTTAGGATCATTTTGGTCCATCATCAAGTCATCCACTACATAAACCATTATTACAATTTAGAGAAACATGATATCATCTACATGAACCATTATTACAATTTAGAGAAACACGATATCCACTACACATGAACCATTATTATAATTTAGAGAAACATGAGATATCCACCACATGAGCCATTGTTATAATTGTAATGAATCGTAATTAACTGATATGATCTTAGTTAAATGGTACACAGTAAACTATAAAAAATGTGGCCCCTCGATATATACAAATCAACCCATGGCCACTTTATATACAATTTGATCTTCTTTCAATATACAAAAATGTGGTCTCCAAATATGCATGTGGAACACTTCACAGTTATTTATATTTACAAAAAAGTGAAGTTAGATTGTTTCACAAAATTTATATACAAAATTGTCAAAATAATTCTACCACTTGTAGAATGATTCTTCATGATGGCCCATAACTAATTGAGCGAACCTTCTAGATCTGCTCTAACCCTTATTGTGTCATGTATTGCCTCGTGTTCAGATTCACAAAGTTTACATAAATTTTTATTACGAGGTTTACCAGTATACTTTATCAATTCAATATTTGTTACAACAAGAAGGTTCGAGTAATGCAAAATATGTCTATGTGTCTCATAGTCCTCAAACAACTAATTCTTGGATTTTGTGATAGGGTACCTGCATTTCATATAAGCATAAATGAATACAAAATTCAACATACAAAGTGTAATAGAATGATGGTAACAGGTCTAAAAGTTGTCAAACAATAACACATTATATTTTGATAGCATACCTTCTAAGCCATGTCCCTGTCACAAAAATGGACCCTATTGGGTACTCAATACCCTCTCCATCAATGACTATAGTTGTCAATTTATTTTTGCCCTTAATACAATGACACAAAAAGTAATCAGTACCTTCCTCGTTGTTCTCATCTGCAACAACTGCATATACATGACCTACAATTTATAGAGGGATAAGTTAACACACTGAAGACTTATGAAATTGAGAAATTGAGAAATTACCTGGTTCAAAATGAGGGATAAGTCTCAAAATGAAGAATAAATTGAGAAATTACCTGGTTCAACTATGTCAGATATGTGATCAAAGTTCGTTGATGCTTCAAACTGGCTCAATTGTAGTGCTCTAGGAAGTTGATATGTATCAAGAAGTTGCAAAGGTGTAAAAGACCATTCATCAACCCACTCTTGTGATTCACATTCCTCCCACACAAAATTCATACAAGACAAGCAAAAGCATGTCATTAATCTAGTATAAATACCCAATGATGCTACATTTGAACTTCTAAATGAGTGCATGTCACTTGATACTGTAAGTGTGTTGCAGGTCAAAAGCCTTTGATTAAATTTTTCCCAAAATAACATGTAAAGTGTCGGGTTGTATATTGAATCTTGAACCTTGAACTTAATTTTCAAAGTTCAACATCCCATTTCCCATTGTGCAAGTCTGTGCTCATCTTTTCGATCAGCAAGTTTTGCAAACCCATGTCGGATGTGTAATGTAATATTGAACTATGAACCTTGAACTCACTAGTTCAAAGTTCAAAGTTCAATTTCCCATTTTACATTAGTCATTTCTTCTTTAGCCTGCATGTTTTTCTATCTTGGCATCGCATTTTTCAAATTCTTGAATTTTGAACCATACCTTTTTATGCTCATAATTTATTTTCCCCTCACGCGTCCTGCATCAGTTTGTCGTATTTATTATTTGTGTCAATTCGTGCCTAAAGGCATGTGAGATCTAGAACTTTGAACTTGGCACATCACAGTTCAACTTTCAAGATTCACAAATGAAATAATGATCAGACACACTCGGCACATGCCAAATGTCACTCGCATTTATGAAATTGATTTCTGAAAAGACGGGGAGTGACATCAACTCAACTAAAAGTACAGTTTTCTTGAGTAAGCAGGAAATGGGATGGGACGTGGCCAGCTATTGATAGCAGGAATCATTGATTCATAGCAAGTAATCATAATTACTAAAAAGAGGCGACTTAAATGTATGTATTCGGCTTTCCTTTCTTTGCCATTTCTGTTTTCACATTTTGTTGGAAATCTAGATGGGACTGAAGATCTTTGAAGGTTTTTCTCTACAAGTAGAAGTGTTGGCATCAATGAGTCTCAAAGTATTTTCTCTTATTTTCCTTTCTGGTTTTTTAAGAATTGCATGTTGTAAAGAGGAAATTTTCATTGTTTCATATCTTTTCCCGAATCAGTAGTGTTAGGATTTATCATGAGTAGCTCTAGTAAGTTGGCCCAATAGGCCAAATTTGTAAAGGAGAATAAGTTTTCTCCTATAAGTAGCTATTTACTAGAAATGGGAGATACGGTTCTTGTCAACGATGACATTGCAGAGATTGTTCACAGAGTTAGAAATGCCAAAGATGAGACTATATCAGCCAAAATCATTGAGAGCGGTTTGTTGAAGGCTGCTAGTTTTCCTGAAGTGACTCCGTGCCCTAAATTGGTGATGGAGTGTAGAAATAGGTATGATGGGGTGAATAAATGTCTATATTCCTTCCTTCTGGAGAAATCTTGGTGTCTGTGAACATACAAACAGTGATGGTGGCCCTGTGAATTCCCCCCACAGAGACTTATGTCGCCTGTGATTTTGAAAAAGCTAAAGAAGATTTTCTCTGCAATTTTAGATTTTATAGTAACAATATAGAGACTGGTTATCCAAAGCTGAAAGAGGAGATTCCAAACTTCCCAAGCCTCTAAAAAAGGACCATTTGGTAAGAAAGGTAAGAGATATTGTTGTCATGTTGGACAAACTGAGGGGAAAACCTAATGATATAATGTGGGAGGATTGGATGTACATTCTCAT
This sequence comes from Thuja plicata, assembly GCA_018584345.1. NCBI lineage: Eukaryota > Viridiplantae > Streptophyta > Pinopsida > Cupressales > Cupressaceae > Thuja > Thuja plicata. Next base: position 19,488 of record MU226259.1, on the reverse strand, counting down.
TCAAACAATTTTGACTGATGGAAAATATGTCGACTGGGCTGAAGTAATAGTGGCAAAGCTAGATGAAGAGCTATCCCAGTCTATAGAAGCCTCTAATTTCTACATGTCCTCATACTTGTTTTATGTTCTATCCATTTGTAGAAACTGGGAGGGTCTACCTCATCAACCATGGAGAGATGACATGATGATCTACGAATATAATGCTTATATGCAAAAGGAGAAGAACCTAAGAAATTTCCAAAGGGTGCAAGATACGTTCCTGGCCAAGCTTGTCTTTGAGCTGAGGGGAAGGATAAATTGCAGAATATCATAAGAGGCTATAGAGTTGATTAAGGCTTATGGTAGTTTATTTATTCAATTCCCCACGTTTAGCTATTTAAGGGTAGGAGGCTTTAGTGGTGCACCTATGAAGCTCCCATGCTATTGTCTAGATAAGTACATTTTGTTGGAAATATGTAGGCAAATTATCCAAGTCGAATTGAAATTCAAGCTCAAACGGGGAGTGGGTTCATTCTTTCCTATTGATTTGGGACACTATCACCTCAGATTAACACATGGTATGTCTTCTCTTGATATCAAACTCAAAGTATTCAATCTCCCTTATTATCAAAGGCACAGCTATTTTGACAGCAACAAATTTGTGGCGAACCATTTCAAGATAGATGCCACCTTCCTACATCAGCCGAGTTTGGAAGACTATTGGGTGGACTGTATTGATGAATTTGAGGTTGTGAAAAGAATGCATTCCTGGTTTTCACTAGATCAGATTATTACCCTGCAACTGCCTTTTAAAATAAAAGGGCTTGACACAGATGTAGAAGAAGATGTGATAGAAGCCATATGTGCAAAACCAAATAGCGAAACAATGGCTAGGAAAATAGATTGGGGAATAGAAGAGGTAGATGATTTGAATGTTGTTTCTGAAGGTCAGTTCAAAAGAATAGACAAGTGGTTGAAGGAAATAAGAAAGAAGAAGAAATAAGAAATCCCTATCTCAGTAACCAGGAACAGTATAAGGATTTTGAAACTCACCACTTCTCCCACTATTACTAATGAAAATGAGGAATTATTTTCTACAGGTGCATCCAAAACTAGAATTGAAGATCATACTGAAAAGGGAGAAACAATCCCTATACAATCCCCAAGGATTACAAGAACCAGGAGCAAAAGGCAGAGCTGATCCCCTACATTAGAGTTGACTCTGAATAGGAAGAGAGTGAAAAACAACACAAAAGAAAGGTTAAAATGGATAAGAGTCCAGCAAGCCCTCTGAAGATTCAAATGGAAGGGGAAGGCCACTAGAATGTGTCAATATCAACCCCTTCCACTAATACTCCTACACCAAAGAGTCCCAACTGGTTGGGGCTTTTAGTTATCAAGAAAAGGAGCATTGTTCCAATATCGGCTCCTATTGGAGATATGGTAAGTAAATATCTTGGGAAAATGCCAAGAAGCAAGAAGCCAAAAGTAGAAGCCATGGTCAATGTGGATACTAAAAGAGGACATTGGATGGCAGAGATATTCAAACCAAACTCAGATAAAACCAGTGATGAGGTTACAAAAAGTGATTTCCATGTGGAAAAGATAGATCTAGGCATGTCCACCAAGCCTATTGATTTAAAAATCTTTGATTAAGCTAATAAGAAGATCAGTCACCAAGTGAAAAAGGACGCTAAAGATAAGATAAAACTGAAATATTCCCTTTATGAAATGGCTAAGTATATTTAGCAACTTCATAATCCTCTGCCTCAGCCACTAACAATGGTCCCTTTTGATTTGGATGTAAAGTCTCCTAAAATTCAGAATTTCCTAGATCAGGTACACAAAGACAGATCAATATCAACAGCTTTCTACAAATGGATGGATAAGGTAAATGAAAAAATTAGTAGGTTTGCTAGTGATTTTGATAATGTGATGACAAAAGTTGAGAAATTATTGGATACAGTTGAAAAGGACATGGAATTGTGAAAAAAGAAAAGGGGAAAATTTGAAATTGAGATGCATAATATGGAGATTTTTTATACATATGGTATAAATAAGTTTATTTCTGAAAAGGCAGTGCCTGATATGTATGAAAATTCACTGTTTGTGGTCAAAGTCAATTTGGAATGGGAAAGCTCATTATATGAACAGGTGATAGAAGAGTCATCATAGATAATTGAAGCTCAGATCAACCCAAGAGACACTTTGCTGGCACGAAATGAAGGTACAGGGAAGATCATCAGACTAGAAAATGAAGCCAATGGTGAAATATCTAAGGTGTTGCCCTACTTCCAAAAAAAGTTGGAAAACTTGAAAGATGCCAAAGAAATCGGGATGACTGATCATTTGATCCTACCTCATGTGGAATCAGCGGTGGTCTCCAGAGATGAACATCTGAAGGTAATTGCAAGAATAACCCAACAGACGCACCGCTTCAAAGATGTTTGGCTGCAAAGGTTTAAAGCGCCTGCCGAACCAAACCAAAAGCTGAGACAGAATTTCTCTGTGGCATTTGAGGAATGGAAGACAAAGAAGAAGGCCATGAACACTAATGTTGGAGCTACAATAGGCCAATCATCCAATTAGTTCTATAAGTAGTTTTCTATTTTAGTTTTTTTATAAATTTCCTACTATTTTTGAGGCAGTTAGTTTTAAAACTGAATTAAGCCCTGTGTGGCTATATATGATATTTTGGATGACCAAATGAGGGTCGGTTCTATTGCAAAAGAAACTCAATTTTATTATCAGTTCTAGTTTTATTAAGTTGTTCCTGTGTTGATGATACTGGATATTTTCAAATATATGAATATATATATTATCAGTTGGTAATATAAATAGATTTTATCATTTTTGTGGATCAATTGGTCTATTGAGATGCATGGTTTTGATTTCAGTTGGAGTTGAATGAACATGCTGTTATGATCTGTTGATATATATTTTTTGGATCTATTCAGTAATATTTTAGATTTATTATCTTTATGAATCAGCCTTTATTTTGTTGTTCTTCTAATTAAGGTTCGAGTTAGTTGGCTCGTATATCTTGTTGATCTTCAAAATCTCATAATAGTTAATCAATTATCTATGGTGATGTGAATCACAGCCTTTTGTGCTTTCTGGTGAAACGTATGGTTCAAAATAGATGTTTATGAATTAAAGGTTTTATTGAAAATTCTTCTTGTTTAAGGCAGCTACGCATTCGGATGTAGAGAGTGTGGTTTTGAGTGACTCACTCAATTGTTAGTGCATTCCTTTCCTTCTATTTTCAGGTTTTAAGAGTCTTTGATAGTTATATTTCAAGAAGAAAAAATCTGTTCACTAACATATTTTTGGCAACTCCGTTGGGGAGTGTGTTTAAAAAAAAAAAGATTAGTAGGCATTTGTGTTTCCAAGTGAGAGAAGAGCATGGTATTGCCTGTTGATGTGATACTTGGTGAAGAAGAAATTCCCCCTGTCCTTCAACATGACTTACACTTTTTAGATACTCAAGAAGACATTATTTCTGATTTAGTTGTCTTGGCCTGGAAAGTAAGGGAAAGTGATCAGCAATATCAGCAGGTTCGATTGGTGATAGAGGAGGAAGAAGAGATTGCAAAGTGGTTGAGAGGACTTCACATAGCATAAGAAGCTACAGTGGTGGACAGAGCAACTCAAGACCCACAAGGGCCTTGAAACCTATATTCTCATCCTTATACCAGGTCCCAGAGGAGAGAAGGTATCTTTGATAAGTCTTACAAGGATTTGCAAAAAAATTTCTTTCCCATTACCTTTACCCCTAAGAAGAAAGAAAAAATTAGGCCTTTCTCTACCCCCAAAGTTTCCCCTGAAGCATCTTTGAGTCAATCCAATTAGAAGGCTTTAACATTGTCTAGTACTCAGATTCCCCCCATTGTAACTATCTTACCGACTTCAATCATGGCCCAACCTTGGGGAGCAGTAGTAGGTCCTCTAATTGTAGGAGGAAACCATCCCTTACCAAAAGGGGCTAGAGATGTATTACCTGAATTCTATGGCAATGGTAAAGTTTATGTAGATGACCATTTGAACACTTTCAATACTGCTTGTGGGATTTTAGCTGTCCAACATGCGGATGTTGCAATTAGGTTATTTGTACAAACCCTTGTTGAATCTACTGCTGACTAGTTTTACCATTTTCCAAATGGTCATATTACTGATTGGAACTCAATGAAAATGGCCTTTGAAGCTCGTTTCAAATCTGTTGAAGATGAACACTTCCTCTTGCTCCAATTTTCCCAATTAAAGAAGGAGATTCAAGAGCCTATGAGGGAGTTCGTGGCCAAATTTAACAAAATCCTATATCAGATCCCTAATGCTAAAAGACCGAATGGTAAAAATCAAAAAGGATTCTTTGTCAATGCAATGCCTCCTGACATAAGCTATCAATTCAGATGGGATAGGGTGGCTGATATAGTTGCAGCCCAAAACCTTGCAGTAGAACTTGAGGATGACCTCATAATAGTAGGAAAGTGGAGAAGAGATGTACAAACATCAACAAATCAAGCCTCAACTTCTAGCACTAGTGATCCAATAGTACTGAGATTAGTTAATGATATGATTTCCCTAAAGAGACAGATGCCAAGATCCCCTCTTGCTCCATACCATGATGTTCCTCACAGATATCCAGGTCAGGGGACAGGAAATTATGAGAAATCATTGAATACTCTATCAGTTCAGCAAAGACTACAAATTGAGCCCACTCCTGTAAAAGGAAATATGTGTATTTTTCATTTGACTGACGAACATGATGGAGATTCATGTCCTGAGATGGTGTGATACAAACAGCTAGAAGCTAATAAAGAAAGTATTTAGGAAATCCCTATAGATGAAGAAAACTTCAGAGGACCTAGCGACTCCGTAAGTTACTACCTAAAGTATGAGTCTGATTCTGATTGTGGTGGTGATGTTTTTATTACTCTGGAGGAACCTTCTTTCTCTGTGTTATCTAGGGGTCAACAAGGAAGCAATAATACTAGTCAAGTCTCGCATCCATTTATAAATAAAGGAGAGAAGGAGAATGTGAATACAAGTGGCAGCTCAAAGATGGATGAAAAAGTAGGACCACAGGTAAAGACTCTAAAAAAACCAGACCTAGATTCTTCCTTTGATTTTGTTGATTTTTGTAGAGCTTCCAAGATTCAAATTTCTCCTGTTGAATATTTGAAGTTAAATCCCACTGAGTTGGATAAATTAGTGAATTTTGTAAAAAGATCATCTCCTGAAGTTGTAGCAAATCAAACAAATACTGTCTGCTCACGAAACTCCTGTAAACCAGAGTTCAATTTCCCCTAAAAATGTTCATACTATCCTTAGTCAAGAATTCTCAGAATCTACTCAATTTTTTGGCAAACCAGAACCTTTCTATGTATCTCTATCCATGCATGGTCATAAACTTAGTAACTGCATCATAGATTCAGGGGCGTCAGATAATAATATGCCTTCATCTGTAGCAAAAGCCCTAGATTTTCCCTTAACAAAAACCTTTGGCAAATGTTACTCGATGGATTCTAAACAAGTCCCATTACTTGGTCAAATCAAAGATGCTCAAGTTTTGTTAGTCGCCTATCCAAATAAAAGGCTAAAGTTAACCATCCTTGTGGCAGACATACCTGCTAGCTATGGTATGCTCTTAAGTCGAACCTTCTGCCAGGACTTAGGAGGAGAAATTAAACTAGATTGGTCACAAGCAATAATTCCCATTGGGAATCAGAAGGTAATTTTACAACCTGAGACCAAATCAAAATATACTGTCTTCCCATCTGAAGATCCCAGAGCTCAAATCTTATACCAAGAAATAGATTTGGCTAATTATGTGATCTTACCTCAAGAAGATGTTGTAGACTTGAAACCTCACAGAGATGAAGGAGTTTGGATTCTTGAGTTTGACCGGAGCTGCTCCTCTACAGGTTTAGGTGCAGGGTAGTTTTGATATCTCATGTTGGTGAGAAGTTTCCTTTTTCTTTTAAACTAGAATTAAATAATACAAATAACACCGTTGAATATGAAGCATTGTTGCTTGGTATTCAAGAAGCAAAGAGGGAAAGTATCAAAATCCTGAAAGCAAAAGGGGATGCTGAGTTAATTGGGAAGTAGATGAGAGGCATATATGCAGTAAAGAATGAGTGGATGAAGCATTATAGAAATAGGGTTTGGGATGAAATTGAAGGTTTTGAGGCATTTGCAATTGAGGCAATCCCTAGAGAGTTAAATTCTAGAGCAGACATACTTGTCAGTTCTGCAGCATTACTCATTCTTCACCCTGATTTTGACAATAATCAGTATACTATAGAGCTATTACATCGACCTAGCGTGCAAAAAAATGCTAATTCTTAGCAAGTCTTTAGTGACGATACCCATGTGTTGACATTCTTACAGGGTATTGAAAAATTCTCCTCAGTATTTTTTGAAGGTTTGGAATTTAATTGTCAAGAGTTTTGTGTAGATGAGCAGGTGAACAAAAGGGGAGATATTGTGCAATTGAAGGGAAATCATATCCCTAAAGGCCTCATAACAATGGAGAGCCTGTTTGACATGGTGATTGTTTTACCAATCAAACTAAAGAGATCAGTGGTAAGCAATCTGGTGATTTTGAGAAAATAAATATAGGTAGTGATGAAAATCCCAGATATGTGAATCTAGGCACTTGTAACACGGAGGAAAAAGTCATATTCACTAAATTATTGAAATAATTCAAAGATGTGTTTGCTTGGTCATATGAGGACTTGAAGGATTTTTAAAATGGACAGTTTCAACATCACATCCCACTGAAACCCGGTGCCAAGCCCTTCAGGCAAAAATAGAGGAACTATAATCCTATGGTCTCTAATGCTATTTTTAGAGAAGTGGAAAAAATGCTAAGTGCTAGGATAATCTACCCAATTCACCATTCTACCTGGGTCACGAACATAGTACCAGTTGGCAAGAAAAATGGTGAACTCAAAATCTGTGTAGATTTCAGAAACTTGAACCATGCCAGTCTGAAAGATAATTTCGCTCTCCCCAACATGGATCATATTTTGTAGATGGTTGTAGGTTTCGAGATGATGTCAATGCTAGATGGTTTTTCAGGGTACAACCAAATCAGTGTAAACCCTAATGATCAACATAAAATGGCGTTTACTACTCCTTGGGGTACATTCACATATAATCGAATGCCATTTGGCTTGATTAATGCAATAGAGACCTTTCAACATGTCATGAATTCCTCCTTCAGTCACCTAATAAATAAGATAATTGTGGTCTACCTTGATGACTTGACCATTTTCTGATGTAATAGAAAGAAACATGCAAAATATTTGAAGATCATTCTACAAAAGTGTAGAAATCAAGGGATGTCACTAAACCCCAAGAAATCTATCTTCTGTGTGACAGAGGGAAAGTTACTGGGTCATATAGTTTTGAGAGAGGGAATTAAGATTGACCCCAAAAGAGTCCAAGCAATACAACAATTGTGTTTTCCCTCTAACAAGAATGGAATAAGATCTTTCTTCGAGCAAATTAACTTCTTGAGAAGATTTGTACCTGAATTCTCAGAAATGACTAGGCCTATGGTAAACCTGCTAAGTGAAAAATGAAGTTTCAAATGGTCTGAAGAGGCCAAGAAATCTTTTGATGAAGTAAAGAATGCAATTTCTCAAGCTCTGGTGTTGTCTCATCCAGACTTTTGAAAATATTTTGTGATACATTGTTATGCTTTAGAACATACTATGTCTGGTGTCCTATTGTAGAAAAATGAAGTTGATGAGGATGTCCCCATTTCCTTCATGAGTGTGCCATTGAAGAAATATTAACTAAAGTACTCTCCCATGTAAAAGAAATCTTTTGCAGTAGTGAAGGTTGTTAAGTAGTTCTGATATTACATCCTTCATTTGAACTCTATGGTCTATGTCCTGAATTCAACTGTCAAGAGTATTCTAACTCAACAGGAGCTGTCTATGAATAAAAGGGAAACATGGGTAGCCAAAGTGCAAGATTTTGATTTAGAAATCAAACCTACAAAATTAATAAGGGGTCAGGAACACTGTAAGTTGATTGCAGAAAATGAAGAAGAATCAGAAGATAACATTCCTTTATCTCTGTTTACTAGACTGAAAGATGCATGGTTCTCAAATGTGGCCTTTTATTTGATGTATGGAGAATGTCCATATCACCTCACTGCAAAAGAGAAAATAAATTTGAAATTAAAAGTGGTTAAGTATGTTATCTCTGATGATGTATTATACAAACGAGGCTTAGATGGAATGTTCCTCTGATGTATTGATGAAGACCAACAAAAGAAATTGCTTCAATCCTTTCACAACAAAACTTACGGTGGACACTTCTCCTCCTTAGTAACAGTGTTCAAGATACTAAGGAACTATTACTATTGGCCTGGAATGTTCAAAGATGCTTACAAATGGGTAGCATAGTGCGAAAAATGTAAGCTATTCTCCGGAAAACCTCATTTGGCAGCCTTACCATTAAGACCTGTGGTTATTGAAGAACCATTTAAGAAATGGGGTATAGACTTTATAGGACCTATAAATCCTCCCTCAAGTGTGGTTCATACCCATATTCTAACCACAACAGACTATTTCACTAAATGGGCAAAAGCCATTCCTGTAAGAAAAACCACTTCAGAAATAGTCTATTCTTTCATAAAAGAAAATATTTTGTTAAGATTTGGAGTTCGAGCAAAGATAGTAGCTGAAAAT
>MU226258.1:1350416-1371602 GCA_018584345.1 Thuja plicata | reverse complement strand
AATCTGACTATATGATTATTATGAGAAATGATTTATTACTTATACATATATATATATTAATATATATAATAATTATTTTATATATTAATATGCATATATATATGTATAAAGTTAATCTATATTTATTATTATAATAACTATATAGTTAAATTAATAAATTAGATTAATGAATAGACATGTCCCATTAAGGGACATGTCTCTTCTTGTCTTTGCCATGTATATATACAAGAGATCGATGCATTTGGAAAATACATAAAATGAAAGCAGTGTGAATACATTTGCAATTGATCTCTGAAAATCAACAAAGAAAGATTATGGCATCTGGCTGTAATGAAACAAAATACCATGAAGAAGAGATACCAGATCTTTTTGAATCTTCAGGATCTACAACAAGCAAAGAATCAAACACATTAGAAGAAAGCATCACAAGTCTGAATCAAATCAATCAACATCTGGATGACCAAGTGAAATATCTGCAAATCGGTCAAGAGACACAGATGGTAAGAATGATTGATGTCATGAACAATGCTAGACAAGCTGAGCAATAAAGAAAACTAGAAATTGATGATAGAAGGAAGATTACTAAAAAACTACAAGAGAAAGAGTCAGAAATACAAAGACTTATAGAACATCATCATGAGATCACAAATCAGATTATTCTTATGAGTCAAGAGGCAAACAAAATGAATACATAACTCATTGAAAGAATAGAAGCAATTGGTGAGCTAAGAGAAGAAAATGAAAAGATGAAATATGAAGTGAGAATTCAGCAACAATATAATGACATAATCAAGAGAGCTGAAGAAAGAAACAAAAGGATGGATGATTTTATTGATGGACAAAGAAGATTCAACAACAATACTGGACTAGGGTATACCGAAAATGAAGAATCACTACACCAAGTTGATCCAAAGAATGTCTATGCAAATCCAAGACAAACAAAGCTAACATGCAATCACTGTGGAATGCCAGGCCACACATCAAATGTATGCAGGAGAAAAATGAAAGGTATTCCTAAATCCACACCTTCATTCATAGGAATTTGTTACAAATGTTACAAAAAAGGACATAAAGCATATAAATGTAAATCTGAGGTGAAACAACCAAAGAAGGAAACCTACATGGACAAATATTGTCCTACTTGCAAAATGCATGGGCACACATCTCTTGAATGCGGGAAGAAGAAAAAGAAAGCATGGAATCCTAAAGATCAAGAAACTGCCTATCAACCGAAAAGAGTCGGTAACCAATATCTTTAGGATTACAACACATGGGAAAACTGTACAGCATGTGGAAGATTTGGTCACATATCTGCAAACTAAATGAGACAATGGAAAAGAAATTCTAGGAGTTGGACTAACCCCGGAATGACATGTCTACAATGTCATAAAGTTGGTCATCTGAAGAAAGAATGCAGAGACTGAATGACAGAGACCAGCACCTTTGCCTATGGAAACACCATTGATTACATTAGGAAGATGAGAAACAAAATGTGGAGGAAAGCTACAAACACCGATGAAGATGGACTGAGCAATGCAATTGGTGACACCTTATCCAATGGATCTGGTGACATCACCATCCCCACCTAAGAAGAAAAAGTAAGTATGGAACTACATTATACCAAGTTATATTTTTCATCAGTTCCATTATACATAGTTAAAATACCAAATCAGCATGATTAAAGATGCACTATGGTATTACTTGTTATAATTCTATGAATTCAATCTTGTCGGTCAATACATACCAAAATGCATCGGTGTACATACAATCTAAGCTGTCTATACTTATCGAGAATCATCAGTTAGCACATAAAGGCTAAGTCGATAGTGTAAACCGAGATCCATCGGTAATCATGTGAGTTGACAATGTTCTCTTCGCCATACAACGAAGTCGATTGGTGAACGTAACAAGTCGACAGCTGCCCCAAAGCATCGCATTCTCACTGAGAATGATATTTACATATCACCTGATGACTCCATCTTCACATACCGAGAAGTGGTCGAGAATTAATGACTTGACTTAGGGAAAATTCTATAAATAGACGACGGTGTTAGCGCTTTTTCTTGCGTAATCTGTATAAGCATCAATGCTTGACTCTATGACTCCCAACTTCTTATTTCAGCAAGTTAAAACACTAATTAATGAGGATTTGATCCTTCTTCTACTTCGAGCTCCACAGACTCGGGTGGGTGTACCTCTTTAGACTCACTGCTTTGCAATGAAATCCTACAGTGGATTAGGGGTTCATACAATGATCTACTAATGTCTTTTGTTGCAACTGATGCAGAGCTTAGAAAGCCAATCCATGATATTAACAAAAGTAAACAATCATTGAAAAAAAATGGCAAATGTGACAAGGATATTCATCATTCTTCTCTTCGAGTTCAAAACTCAGGCAGGCTAACCTATTAGATTCAATCCTTCAATGAATCACCAACAATATCTTTATTATTCAATACAGATTTTGGACATTCATGCTCTTTAAACAGGAAATGGAAAATGACTTGATTTTAAAAGATTGATGATGAGAACTACTTATCAGAACATAGACCAGTGCCTAATCCTGGGCAAAGAGTCCAATGAGACACAAATCCACAGAAAACCAATTAATAAGAACACAAACAAGATCCCAGATAGAGTGCCTTACAAACTATCCTCTCATTCTCACATCTATCTATCAAATTTTCATACTAATACCCAGCCCTCTAGGATTACTCACAAGGCTGACTCCTTCCTTGAAGGAAGCTCACAAGTAATTGCATAGTTACCTTGTAACCAGCATGTTCAGAATGCGTTACAAACTAAACATACAAAAGCATGGACAAAAGTACAAAAAGACACCACATATCTGAAATAGGAGATTCCACTGTATTTTATTAATATATTTCTGCTTCAAAATATTCAAAGCAGACCAAAGCTTCAAAATCAAACAATAATATGAATTCTGCTATGCAGGTGTAAATTCACCATCCCTGTTACCATGGAGAAAAATCCAGATATAGGAGAAAAGGAAAAACCAATTCAGTCACCGACACCTATCCTTCTCTTTCAAGAAAATGTCTTCAACTCCTTCAAACTATGACTGCAAGAATCTGATATGATCTGGACTCAAATGGTCTGTAAACTCAAAATCCTCATTCCGAGACCTTTCCGATGATATATGATACTTTGTATTTTTGAAAACATTTACCTCCTGAACCATTAAAAAGACTTTCCCTTCTCGTGTACATTTCCTGAATAATTTTGAAACATTTGTGCCTTTTTCAATAGTTCAACTATTGAATTGAAATGATTTTATTTTAAAATCTGCATATTTTACCTTTTATCATTATTTCAGCCAGATTTAATCAACTTGTGACATTTGTCAATTAGGCATAACGGCTTAATGGTTAGCTGTCATGCATCTTCCTTTTAAGCCATTAAGTGGGACAATAGATTTCAAAATTTTCAAACCTAGAAGCCTCCCTCTTTCTTCCTCACCCACGTGAACTCCCTACATAAAAATACACAGGACAACTTTAGATTTTGAAAATGCAGGGAACTAGTGTGGGTGAGGAAGAAAGAGGGAGGCTTCCGGGTTTGAAAATTTTGAAATCTATTATCCCACATTTGTTAGGAGAGAAGATTTTGAATGTTTATATACTACTGCGCTCAGTACATGATATGAAGTTAAGCCAAGAAGCCCTTGGGGGCCACGCCGGCGGGAGGGCTTAGTGCACGGTGGTTCCCACAAATTTTGATGCAAAATACACTGGACAACTTTAAAAAACCAAAAGCATTAGTCCCACATGCACGGGAAAGTGGAGATTTGAAGGGTTTATATACAAGAATGCACAATATATAAATCAAAGAGAAGCTTGGAGGCTATGGGCATGTGTGCAATCAAGTGCCTCAAAAACCATGCCAAGCCAGCAACGACAGAGGACGTAAACCAAATTTTGGCACGCCTGCAAGAGTGACATGGTAGGTGAGTTGGCAAAAAGACTGCAGGTTTGGGCATGAATCTCGAGGCAACCAAGATCAATGGATGACTTAATGGCTTAATGAGAAAGTTGCAAGGAAGATATCATTAAGCCATTAAGGGGATTGTGACATGTGGCTGGGTAGACACATGGCACAATCTGGAGCAGTGTAGAGGCAGCCAATCAGAGGATGTCACGTGGCACAGGGTAGGTGACATGGCATCTAGTGGACACACAGAGCCAATAGGAGATTTCCAAGTGGTGCAATCTAGTGCAGTGTGAGAGAAAAGGTATTAATATGTAATATTCAAATTAAATTCATCTCAAGAAAGAACGGGTTAAATAACTTGCAAGTTGAAAAGAATCTAATGGTTGACTTAATGGCTTAAAAGGAAGATGTGTGACATCTAACCATTAAGCCATTAAGTCTAATTGACAAGTGGCAGATTCTAATTTAATCTGTATAAAAGAGAAAATAAAATGAAATATGTGCATAAATTCTTCTCAACAAAGGAAAGCTTAAAAAGCATGCAAGTTGAAAGAAATCTAATGGTTGACTTAATGGCTTAAAAGGAAGATGCATGACATCTAACCATTAAGCCATTATGCCTGATTGACAAGTGTCACAAGCTGATTAAATCTGGGTGAAATAAGGATAAAAGGTAAAATATACAGATTTTTAAATAAAATCATTTCAATTCAATAGTTTGACTATTGAAAAAGGCACAAATATTTTGAAATTATTCAGGAAATGTGCATGGGAAGGGAAAGTCTTTTTAATGGTTCAGGGGGCAAATTTTATCAAAAATACCAAGTATCATATATCACCAGAAAGGTCTCAGAATGGGGATTATGATTTAGCAGACCATTTGAGTCCAGATCATATCAGATTCTTACAGTTGCAGGTTGAAGGAGTTGTAGATATTTTCTTGAAAGAGAAGGACAGGTGTCGATGACTGAATTGGTTTTTCCTTTTCTCCTATATCTGTATTTTTCTCCATGGTAATAGGGATGGTGAATTTACATCTACATAGAAGACTTCATATTATTGTTTGGTTTTGAAGCTTTGGTCTATTTTGAATGTTGTGAAGCAGAAATACATTAATAAAATGCAGTGGAATCTCCTATTTCAGATATGTGGTATCTTTTTGTACTTTTGTCCATGCTTTTGTATGTTTAGTTTGTAACACATTCTAAACATGTTGGTTACAACGTAACTATGCAATTACTTGTGAGCTTCCTTCAAGGAAGGAGTCCGCCTTTAGTATGAAAATTTGATAGATAGATGTGAGAATGAGAGGATAGTTTGTAAGGCACTCTATCTGGGATCTTGTTTGTGTTATTATTAATTGTTTTTCTATGGATATATGTCTCATTAGACTCTTTTCCTGAGATTAGGCACTGTTCTATGTTTTGATAAGTAGTTCTCTTCATCAATCTTTTAAAATCAAATAATCTTCCATTTCCCGTTTAAAGAGCATGAATGTCCAAATTCTGCATTGAATAATACAGATATTGTTGGTGATTCATTGAAGAATTGAATCTAATAGGTTAGTCTGCCTAAGTTTTAAACTCACAGAGAAGAATGATGAATATCCTTGTCACATTGGCCATTTTTCTGCAATGATTGTTTACTTTTGTTAATATCAAGGATTGGCTTTCTAAGATCTTCATCAATTGCAACAAAAGACATTACTAGATCATTGTATGAACCCCTTATCCACTGTAGGATTTCATTGCAAAGCAGTGATTCTAAAGAGGTACACCCATCCGAGTCTGTGGAGCTCGAAGTAGAAGGAGGATCAAATCCTCATTGATTAGTATTTTTACTTGCTGAAATCAGAAGTTGGGAGTCATAGAGTCAAGCATTGATGCTTATACAGATTCCACAAGAAAAAGCGCTAACAGACGGAAGGGTTTCACTTTTCACCAAGCGACCAGAGCGAAGAGACAAAGAAAAACCTAAGCACAAAGTGACTTGATTGTAGAGCGCCTATAACTCAACTCCCTCCACTCCAAATAGATTCCTACCAGCTACATAGGTTGAAGTAAGTAATAGAGATAACTGAGAACTCTACTTTCATTTACGTTAAAAAGCCCTAATTTTAGAAATGATGGAAACTACATTAAGAACCTCAAATCTCAAGAATGATAAGAATAATAAGGTCAACCTAATCAAGAATTCCACCTGTGAAGAACCTCATTACAAGATATGTCCCGAGGTTTCTTCACAAGCCGACAATGCTAGTGCATTCTCCAGTATACCAGCTAGGGTTTTGTTCGTTGAAGATGTGCGAGCTTATAAACACTGCAAGATTGCAGAAATAGGAGATCTAAAAGTTGAGCAAGCTTTCAAGAAGCTTTGCAATGATGATGGCACTATCAAGGAAGAGCATAAGAATATCGAGGTATAAATGGCTCACAAATGCCCTATGGTTCCCGAAGGAGTTCAAGACTGAATGGATTTGGTTAGTACTAAGCAGAATTCATGACCGAAAGATATGGCTGGATGAGCCAAAACCGATAACTATGGATGTTATATATGTTGTTACCGGTTATCCCATAACTGATAAGGTAAAGGAACTAAAGCACATGCCTAAAGATGACATTAAGAAGTATACATGAGCAACATTGGATGGAAGAGGATTAAAGGTATCCACCATCAAAGATTATGAAATGAAATTTGGAGCACGTGTCTTAGGATATAAGTTCTTTCAGGATAGTAGGATGAACAATATTACATCTGGAGCAGTGGATAAAATATACAAGATTGTCAAGAAGGGACTGCAGTTGGATCTATTAGAACTTCTACTAAGACAATTGGATGAGAACATGAAGACAATAAGGACTGCAAAGTCCAACTCGTGTAAGTTTGGTTCACTCATCATGTGCATATTCTTCTATTTCCAAGAATCCTTCCCATATATAGGAAATGTCAAATGAGACACTACTAGACCAGTGACCACACAGATTAGTGAGTTCATCAAATCACTAGGAGACAATTTTGAATAAATGATGGATGAATACTTTGTTGGATTCAAAGAAAGAATGTAGAAGAGAGTAAGGATTCCAGAAGAGTTAGTTGAAAAATTCAAGACTGACATATGTTTTATGGTAGACACTGACTACACCTACATCAATCCAGTTGTACCGAGAAAACCATGGCTAGCTCCACTTGACTATGAGGTGAACATAGATTAAGCATCAAATACTATTGAGGCATTGATAAATGAACCATTGGATAAACCACAACCTATGTTTGGAACTTATGAGGAAGCCAAGGAAAGGATAAAAGTAGTCTTAGTTGTGAAAAATATGGACAGGAAGAAAGATAAGATGGTTAAGAACTTGAAGAAAAAGCTATCGGTGAATGAAGAGGAAACTAAACAGAAAGAAGAAATAGAGGTTTAGTCACCCGTCGATGAAGCTAAGAAGGAGAGTGACTCAGAGTCCACAGAGTTTGATACACCACCTCATCCACCAGCAAAGAAACCTAGGACTAGTGTTGCAACTAGGACCAGGAGTCAGACAACAAAGGATGCAAGTCCTTCACCGATCAAGATAGGTCAAGTAAGGACCTACAAAAGAAAGCCACAAACAGGGAAGAAAGGCCCAACAAAAAGAAGAAAGTTCCTCAGAACAAGGGAAGACATTGAGGAAACCAAAAAGGATGAACAATCTGTACAAGCCATCAAGAACACACTACCTACTACAATTGATGAGGTATGTGCTTCAATTATCAAATCAGGTACAGTAAATGATCGCAAGATTAAGAAATGGCTAACATTGGATCCCGAGGATGAAAATAAAATAGAAGAGGCAACTATCAAAATGATGTGTATATTCAAATATGTTCCAATACAAGTAGCAGATAAAATGCCAAAAGAACTTTAGAATAGATTATCGGCAAGATGGACATTTGCATCACATTTTGAGAAACAGATTAGGGAAAGAGCCCTAGTTTCTATCATGCCTCCCGAATCTAAAATATAGGAGATTGAAGAAGTGATGAAGGAGCAATCCAAGAGGTTCTCACCAAAGTTAAGAGCTTATCAATTACTTCAAGGACATCTACTTGAACTAGATAGGAAGAGTGAAGATGAATGGAGAAAGATACTTGATAGACCTAAAAAGGATACAAGTCTTGAGCCACAAAAAACTCTTACCAAAAATAAACAGAACAAAGATGATCAGGATAAACAGAGCCTTGAACATATTATTATCACTGATGAAGATGTTAATGAAGAATCATAAAACACAAAAGTAAACAAGGATATGGACATTGCAGATGAGACATGGCCCGATAATAGAATTATTGATATTACCGTAGTAGATCCTGCAGATGAAGTATAGAGAGATGAAGATGTCACTGTTGCCAAGGACCAAACCGGCGAACATGACACAACAATAGATTCTGCACAGGTGGACACACTAGGACAGATACCACTATTGATACAAGCTATCAACATTGTCTTGGAAAAGGAGAAATCACCAGAGAAGGATGCAAGCATACCCGAGAATAAGGATAATGATGAACAAAATGATACATCTAATGAAAATAAGGATATAACCGATGAATAGGTAGTCATTGGTGGAGATCAAAAAGATAGAGATCACACCAAAAAGGATACACAAATGAAAGATATGGATGAAGTGAAAAAAGAGAAAGGCGAACAAGATAAGACAGTTGATACCACTCATAAGAACACCAAAGGAGATGTTGTAGATACACTGAAGGTTGATGAGCAGATGTCCATAAACAACCAAAAGGCAAACCCCAAGCAGCAGGAAAAAGGTACAACATCATGGAAGCCTTCTTCCAGCACATCAGACCAAACCTAAAAACTTACTATGGTTTTACATACATGTGCATCACAAAAGAAGAAGAAGAAAACCAAGAAGAGTAAGTTGGAGGTCACACTTGATGAAATCATTGAAATACCAAAGTGTGATCCAACCACATTGGACTATGAATCTCTTATAAAATATGGAGAGATATGTCAAAGGAAAGAAATGCACTAAAAGCTTAGAAAAGAACACAAAGGCTCTCTAGTGCTAGAGAATACAAGAGATATCTTACAATAGATAGTTCCTGACATTGATGTTGATCACAATGCCCCTATTCTGGATCAACTTTCCGTTCTCACCGAAGCAATCACAACTCAAAGTGTGGATGCAGAAAAGACTATTGAAGAACGAGCAGAACAAAAGTTCCAATACAAATTGACAGAAAATATCAGCCAAGAAGTGGCAGAAAATAAGGTAAAGCTTTCAGAACTAAAAAATGAATTAGCTCTAATCATTATTGAAGCTATTTTCTTAATTCAAAAGCTATGCAATTTAGAGAAATTCACTAAGGATAATAGTGATAAGATAGAAAAGATCGATTCCGATCTAAATGCAAGTGCTAAAAGTCTAACCACAGATGGAAATGAAATCAAATTGAATTATGAGAAGATAATTGAAATCAAAAGGTTAAGACAAGAAATTTGGGAAGAAGAATCACAATTTAGAGAAGAGGTTACCGAGATACAGGCTCAACTTTTATCGAACTTCACATTTCTGTAACAACACATAAGTTTGACAAGACATCTAATTGCCATCCCCGAGTTGTCTGTAGTAGATAGCATCTACGAAATGCATGCCAGGATTACACTAGAGAATATGGATCTTGAGCATCTAAATGAGAAATGGGAGAAGATGATGGAGGAAATGAAGACCTCTCACTCTCATATTTTTGATAAGCTATAGGTATACACCTTTGCCCTTACTATCAAAAAAGGGGAAAAAGGAAAATGATATGTACAGTAGGGGAGAATGATATGTACAAGTACACATAGCACAAGGGAAAAGACAAGTGTACATACACATATACTATACTATACCGGCATATGCATAGGGGGAGTCGTGAAATGACTAAGTAATATACATGGTGTACATACTAAACACTTTAGTATTTTGCACATATCAGTTTTTGACACTAATGTCAAAGGAGGAGATTGATGACATTAGTTTTCCCATTAGTATGCAAAGAGAAATAGTTATTTGAACCATCAGTTACACTACATCGAAAGACAGGTTTCAGTTCAGACCGAAAGTGCAGCCCGAAGATGATACAAAGGAACCTGACAAGCAGATTGCACTATAAACTGAAAGAGAAGAAAAAAAGGAACCCAACAGAGAAAGGGAACCCAACAGAAAGTTCAACAAAGGAACACTGAAAGATAGACAAACTAATTTCAGATAAAATCAACCATCAGACACTGAAAGCCAGTTATATCCTGATAAAAGTGGATCTGACTTCGATGTCAGATAAAACAATTATACTTTATATTTAGAGCTTAGATTTTTTTAAAAACTATTTTCTTGAGGAAGAAGAAACATAATTTTAATTGGTTTAATCAGTCTAACTGATTAAAAACATGCAAACTAGTAGATCAAGGTCAAGTTGTAAACCTTTGATCATAGAGTTAAGTTTGTAATACGTGAAACTAAAAAGGCCAAATCTATTGTATAAATAGATGTGTACTCATTCATTTTGAATGGATGTGAGGAAGAATGTAGCCAAGGAGCACATCTATGGATCAGACTAAGAGTTTCAAAAAGTAGCTAATCAAAAGATGAATTTGGTTATCAAGAACCAAGAACCAAGGCTACTGAGCAACAGAGGTATTAATAAATCACATTAGGTGATATATTGTACATGTAATTTTTAATGGATCTATAATCAAAAATTATAGATTGCATACACTCATGTCAATGATTATTTTTGTCTACATTCTAACAAGTGTAGCAAATAGAAGAAATCCTTTCAAGAAAGGTGGATTTAACAATCCTATTGTAAATCTCTTAACCGAGTGCACACTAAACAGTGTTGATAAAGATCTTAACAGAGTAGACCTTAACCAGTCTGCACATAATACTCCTAACAGGGTAGATCATTAGAAGTGATCAAATTGTAAGCCTTGAGCAACCCCTTCCAATCTACAGATAGTGAAGTTTTTGTGGGTGTCATCCCCACCGCAGTTTTTACCCTCTAACGAGGGTTTTCTGTGTTATCATATCTTGTGTTATGTGTTATTTCTTTCATGAATGTTTCTATGAATGTGTAAATACAATTAAGATTATGAATTGATATCATATGCATAAAGAAAGAACATCAGATATGATTGTTAAAGGAAATATTTGATTACATGAGGTTAAAGGTTAATTAACTAAAAGTTTTGAAGGTACTGATTCACCCCTCCCCTCTCAATACATACTTCCCATTATTTCCAACACATTCTCTCTGGGATACTGTCTTAAATAAGTCTAACTTTTCTGGAGGTGTAGATCCTGGGGATGTTTCTATATGTACTCTCCTTACTTTTCCTCTTCAAGGAGGTGTTGGTCAAGTTATGAGGAATATATGTAGACACCCTCTATGGAAATTCAACAGGGCGGGTTGTTCGACTCCGTTGCCACGGGGAGTTTTCAAAATTAACATTGATGGCTTTTCCTAAGGGAGTCCTAGTCATGTTTGTATTGGCGGGGTTGGTCATGATA
This sequence comes from Thuja plicata, assembly GCA_018584345.1. Lineage (NCBI taxonomy): Eukaryota > Viridiplantae > Streptophyta > Pinopsida > Cupressales > Cupressaceae > Thuja > Thuja plicata. The sequence continues at coordinate 1,360,095 of MU226258.1, read as the reverse complement.
GTCCTAGAGACATTCTGTTTATTTTTTTTTTTATAAAGGCCTTCAAATGAATAATCTTATGGAGCCTCGCAAAAAGAAAATGGTTTTAAATTTTAAATATTTGCATCTTGAATATATATCCGCACATCATTGACAAGTGCCTATTCTATTTAGAAATAGAGTCAAAATACTACAAGACATACACACTTTAATGAACAACTTTCAAGACATAACACCAATCTAAACCACACATAATCTAAACGAGAAGCAACAAGCAATAACAATTATGGATTATGGAAAACTAATGTTCTTAACTTTCAAAACAACTTAGGGTTACACCAATAGGTAATGCCTTGCATTTAATTAAATAAGTATGACAATGAATTGCTATAACAAATCCACAATGTATTTCAACATTTCATTGCAAATCTCTTTATGCCATTTAACTATTTCCTTGAAAGAAAGGAGAAAAATGATTGACACATCCACAATGCAAATAGACAAAATAGGAGTATACTTTATATTCCTTTCATATGAAATGTTTTAGGTACAAAGTAAAGAAATTGACATGACATAATACATCGTGTAAACCCATCATTTTTATTATATCATATAAACTCATACATCCCAAGGTATCTATTTATGAAACCTATAGACTTAGACCACTCTATCTATTATGCTCTTACAAATAACATTTTTAGAAGAACCAAAAAATGATCATGGTATTCCTTTTATAATATAAGGAATACAACAAGTTTTGTATCATGTACAAAATCAAATTATAATAACAAAATATTCTTAATCCTAATTGATCTTAGCAAAGAAAGAATGCTTGTGAGATTCTCCAACTCTGGTGTTCTCAGGGGAATAGAATGTCTCATCCTTGAAACTATTGGAAGAGTTTTTGTAATAGCTGGTGATGTGTTTCTTGTAGGATACATGTAGAGAAATAGAGAAAGGTAGCTAGATATGGACATAAGGTACTTAGCATAGCCTGTCATCCTCAAGTCAGTTATAAGCTTAATTAATTGCTACATGGCACATCCATGGCATAAATGAGCTAGGCGAAATGTTAATCCAAGTAATTGAATAACCTCTCCAATGTTTGTTAATGGCCCTATCATCACAAACAACTAACACAACAAAAGACTAAAAAGAAAAATTGTGGGACCACCGATGAAAAATCTACTTTCTCATCGTGTTTCTTCTTCTTCTTTGTATAACCCTCCCATCTCACCATCTCCTTGTCACTCAGCCAATCAAATCTCTTCAGGTCTTCAACATGCGTAACAAATTCCCTCCATCTAGCATCTTTTATAACATGTGAGTCCAAGATGAACTTGGAAAAATTGCTTTCAAATTTGAACATTTTATCAATAACATCATTAAAATCATGGACATCAATTTTCTTATCAATAGTTATCATCATTTACACACTAGGGAAGATGAGATCAAACTCCTTAATCCACTTATCTAAAGCTTTCAAAATTTTATCCATATGGAGGATCTGAGGAATGAGAGGGTACTCCAAGCTTCTAGGAATGATTGTATCTTACATTTGATTAATTGTTCCTTTGGTGAACGTAACAAGTTGACAGCTTGCCCGAAGCATCGCGTTCTCACTGAGAATGTTATTTGTGTATCACCCGATGAATCCATCTTCACACATCGAGAAGTGGTCGAGCATTAATGACTTGACTTAGGGCAAATTATATAAATAGATGACGGTGTTAGAGCTTTTTCTTGCAGAATCTGTATAAGCATCAATGCTTGAATCTATGACTCCCAACTTCTGATTTCAGCAAGTTAAAACACTAATTAATGAGGATTTCATCCTTCTATTTCAAGCTCTACAGACTTGGGTGGGTGTACCTCTTTAGACTCACTTCTTCGCAATGAAATCCTACAATGGATTAGGGGTTCTTACAATGATCTACTTATGTCTTTTGTTGTAGCTGATGCATAGCTTAGAAAGCCAATCCATGATATTAACAAAAGTAAACAATCATTGCAGAAAAATGGAAAAAGTGACAAGGATTTTCATCATTCTTCTCTTTGAGTTTAAAAATCAGGCAAGCTAACCTATTAAATTCAATTCTTTAATGGATCACCAACAATATCTTTATTATTCAATACAGATTTTGGACATTCATGCTCTTTAAACAGGAAATGGAATATGATTTGATTTTAAAAGATTGATGATGAGAACTATTTATCATAACATAGACCAGTGCCTAATCCTGAGAAAAGAGTCCAATGAGACATAAATCCATAGAAAACCAATTAATAAGAACATAAACAAGATCCCAGAAAGAATGCCTTACAAACTATCCTCTCATTCTCACATCTATCTATGAAATTTTTATACTAATACCCAGCCCTCTGGGATTACTCACAAGGTTGACTCCTTCCTTGAAGGAAGCTCACAAGTAATTGCATAGTTACCTTGTAACCAGCATGTTCAGAATGCTTTACAAACTAAACATACAAAAGCATGGACAAAAGTACAAAAAGACACCACATATCTGAAATAGGAGATTCCACTGTATTTTATTAATGTATTTTTGCTTCAAAAATTTCAAAATAGACCAAAGCTTCAAAACCAAACAATAATATGAAGTCTGTTATGCAGCTATAAATTCACCATCCCTGTTACCATGGAGAAAAATCCAGATATAGGAGAAAAGGAAAAACCAATTCAGTCACCGACACCTGTCCTTCTCTTTCAAGAAAATATCTTCAACTCCTTCAAACTACAACTGCAAGAATCTGATATGATCTAGACTCAAATGGTCTACAAAATCAAAATCTTCGTTTCGAGACCTTTCCGGTGATATATGATACCTGGTATTTTTGATAAAATTTGCCCCCTGAACCATTAAAAAGAATTTCCCTTCCCGTGTACATTTCCTGAATAATTTTGAAATATTTGTGCCTTTTTCAATAGTCAAACTATTGAATTGAAATGATTTTATTTAAAAGTCTGCATATTTTACCTTTTATCATTATTTCACCCAGATTTAATCATCTTGTGACACTTGTTAATCAGGCATAATGGCTTAATGGTTAGCTGTCATGCATCTTCCTTTTAAGCCATTAAGTCAACCATTAGATTTCTTTCAACTTGCATGCTTTTTAAGCTTTCCTTTGTTGAGAAGAATTTATGCACATATTTCATTTTATTTTCTCTTTTATCCAGATTAAACCAGAATCTGCCACTTGTCAATCAGACTTAATGGCTTAATGGTTAGATGTCATGCATCTTCCTACTAAGCCATTAAGTCAACCATTAGATTCTTTTCAAATTACAAGTTATTTAACCCCTTCTTTTTTTCAGATGAATTTAATTTTAATATTGCATATTAATACCTTTTCTCTCACACTGCACCAGATTGCACCACTTGGCAATCTCCTATTGGCTCTGTGTGTCCACTAGAAATCATGTCACCTGCCCTATGCCACATGGCATCCTTTGATTGGCTGCGTCTACACTTCTCTAGATTGCACCATGTGTCTTCCCTGCCAAATTTCACAATCCCCTTAATGGCTTAATGATATCTTCCTTGTAACTTTCTCATTAAGCCATTAAGTCATCCATTAATCTTGGTTGCCTCGAGATTCATGCCCAAACCGGTAGTCTTTTTGCCAACTCACCTTCCATGTCACTCTTGCGGGCCCCGCCAAAATTTGGTTTACGTCCTCCGTCGTCGCTGGCTTCGCATGGTTTTTGAGGCACTTGGTTGCACACACGCCCATAGCCTCCAAGCTTTTCTTTGAATTACATATTGTGCATTCTTGTATATAAAACCTTCAAATCTCCACTTTCCCGTGCATGTGAGACTAATGCTCTTGGTTTTTTAAATTTATCCTGTGTATTTTGCATCAAAATTTGTGGGACGTGCCGCGCATTAAGCCCTCCCGCCAACGTGGTCCCCAAGGGTTTATTGGCTTAACTTCATATCATGTACCGCGCGTATTAGTATATAAACATTCAAAATCTTCTCTCCTAACAAATGTGGAATAATAGATTTCAAAATTTTTAAACCTGGAAACCTCCCTCTTTCTTCGTCACCCACGCGAACTCCCTGCATAAAAATACACAGGACAACTTTAGATTTTGAAAATGCATGGAGCTCGTGTGGGTGAGGAAGAAAGAGGGAGGCTTCCAGGTTTGAAAATTTTGAAATCTATTATCCCACATTTGTTAGGAGAGAAGATTTTGAATTTTTATATACTACTGTGCTTAGTACATGATATGATGTTAAGCCAAGAAGCCCTTGGGGACCACGCTGGAGGGAGGGCTTAGTGCACGGCGGGTGCCACAAATTTTGATGCAAAATACACAGGACAACTTTAAAAAACCAAAAGCATTAGTCCCACATGCATGGGAAAGTGGAGATTTGAAGGGTTTATATACAAGAATGCACAATATATAATTCGAAGAGAAGCCTGGAGGCTATGGGCATGTGTGCAACCAAGTGCCTCAAAAATTGTTCCAAGCCAGTAACGACGGAGGAAGTAAACCAAATTTTGGCGGGCCCACAAGAGTGACATGGCAGACGAGTTGGCAAAAAGACTACAGGTTTGGGTATGAATCTCGAGGCAACCAAGATCAATGGATGACTTAATGGCTTAATGAGAAAGTTGCAAGGAATATATCATTAAGCCATTAAGGGGATTGTGATATGTGGCAGGGTAAACACATGGCGCAATCTAGAGCAGTGTAGAGGCAGCCAATCAGAGGATGTCACGTGGCACAAGGTAGGTGAGATGGCATCTAGTGGACACACAGAGCCAATAGGAGATTTCCAAGTGGTGTAATCTGGTGCAGTGTGAGAGAAAAGGTATTAATATGCAATATTTAAATTAAATTCATCTCAAAAAAGAAGGGGTTATATAAATTGCAAGTTGAAAAGAATCTAATGGTTGACTTAATGGCTTAAAAGGAAGATGTGTGACATCTAACCATTAAGCCATTAAGTCTAATTGACAAGTGGTGGATTCTAGCTTAATCTGGATAAAAGAGAAAATAAAATGAAATATGTGCATAAATTCTTCTCAACAAAGGAAAGCTTAAAAAGCATAGAAGTTGAAAGAAATCTAATGGTTGACTTAATGGCTTAAAAGGAAGATGCGTGCCATCTAAACATTAAGCCATTATGTCTGATTGACAAGTGTCACAAGATGATTAAATCTGGGTGAAATAAGGATAAAAGGTAAAATATACAGATTTTTAAATAAAATCATTTCAATTCAATAGTTTGACTATTGAAAAAGGCACAAATATTTCAAAATTATTCAGGAAATGTGCACGGGAAGGGAAAGTCTTTTTAATGGTACAGAGGGAAAATGTTATCAAAAATACCAAGTATCATATATCACCAGAAAGGTCTCGAAATGAGGATTCTGATTCTGCAGACCATTTGAGTCCAAATCATATCAAATTCTTGTAGTTGCAGTTTGAAGGAGTTGTAGATATTTTCTTGAAAGAGAAGGATAGGTGTCGGTGACTGAACTGGTTTTTCCTTTTCTCCTATATCTGAATTTTTCTCCATGGTAATAGGGATGGTGAATTTATAGCTACATAGCAGACTCATATTATTGTTTTGTTTTGAAGCTTTGGTCTATTTTGAATGTTTTGAAGCAGAAATACGTTAATAAAATACAGTGGAATCTCCTATTTTAGATCTGTGGTGCCTTTTTGTACTTTTGTCCATGCTTTTGTAAGTTTAGTTTGTAATGCATTCTGGACATGTTGGTTACAAGGTAACTGTACAATTACTTATGATCTTCCTTCAAGGAAGGAGTCAGCCTTTTGAGTAATCCCAGAGGGCTGGGTATTAGTATGAAAATTTGATAGATAGATGTGAGAATGAGAGGATAGTTTGTAAGGCACTCTATCTGGGATTTTTTTGTGTTCTTACTAATTGGTTTTCTATGGATTTATGTCTCATTGGACTCTTTACCCGGGATTAGGCACTGGTCTATGTTCTGATAAGTAGTTCTCTTCATCAATCTTTTAAAATCAAATCATTTTCCATTTCTTGTTTAAAGAGCATGAATGTCCAAAATATGTATTGAATAATACAGATATTGTTGGTGATTCATTGAAGAATTGAATCTAATAGCTTAGCCTGCCTGAGTTTTAAACTCAAAGAGAAGAATGATGAATATCCTTGTCACATTTGCCATTTTTCTGCAATGATTGTTTACTTTTGTTAATATCATGGATTGGCTTTCTAAGCTCTGCATCAGTTGCAATAAAAGACATTACTATATCATTGTATGAACCCCTCATCCACTGTAGGATTTCATTGTGAAGTAGTGAGTCTAAAGAGGTACACCCGCTCGAGTCTGTGGAGCTCAAAGTAGAAGAAGGATCAAATCCTCATTAATTAGTGTTTTTACTTGCTGAAATCAGAAGTTGGGAGTCATAGAGTCAAGCATTGATGCTTATACAGATTCCACAAGAAAAAGTGCTAACAGATGGAAGGGATTCATTTTTCACCAAGCGACCAGAGCGAAGAGACAAAGCAAAACCTAAGCAAAAAGTGACTCAATTGCAGATGCCTATAACTCGACTCCCTCCACTCCAAATAGATTCCTACCAGGTACATAGGTTGAAGTAAGTAACATAGATAACCGAGAACTCTACTTTTATTTACAGGAAAAAGCCCTAATTTTAGAAACGATGGAAACTACATCAAGAACCTCAAATCTCAAGAATGATACGAAGAATAAGGTCAACCTAATCAAGAATTCCACCTGTGAAGAACTTGATTACAAGATATGTCCCGAGGTTGCTTCACAAGCTGACAATGTTGGTGCATTCTCCAGTATACCAGCTAGGGTTTTGTTCATTGAAAATGGGTGAGCTTATATACACTGCAAGATTGCATAAATAGGAGACCTTGAAGTTGAGGAAGCTTTCAAGAAGCTTTGCAATGATGATGGCTCTATCAAGGAAGAACATAAGCACATTGAGGTAAAATAGCTCACAAATGCCCTATGGTTCTTGAAGGAGTTCAAGACTGAATGGATTCAGTTAGTACAAAGCAGAATTCATGACCAAAAGATATGACTGGATGAGCCAAAAATTATAACTAGGGATGTTATACATGTTGTTACCGGTTATCCCATAACCGATAAGGTAAAGGAACTAAAGCACCCGCCTAAAGTTGACATTGAGAAGTATACATGAGCCACATAGGATGGAAGATGATTAAAGGTATCCACCATCCAAGATGATGAAATGAAATTTGGAGCACATGTCTTAGGATATAAGTTCTTTCAGGATAGCAGTATGAACAATATTGCATCTGGAGTAGTGGATACAACATACAAGATTTTCAAGAAGGGACTGCAGTTGGATTTGTCAGAACTTCTGCTAAGACAATTGGATGAGAACATGAAGACAATAAGGACTGCAAAGTCCAATTCATGTAAGTTTGGTTCACTCATCATGTGCATATTCTTCTATTTCCAAGAATCCTTCCCATCTATAGGAAATGTCAAATGTGACACTACTAGACCAGTGACCACACAGATTAGTGAGTTCATCAAATCACTAGGAGACAATTTCGAATCAGTCATGGATGAATACTTTGTTGGATTCAAAGAAAGAATGCACAAGAGAGTAAGGATTCCAGAACAGTTAGTAGAAAAATTCAAGACTGACATATGTTTTATGGTAGACACTGACTATACCTACATCAAGCCATTTGTACCGAGAACAGCATGGCTAGCTCCACTTGACTATGAGGTTAACATAGATTAAGCATCAAATGCTATTGAGGCATTGATAAATGAACCATTGGATAAATCACAACCTAAGTTTGGAACTTATGAGGAAGCCAAGGAAAGGATAAAAATAGTCTTAGTTGTGAAAAATATTGACAAGAAGAAAGATAAGATGGTTAAGAACTTGAAGAAAAAGCTATCGGTTAATGAAGAGGAAACTGAATAGAAAGAAGAAAAAGAGGTTTAGTCACCAATCGGTGAAGCTGAGAAGGAGAGTGACTCAGAGTCCACAGAGTCTGATACACCCCCTCCTCCACCAGAAAAGAAACCTAGGACTACTATTGCAACTAGGACCAGAAGTCAAACAACAAAGGATGCAAGTCCTTCACCGATCAAGATAGGTCAAGTAAGGACCTACAAAAGAAAGCCACAAAAGGGGAAGAAAGGCCTAACAAAAAGAATAAAGTTCCTCAAAACAAGGGAAGTAATTGAGGACACCAAAAAGGATGAACAATCTGTACAATCCATCAAGAACACACTACCTACTACAATTGATGAGGTATGTGCTTCAATTATCAAATCGGGTACATTAAATGATCACAAGATTAAGAAATGGCTAACATTGGATCCCGAGGATGAAAATAAAATAGAAGAGGCAACTATCAAAATGATGTGTATATTCAAATATGTTCCAATACAAGTAGCAGATAAAATGCCAAAAGAACTTTATAATAGATTATCGGCAAGATGGAAATTTGCATTACATTTTGAGAAAAAGATTAGGGAAAGAGCCCTAGTTTCTGTCATGCCTCCTGAATCTAAAATGGAGGAGATTGAAGAAGTGATGAAGGAACACTCCAAGAGGTTCTCACCAAAGTTAAGAGCCTATCAAGTACTTCAAGGACATCTAATTGAACTAGAAAGGATGAGTGAAGCTGAATGGAGAAAGATACTTGATATACCTAAAAAGGATACAAGTCTTGAGCCACAAAAAGCTCTTACAAAAAATCAACAGAACAAAGATGATTAGGCTAAACAGAGCCTCGAACATATTATTATCACTGATGAAGATGTTAATGAAGAATCACTAAACACAAAAGGAAACAAGGATATGGACATTGCAGATGAGACATGGCCCGATAATAGAATTATTGATATTACCGGAGCAGATCCTGTAGATGAAGTACAAAGAGATGAAGATGTCACTGTTGTCAAGGACCAAACCAATGAAAATGAAACTACAACAGATTCTGCACAGGTGGACACACCAGGATAGGTACCACTATTGATGCAAGCTATCAACATTATCTTAGAAAAGGAGAAATCACGAGAGAAGGATGCAATCATACCCGAGAATAAGGGTAATGATCAAAAAAATGATACATCTAATGAAAAGAAGGATACAACTGATGAACAGGTAGTCATTGGTGGAGAATAAAAGGATAGAGATCACACCAGAAAGGATGCACAAATGAAAGATATGGATGAAGTGAAAAAAGAGAAAGGCGAACAAGATAAGACAGTTGATACCACTCATAAGAACACCGAAGGAGATGCTGTAGATACACTGAAGGTTGATGAGGAGATGTCCAGGGATAACTTTAAGAAACCCCCCCCTCCCAAAAAGTATAAAATTGTGGCGAATCACATTTCTTTTTTAGGGAAAATTTTTAATATTAATGGCGAATTATGATTCAAATTATAGATATTTGGTGGCGAATTTTTTAATATCGTATACAATTTCTACAAAAAAATGGTGAAAACAAATGATTTTAATAGGAAAATTATTAATATAATTGGCGAAGCTCGAAAATCTTACTGATAAATTATGGAGAAATAATTTTCCAAATATTGTAATTAATTATTTGTCGTGGCGAATGTATTTCAAAAATACATATAAACTTGGCGATTTAAGGGAATAGTTGTATAGTTGGTATGGCGATTTAATAATTGGAAATAA